>SRMA01025745.1:118544-253659 GCA_007224835.1 Danionella cerebrum
GTCCACCACCATCTGTCCTTCTAGGTTCCTTTCCTTAACACCGAACCTGCCCATCACCTCCTCATCACCTCTGCTGCCCTCGCCAACATGCCCATTGAAATCTGCTCCCACTACTACTCTCTCCCCTCTGGGAACACTCTCAATCACCTCATCTAACTCACTCCAGAATCTCTCCTTCTCTTCCAACTTACAGCCTTCTTGTGGCACATAACCACTCACTACATTCAACATCACCCCTTCAATTTCTAACTTCAAGCTGATCACCCTGTCTGATCTTTTCACCTATAATGTGGCGCCCTCTGGAGGTCATACTTTACAAGCACATGCCACAATTCACTTTTAAAATAATAAATGACATTGATGTTCCCTTAGATTTTAATGAAAAATACAAAAGTGTTCAAAAGTCAACTATTCATCTAATCTTACTGTAACTACAGGCTGAGGAAATCTATAAGTCTATCTCCTACAGGTTTGACCTACGTATTCAGACTCATAATCCTCGTCTGACATGTGACCTCCAGCACAGGACACCATCTTCACCCAGAATGACAGAACAAAACGGGAAGAGCACAATTAAACTATGTGCATCTAACTTGCTGGGACTTACTATTAAAGCGAATTGACAGACACAAGACAAACATTAAGACACAAGTAAAACCAAAATGAAGATAATGAGCTTTGCAGGGGTTTGATGGTTGAAACCTGATACAGTTACTGCAGAGTAATATTGCACCCACCCAGTTCTTCTTCTTCTTCTTAGAGCAGGACTCAGGGTTGTCCACGTTGGAGCCGAGGCTGGAGTGGCTGGTAGCACTGGTGATGCTGGAAACACTATCAGAAGAGTGCTGTCTCCGTATACGCAGTTCTGGATGGGAGCCTGGGATGCAACCACCTGATAAAGAGATGCAATGCTGAGTGATAAAGAGAAAGCAATGCTTCATAAGCCATTTCAAGTGCTTCTTTTTTATTAATGATATAAAGGAATGAAATACAGTATATTCCTTATTCAGAATTTTTGTTAAGACGGCATCCTTACATTGGTATTGTTTACAATATTCAAACAGCACACGTTACTGATGTTTAGATAAAAATGCATGATATAATTCAAATGTAATGGGTTTTCTGTTCTCTTAACAAATAAAGTGTTGTGTTTTACATCCTATATAATGGGATTAATGTGAAAAAAGTATAAACGTAATTTAAACACATGTAGTGTTATTCCAGAGTGATTATAACTCAAAAAAGTGTTCAATGCATCTGTGCATGTGTTATTTTAACACGTTTTGGTAGTTATAAAATTAACTATTTGGGCTGTGTTAAATTAACTCTAGAAAGGGTGAAATCAACTCTCTACTTTTTTCTGGGTCAAGTCAAATTCTGTAGCATTAAACACAGCAGCACTCCACATCTTGCTATCCAGGCCACAGTGTATTTGGTTCACTGGTTAAGTGTCAAATGGTCTAGAATAATTTTTTGAGATATTAACATACAAAATATCGGTTCTACAACTAAGACTTTTAACTAAAGTTAAACCTTTTTCTTTTATTAAAAAATGCTTTTATTTCTTCTAGATTGGACTATTGCAATATCACATATCTGACCGAACGAGTGGTGCCAACAAAAAAAGAGTGCCTTATCCGTGTTTACGAGGAGAATGACTAATGAAAGCTAACTCTTTTGATGGTGTAAAGACTTAATAGCGTCCCTCGGCTCTGTCTTTTCAGAGCCCTGAAAATTTTCTACAAATTTTCGTCAAAATCAGCCACAAACAGTATAAATCGCTCAACATCCATGTTTTTTTCCATGTGTTCTTTGATTTCTTCACTGTTTCTTCTTCTTGTTCCTGCTCTTCTATCCTGTTTCCCCCTTTGGCGCGGTGTGCATCTTCAGGCAAGGAGCGTCATAGCATCATTATTTTCTCGACGCAGATGGAGAGCACCCTGCTGAGCAGCCGTCAGGAGATTCATGCAAATCCCCATTTGGACTGGTGTGTAGAGCTGCTGCCAAACTTTGGTACGCCTTGCCACTTCAGACTAATGCCATTTTTGGTTCAAACTTAAATGACTGTTAACCCAACGTACGTTTATTTACATTTTAACTCTACTGTTACTTTTTCACTACTCCTTCTATGTTTGCTGAGTCTTTTAGCTCCTCTGTCTGTTTTTTTCTGAAGGCAGCAACCAGAAAAATTTACTTTATTACAAAGAGTAAACTACTTTACAATTAAACCTGATAAATTTCCTGTTGTTGAGATATTACATAATATATATTTAAAAACAATGAAATATAATGTAATTATATAAGTATAAAAAAACTCCTTAACCACCTTTAAAGCAGGTGGTAAGGTTCTAAGAAAGCTTAGAAGGTCTTTAAGTTAGTCATGGAATTCGCGGGTCATCTGTTCCTCCTCCCAGAGGGACAAACTAGTATCTCTTCCATCTCATAAGGGACTAAAAAAACCATGAACTTCGCCCCTTGGGTAAATGTTGTGTTTTCGTTCATGCAATCTGGAGATATCAGTAGGACTTGATCCTGCGAGGGAATAGATCATTTTCTACAACACCGCTTTAAAGGAAAGTAACAATAAAGTAAAACTTCACAGCAGCGGTGCATGTATTTTGGCACAAGCTGCACAGCTTGATATATTGTGCGCAAGCTTGTAGAGGTGATGGTGGCCTCACCGGTGCGCTCACTCTTGCAGGTCAGCTCTGGAGTGTTGATGACACCGTTGATAGCTGCTTGAGCCACAGCGTTCTGCTTCTTCAGCAGCTCAATGGTCTTCCTCAGCTCATTCAGTTCAGAGTCCTAACAGAAAAACGCGGATTTACAAACAAGGCGTTCATTACATCTTCATGTTGTATTCAGGAATATTAATCAAAACATAATCAACCATAGATAAGAAAAAAAAAGCAGTGAGAAACTCAGTAAGTTGCAAACATTACTTTTAATGTTTTTGATTATTCAATTGAGATCTGAAACTCTCTAAATGACACCTTTTAAAATACACAATAACATTCTCTTATAAAAGGTTTAGTCCATTCATGAGCCTTTACAGGCTGGTTTACGCACCTTCTGTTCTGCAGTCATGGTGAGGCTCTTCAGACGGATGGTCATGTTTCCCAAACTTTGTTCGAATGCTGCCACCAGATGAGCCTGAGCAGGACAAGACGGGAGAGGACACGAGATGTTAAAGAATTCAATTCATTTAACACAAGTGTGTACATCAGAAGTGACTTTAATTTCCCACAAAGGACAATAACCCATAGGTGATTCCAATCCACAACCGTGCAAGCTGTAGATAATCTCAGTTTCTCATTCAGATAATTATAAGTATCTATCATTGTGGAGCCCTAGGTGAAATTGTTGCCCCTGTAATCTCGTTGCTGAAGAGACCAGTTTAAGTTCAGTGCTGTGAGAAACCTATTTGCAGGTGAGAGACTATATAAGAATAACTTATGTAACACATGCACCATATCACAGACAATTGATTCATGCACCATATCACAAACCAGATTCAAGAAGAATCAAAAATCTCCAACACTGATTTGACAATCCATCTCATTGGCCTGCACAACTAGCAAAATTTGTGTAGTTCTTTTGTATTCCAATCAGCCACAAATGAAAGAAAGATGGTATATAAAGGATAAAAACCTACATCAAAAAGTAAAATTAAGTTCGGAAGATCATTTATCTGAGGATGGATTACAAATAGTTAATAAAGGGTGCTAGTTTAAGCTAAACAAACTTTTTGTTGCTGTGCACCATCCAGCAGGTGGCACCAAAGGCGGTTGCCCTATTGAGGTTTGCTAAAAGCCTGTATGAACTTGTTTTTTTATTTTCTTATTTATGACCAGAAATAATTTATTTAACCATTTTAATGAGCTGTTCCTTAAGAACAGAAATCACAGTTGATGCATTGTGGGTGATGGAGTTCTCGCTTAGTTTTTTTTGTGTGCATGTTTTCATGGTACAAGGGGTAAAAGGGAGAACACTAGTTACAATACTGATTTTAAACTACACAAAATTAGCATTTCCTGAAGGAAATGAGTGGGAATGTTGCTGCATGCTACATCTTATCGTTTAAACTTGTGATCAGTTGTGATGTAAAAATTGAGTATGCATTTATATTGCCATCTATCAATATTATATTTAAAAAAAATGTTTAAGTAATCATCATAAAAATATATGGGGCAAAGACGTAGAGATGGAGCAGGTGGAGTTTAACAGATACCTCATTCCATCACTATGTGTAGGATTATATTTACTGTTCAGATTGACAATGATGATGAGTTAGTGAATGAATATTTTAAAAAACACTTTTGGTAAATTCCTATTAAAGCAGAACAATTTATCAATGTAACAGTTAAATTGAATGGAAATATATCTGTTGACTTCCCCTACATCATTTAGCAATCAATGAAAACAATTGATTTGAACCAAGACATGACTGGAAGCTCACTTGAACAGCTTTATCATTTTACGTTTCACAGGAATACAAATGTACCACCAATAGCATAACTGTCGGGAGACATGAAGCAACTTTCTCTCTTATGGATGATAGACCGTATTTACTAAACACAAAAGCCCAATTAAACAACAAAAAACTCCCTAAGCAGGGAATAATAATAAATATGCCTTCAATTTAAATAGTGCTTTTACAGACGCTCAAAGACACTTTTATATTTTAACACCTACAGCCTCCTGCCCACCACCAAATACACCCTGCCAGTCACACACATCCATACAGGGCAATGGGGGTGAAGTGGCTTGCGCATGACCACAAAAGCAGAATGGACCATCGAACCACCATCCCTTCAGTTGTAGGATATAACATTTAGTGGCCACCACTATGCCACTTGCTGCAACCTCTCTAACTAAAAACTCACACGAAGCAGAATAATGGCACAGGAACAAGGAGATGGCTTTAAACACAGAAACTCACAGCAGTTATCTCTAATACAGCCATATAACTAAGAACCTAGCAACCAGAGGTAGGAGAGAACCAATTATTATGGCAGGATGAAACAAGGAACAGCGGACGAAAGCGACACAAGCAACATGTTGCGGGACTAGTGCATGATCAGACAACCGCATGATGAGGAAAACAATAACGCAGGAGAACGGTCACGTGATAAAAACATGAGTGACATCCAGGAAGAGATAGATGAAGGTGGGGCCCAGTGCGCCCACACTGAGAAAGCCAGAGGAAAAAACAAAGTGACAGTAACTCAACATCGGTTTACCACTGAAAGGTTTGTCCGCAGGGTTTCTATGGGACATCAATTTCGAAATGGTTAAAACCAGTGGCGTAATACATCCAGGCCATTTCAGAATAAGTGCACGATGAAGACATATAGCCCAAAATAAACAGCATCTTCAAAAGTGCAGTGATGATGTCACAGTGACTCTCCACCAATCAGCACCTTTATTCTGGAATAACGTTAAAATAAAAGCAGCATTGTTGGAGGCAGTGCTGCAAGATTTCACAATTTTGCTTCACAAGTGTAATAAAAACATTTAAAGAATGACGAAAAGTATTCTAAATAAATATAAAAATAAGATTAACACTGTCTCAAACTTTTAACCATTTGTTGACGTAAAGTTGTCAAAGCTTGTAACGTTTGCAGCATCAACATTTTATTACAATATGATTATTTTAAATTAATTCTTACATGCCAGTAAGCTTTCACTCTAAAACCAACTGCTCATAATCTCACCTCGCACTCCAGAGTCTCCAGAATCCTGCCATCATCCTCTGTGAATGCCCCCTGTCTAGATTTGTCATTTTCTTTCACTTTACACCCATTGGAAGGATATCGATTCAAAGGAACCCACACAAGATGGCTTATCCGGTCCGAACAAACATCGCTAGAGCTCCTCTGCTCTTCCATAGATAGCTCCGAGTCAGATAGCTAAAGCACTGTGTTTTATTGAGAAGTCAAGCCCCTCCTGACACCGATAACCGCCACAGACAAAGCAGAAGAGCCGCCTGGGGCCTTGACATCTTCCACTCACGTCTCAAGAGACTCTTTTTCCACCAGTCTTTTTTTCACTCTGTTTTGGGATATTTCTCAGTGTTCTACTAGTGAAAACCACCCATACTGTAGGTGTTTTGTCTGGGTGTTAAGCCAAACAGTGCTCTGTAAACATCACGCGTCACACGCATTAATAAACTTTGAATGCCAATAAAAAATCGTATCTTTTCTCAACAAGAAGTTGAGAAGTTCATGGTGTTGTATAAGAAAGTGAAATGCACACAATCTCACAATGGACGGAACCTGACACTTTAGCGCAGGTCTTTCACTAGGAGCCTCTAAAATCACGCTTTGTTTTAACAAGACAGAATTCCTCCGCCTGAGGCACAGACTTAAACTTGCATTTATATTTAATATCAAAAACCCTCTACACAGATTGTACTTTCATTTGCCTTGAGTCATAAAGCATTAAATCAAATGGAGTCTGTGGAAACAGTATGTGCAGGACCTGTACCGACTCGAGTTTGTGTTCTTATTCAACAAATATACACAGCAAGTAAGAACTTCTGCTGCTTTATTCTTTGAGGTCAACTGAAAGGCATCTCACAGTTCATAAATAAAATGTCCCTCTGTGTCTGCTCATTCCATAGAGAGATAGAGGACAGTGGGACATTTTCGGAAAATGCGAACACACATGATTTCTTTCTTTTCTATTGGCTGAAGCCATTTATTGTCAAACAACTGTGTTTATTCTTTTTAAATCATACTGAACAGAAACTTTCCAAAAGACCCTGATTAAAGGGTTACCCAGGCTCTTCCACCATAAATGACAACCTGAGGTAGCTGTCAAAGAGGTTCTTTATCTTCTCTGATGGTAAAGCAGCCCATTCTTCTTGGCAAAAAGCTTCCAACTCTTGTAAGTTCTTGCATGTTTGAGTTCTCCTAAGATTGGTTCAATGATATTGAGGTCAGGAGACTGAGATGAACCTTGTTCTTGTGTAAACAATGACAAGTGGACTTGGCCTTGTGTTTTGCGTCGTTGTCGTGTAACGCCCCATGTGCAGCTTCCGGCCTGATGATGAACATTTTCCTCGAGTATCCTTTGATAACACACTGCATTCATCTTCCAATCGATTTTGACCAAGTTTCCTGTGCGTTTGGAGCTCACCCAAAATACACGCCACTGTGGGGATGGTGTTCTGATGGCATTCTGTTTATTCTATTCAAATGTTCTGAGGAAACTTTCGTGGTTGTGGCGAAAATTGTAGTCTCATCACTCCAAATATCTTTATTCCAGACGTTTGGAAGTTCGTCTTTAAGTTTGGCTTAAGCGGCCTACTTTGCAACATTTGCATAGTAATGGCTTTCTTCTGGCAAACCTGACCATTAAGGCCATTTTTTTCGAGAGTCTCCTAATTGTATTGAGAACGTGGCTGTAATTTGCCCAAGGCCACAACGGCAGAGTCAAATCAAACCGCCAACCTTTTGTTTCTAGGACGACCAACACCACCAATACGCCACTTATCACCCCTATAAATAAATAAACGGCTTAACTCAACAACTAACTATAAGTGGGGAAAACTTTTTTGCGTTATTATTTATATTTTCTGAGAAATGGCCAAGAAATTGAAAAATCTTTGAGCACCACTGTACTTTATGCAAGGGGACTGATCCCAGACTTTGGCACACCCCCAATTCCCATCTTGTCAGCCCTACACCATTAAGAATCATCCCAAAACTAGAACTTTATTGTAATGATGTGCTACGTTATGATGAAAGTGAAAACATAGGAAGTGGCCGTTGCTCTGCTGCAGATGTGAGACTGACAACAAAAGAGACACCAACAAAAGACACATGGTAGTCCTTCAGCATCAACAAGCTCTCTTGCAGATCAAGATTGGGGTTTCAAGGTGTGCTGTTTTTTTTTTGAAGAAGGTGAAATGGTGTGGATTGTAGATGCAGAGGTGGGCCAAGTAAACTTGTGCAGCATATACAAGACTCATCAAGCTTATCACTCTTTGTGTTCAGTAGTGCAGTACCAGAAACAAGTGGGACCCAAATAAACTCATTTACTGTTAGGAGAATTCTTCATGGAAAAGTTGGAGCCAAAAAGCCATATAATCGATGTGGGAACAAAGCGACTCAACTATGCATGAAAACATAGGAACTCGGTACAGAAATATGTCAGCAGGTTCTCTGGACTGGAGAGTCAAAGCATATTGGATTTGGCCCAACTTTGGCTGGAGAAAAAGCATTTGCATGACCCAAGTATCACAGTGATCTACGGTACAAATCTGGATTCCAGATAAGGGCTGTTTATAATGACGGCCATAGATTGCAGCCAACTAAAAGGCCAATGTCCTGTGTTCTGTATTTCTATTTTTTATTATATTTTGCACACGTTTTAACAAAAAACAGTAACAAGCAGGAGGAAAGGATTTCAATCAAGAAACCTCAAAGTAATATCAAGATAGATGAAAGCGTGATGTAAATTATGGTGATGTTCTCGAAGGTTCGAAAAGCAGCTAGAATAGCCTTCGCTAGCTACTAAAAGTCTTTTTTAACCAAGTGTGCAACCATTTTTTCCAGCAATATGATGTGACCCAAGTTTCAGAACTCCAGCTTTCAGAACTCAAGTTTTGCGATGTAGCTTTACTGGCTAAAACCTGTTCTGTATTTCTACCAACTTCACTCAGGCTCGGCACAAGTTTGGCTCCCTTACTGTGTTCCAGAACCAAATACCACACTTTTTAAATCTTTATATGCTGATGAGGACTGCCTGGACGTCATTTCGTTGGATAAAAAAAATGTATTAAAAAAAAAAGTGAGATTTTGGCAGTCAACATTAAAACACACATGGAGTGTCTATTATTTTTCATGTGTGACATAGAAGCGCTCCTCATTTGTTTTAGCTATTTTCAATTCTAAGCTGAAAATTTGGGATGGAGTTGGACCCAAGAGCCATAGAACATTTGTGTTTCACTGAATGAGAAAACTCTAAAAAAGTGTTTTAAAAGTAAATACCCCATTAACCTTGCTCCATCTTGAAAAACAACTGTTTTAATACATAGTTCATATGTAATAATTTTACAGTATAATGACAACTTAAACCTTAATGTACCCCGGCAGCTAGGGCCTCCTCTGTGTTTTTAAAGTAAAGAAAACCTATTCAAGCAACACAAAAGCCAGCGTTGCTATTGTGCAATGGTAGTGATGACTGGAAACCCAATGAGCTCATCATTAACACTGAGATTAATCACCACCACAACCCACACAGGGCTTGGTAGAAACACAATTACAATGCGCCTGAGGTTCTAAACTGATCCAGAATTATGAATGAAACTCACCCTATAGATATGTTCACTTACATTGGCACTGAGTTGCGTCGTCAGAGCAGACACCTTCTCCTGGGAAGCATCAAGCTCTCGGCGAAGCTTACGGATCTGGCGGGACAAACACATAAGAAAAAAGCGTTTGAGGAAGAAATCAAAAAGGCCCAGATGAAAAGGAGGCCTGCACGAGGGAATCCAGGTGTGTGGTGGAAACTCGCTATCAAAGGCAGGAGAAGGTTTTGCAGGTGTATGTACAGAACAGAGGTGTGTTACACAGGTGGACAGAAAGATCATAGAGACAAGAGAAGAAATCAGATCCTGGTTTCAATCCGCCCACAGCAGGTCAATGCTGGTGAATAAACACACTGCTGCTGACGGCTCTGTGCTCGTAGCTATGCGAGAGTGTGTGGATATGTTGCTTCTGGTTAAAAGAAAACATGTGCTCACCTCTGACTGGGATTTCTCCTCCGTCTGTAAAAGAGAGAGAGAGAAAGTAGTTATTTGCACAGCTTTTAGTGTTTAGGAGTTGTAAAATGAGCTGCTCTCTCTCCTGAGGGTGTAAAGTGTACAACAGAGAAAGAAACACACACCTGAAAATGAAGAGAATGGTCTCACGAGGGAATTTTCATTTTCTAGTGATTTATGAGCTCACAGGAAGATTTTTTGCTGTGATGGAATCTTTTATAGCCATAGTCTTCAACACTTGAGATTGACCATTTTTATTGATTATAATTTATTTTATTTATTTATTATTTCAATTTATTTCATTTTATGTTACTTTATTAGACTTTATTTATTCATTTTTCATGATTTATTTAATGTGTAGATGTATATTATAATTGGGACGACACGGTGGCGCAGTGGGTAGCACTGTGGCCTTCCAGTTAGAAGGTTGTCGGTTTGAGGCTCGCTGGTGATCTTCCTGGAAGGAGTTTGCATGTTCTCCCTGTGCTTGCGTGGGTCTTCATCCAGGTACTCCGGTTTCCCCCACAGTCCCCAAAACATTACTTATGATGAACAGAACATTGTTCATGTTACTGTGCTTATTCTTATAATTAAACTAATTAAAAGTGCTACTGTTATTATAAAAAAAATTTTGGGGGTAAATTGTGTTTTATTATTTAAAACTATTTCATTTTATGTTTTGTAGTTAATTTGTCATGTTTTGGTTCGTTTGTTTGTGTATTTAATTATAATCTGTTTTAAAATAGAAGCTACATTCGCAGATTTTATTTTACAATTATTTTATATAATTTTAATTTCATTTGTATTTGCTATTTTATGCTACTGCATTTAATCTAAGTCTGAGGATTATCTTTTTTTGTTTAATGTACATGAAGTAATGTACATCTTTATTTATTTTTAAGTGTATTTCATGTTACTACTCATATTCTTTGAAAAAATGTCAACATTTATTTATTTATTTTACTTGTATTTTAATTTTCGTAATTAATTTATAATCCTGTTTAGGAGTGAAGTCACAATTCAACATTCAGTGGGTGGGTCTCAATGTGGCTAAATATTTATATATTGTGATGGGGTGTGAGGCTAATCAGTGTCGCCAGCTGTGCCTCGTCTGAGATTTAAGTTGAATTGAAAGTGAGCATAAATGAAACATTGCAGCACTGGGTGTAGATAGAGCTAAACCTAACCCTAACTGTATTTCTGGGCACCAAATATATCTCAACATCATTGTAAAGATTTTATTCAGCTTAGAGCTGAGCAGTTGAGTATTAAAAAAAGTCACTAGATTTGACGCTAGTCCCTTGGATTAAATAAAAAAGTCGCCAGGCGGTCTGCAAAGTCGTTAAATCTATCGACAGTCTCTAAGTTGGCAACGCTACTGAGAGCTTAATGACAATGGTGTAAATATAAAAGCTTTCTCTATCACTCCCTGTAGTGTTCCCTGGAGAGTCTATTTAATCACTATTTTTCTTTTATGTATTTAAAATACTCAGATACTTAACCGGATACTAAATACTCAGATACTTAATAGTGCGTTGAAAAAACAAAACAAACAAAAAAAGTATCAGCCTCGATCATCAGGAAAGACACAGATGAAATATTAAAGACGTTGATGGATAAATACTAAATCAGTCAACTTTCAGTTCCCTCTGAAGACTTTACACAACATTACAAAACAAATAGCTTTCACTGAAAAGATCCAAAGAAATAAGAGCAGTAAATAATCTAAGGACTTCTGCTCCTACCGTACTTCCCCAAGCAGTTCCAGCTCTCCCCAAAGAGAGAGTCGCCATAATCATGATTTGAAAAGATCGAACATGAGATTCAGAACCAAGCGGCTGTTCCCAGAACAGATCCTGAAGCCTAGTTCAACCTGAGCCTGAGGGAGAACTGTTATTAAAATGCCTCCGCATGCAGGTGAGAAGATCCACCCCTCTGGAGGAGTGCTACAATCCACAGTCTTGCGTTCAATCACCATCCATCCATTGAATTACATCCTCCTTTCTTTCTTTGCTTCCTCTGTTTGTCCCTCAACACTTCATGCACTTATTTTTCTTCACTTACATCCACCGACCCATTCTTCTTCTTTTCCCTCCCATACTTCCACCGGCCCGTTACTTTCTTAAATTCTTCCCATCAATTCATATTCCTTGTCTACTTTACCACCAATTCTTCCTCTTTACTTCAATTACTTTCACCGGCCCTTTCTTTTTCCTTCTTTCTTTCCTTTACTTTCATCCGCCCATTATTTCTCCTTCCATTCTATATATTAACGACCCAAGCTTCCTCCTTCCACTCTTTACTTCCACAGACCCATTGTTCAACCTTCCTTCTTTCCTTTACTTCAATAATTTATACTTTTTCAATACTTTCTTTACTTTCATCCAACCATTCTATACTTTCACCAACCCATTCTTCTTCCTTCCATTCTTTACCTTCACAGACCCATTCATTTTCACTCCTTCCTTTACTTTTATCCACCCATTTTTCTTCCTTCCATTGTTTACCTTTACCGACCCATTCTTCCTCCTTCTTTCCTTTATTTCCATGACCTATTCTTTTCCCTTCCTTTACTTTCATCTACCCATTCTTCCTCCTTACATTCTTTCCTTTCACCAACCCCTTCTTTATCCTTCAATCCATTACTTGCACCGACCCATTCTCTTTCTTTCTTACCTTTTTTATGACCTAATCTTTTTTCTTCCTTCCTTTTCTTCTATGCACCCATTCTTCTGCCTTCTATAGTTTACTTTCACCGACCCATTCTTTTCCTTCCTTCTATTACTTTCACAACCCATTCTTCTTCTTTATTATCTTTTTATGACCTATTCTTTTTTCTTCCTTCCTTTACTTCTTTCCACCCATTCTTCTGCCTTCTATCGTTTTCTTTCACCGACCCATTCTTTTCCTTACTTCTATTACTTCCAATCCATTCTTCTTCCTTCTTTTTTCACGACCCATTCTTTTCCTTACTTCTATTACTTCCACAACCCATTTTTCTTCCTTCCTTTACTTTCAATCACAAATTATTGTTCTTTTCTTCATTTATGCCGACCCATTCTTCTTCCTCGCCATCCATCCATCCATCCATCCATCCATCCATCCATCCATCCATCCATCCTTTTCTTCCCCTCACAGTTTCCTTCACCAGCTCTCCCAGCAAATATCTGTCGCGCAAATGGCATCCAAAAGATGTTGTTTTAACTATCTTTGAACCAACAAGATGTTAGAAGGACGTCTTTCAATGTTTGCCGGTGCCCCCCCCCCTCCTTTTCACTCATTATTTGTTTTACTTTTGTTTTATTTTTTTAATTAAAGCTCTTTTTACTCGCTTTTCTATTTATTCAGTAAGTTCTCAATAATTTTTACTCAATATTTTTTTTCTATGTTAACAAAGTTTTAAACTCACCGTTGAATAGACAGAAGAGGCGCTGGACACCAGAGAGAGGGACGATCCATGAACTAAAAGTAAACAAAGACAGTCTAGTATTATCAAGTAGTTGTTTGGGTGTAAAATACAATAACCCAAAACCCAAAAGCAAAAATGATCATAATCCAGAAATAATGAACCATTACAGTCATTTGAAAGAAAAGTCTATTGCAGGGAAACTCTAAAGAATTTGAAGGAATACCTTCCAGATCCCCATCATAGCCAAACATAAGCCACTCTTGCATTACCCAGCAAATAAACCTCTAATTTAACTTTCACCTGCCCCACCAAGATTCAACACTGTGATTCAACTGAGACTGTGAGCGCAGGGCGTGTGTGACATTAAATCAATTCTCAAGCCAATATCTCACAGTCCACCCACACTTCCTGCTGATTGATGCTTTAAAAGCTCAGATAAAAGCATTATGATCAGGGATGAGAAAATTAAAAATTCGACCAAGACCACCCAAAAAACAAAAACCTACATCTTTCTGTCTGTATAAGACAAATACATTTTTTGTCCCCATCCAATAAATTCCCAGTACTTTTATTTGCTTGTTAAATGACTCAAAATCAAATGATTCTATGTCCACAAAGAGAGAACAATAAATCTCAAAAGATTACATCTATCTGGGTTAGATCTGAAATGACAATTTGATCAAATCGTGTGATTGTTGGTGGACAGCAAATGAGGAACAGAGACTAAGGTAAGGTCAGATAAAACTTCCCCAAACAGCAATTTTTATTACAAAAAGCCATGGTGGTTGAAAAGTGAGAGTTCATAATTCTGAGATGGATGTTTAGTTGGTGTGTACCCAAGGTAGGCTATCGATGCTTCAGAATGCAGACAGGCATTGTTCGTTGGCTGTACAATGGTGTTGTTGCAATTTTCCTATTGGTGTCTCATTGGCAGCTAGTTAAAGATGACTAATTGAGATTAGTTAAGGATCTGGGCTTGGGCAATTGGGGGGATGCTGCTGGATTAATTGAACCCCCTGCAGAGGAACACACTAGAGGAGCACCAGTCTAGATCAGTGACTCTGTTTTCTGTGATTTAACACTTTGGTCTGATATATCCCATGCTCCAGGTGGCACACCAAGTTGATGAGCGGCTCCTTGACACTGCAAACTCACATATGTCCCTTCAGAAGTAAGCTTCTGAGTCTAAATGTTGGTGTTTTTCACCACTGACTGGAAGAATGATTGAATGAATTGAAGATGAACGTGTGAAGCTCTGATCTATGGATGGAGAGATGAATGAATGGAAGAGTATTTTTTTGACAGATCAAGTTGCTCAAATCACAGGTTGAGGATATAGGGTATATCCTCTTCCCTTCCTGTATGCAGCTCAAATAATATTTCTCCCACAATCCCTCAGGAAGATTCTTCTGCTCCTGTTTCAGTGTCAGTGAGTTCAGCCAAGAACACGCCACACTCAAATACACACAATAAGTTTCAAATTAAACCTCTAGTTCCTTTTAGATGCTACAAAACTGTGCCCCAAGGGGAGAGTTTACAGCTGAACAGTCTCATGAGGATCACAAATGTTTTTAACTCAAAAGCAACAAGCAAGAACAAGCAGACTATGATCAGACTAGATTTCTCACCTTCCTCAAAGCCATCCCTAAAGGAGCCAGAGCGGCTCATGGTTCGAGTCTTGTCGTCCAGAGACATGCAGGAGTTTCGCAGTCGGGAGTCGCCATGATTCTCCAAAGGATTTTCCTGACCGCTCAAGCTGTTGTTTCGCAGGGAGGTTAGGTTCATCTGAGCTCCCGAGGTGGGACTCCCTGGAATGCAAAAGGGACACTGCTCAGCATGTGCGAATAGCTAGGGTTGCCATATATTGATAAACTTCAATTGAAAATTCATTGAAGGGGTAGGGTTGCCAGGTATAATAGTAATCATTGACTTAGCATAGTTTTGCTCCACAATCTGTAACAGAATTTGTCAGAACATGTGCAAAACCATTACTGCTTCTGGTCTGGCTTTTGTGTGTCAGAGCAGCTTTTTAGCTAATATTTTTCAGATTATTTTGTCATCATCATTATCAGAGTCTTCTACCGGTCATATTACATCAACATTGGTGGGTTGCTGGCAATTTTTCATAAATCTTTCCATAGATTTTGCTAAAAGTTTGCTAAAATTGAAATTTACTTTAGAAATGATTAAGTTTTGGACAAATGGTTTTACATTTCATTTTTTACAACAATATCTGCCTAATTTTAGAAGCGTTGACAATGATTTTGAGTAAACATGATTTTGGGTTGTTTGCCAACAGATACTAGTTTTTTTTTTAAAGCCGTTGGGTGTATGAGGTTTATTTAAAAATGTATTTGACATAAATTAAATAATTTTTAGTGGGTTACTGGTTAATTTAGTTAACACTTTTTATTCATTTATATATGTTAAAAGAGTTGCTAAGTGCACTTAAGCAAGATAAAATGTCAGCTATATTATAAATAATAGAATTTAATATTAAAAGTACTGCTCTATTACATGATCAATCCTAATTAACATTTATCATTTTCTCATTAAATCAATATAGCATATATATTATATACCTAATATATAATTATTATTTTTTGGCTGATAAAAAAATAGCCTGTTGTGTAGTAAATGCTTACTAACATCAAATCCAATTGTTTAAACAATTGATTTAAATCGGATGAAAAAGGAAAAGTCTAGAGAGGGTCAATGGTTAACTATAAAATATTGCTATTTGATATAGAATGAAAAGTTCTAAACATCAACAATTCTGGTTTTATTGGCAATTTTACAGTCTCTTATTGCAATGCTGCCTATGCACCATCATGTTCTTTCTTTCTACCTAAAGACTGCATGCCTTGTTATACTAATCTGATATGGGTTTTTTTACCAAGCTGAGCAAAGTTAAATCTCGTTCCGGATGGAGACGTCAAGCTGGAGCCAGTGGAGAATGGAGAGTTACTAGCTGAATCCTGCAATCCTCCGGCTGAGTGTGAGCGCAGCCAATCACGGGCCTCCTCCTGACGCAAGTGTGAAGAGGGGGCGTACCTGAAAGAAAAGAATAGATATTTAAATAAAAATGCAAACACACACTTGAATGCCATTTACTTTAAGGCTTTCTGTATCGTGGATTTTTTTACATTATAAAAGTTATTAATTTGTCAACAATAAAAAAGATATTAAAACTTATAATCTTGCTTTATTGCAGTTAATAGATCACAGAGCTACAAAGTAAAGCGATAATATAAAACTATATATATATATATATATATATATATATATATATATATATATATATATATATATATATTCTCTAATAAATTGTTGCACCGTTGCACATTGAATTAATTAAAGTCAATAAAATCTTGAGCATCTCACTTGCTTTGTGCTCATTAATATGCATTATATGTTCACACTTTTGCTGTTCAATCCATTATGCCAAAATAAACTTAATATTCCACAAAAATGTGCAAATTCACAAAAAAATAAACAAGTGACATGCGCTCACATCAGCAGTGCTCAGAAATAAAAAGGTGGATTCACTGCATTAAAGCATGAAAGAAAGCACAGTGCAAACGAGGAAGAGACTGAACAAAACGAGAACATGAGCGCCTGTGAAGTCAGTAAAATCTACATATAATTAATAATGCATGAGAAATAGGAGAATGTGTTTATGGGAATTTTGTCCAGGAATTCATTTGGGACAAGACGTCCTGACTGTCAGTCTTTGCTCTAAGGTGTTCTATCAGGTTGGGCTCATGTCAGACAAGTTCAAGGCCACTCATCCATGACTTTATACCTTCATTTGTACACTGGTGTGTGAAGGGGCCATACTCAAACTGGAAATGCTGTCCAAAATCCATCCTTATGAAAAACAACCCCACAAAATAATACCTCTAGCACCTAACTTATTCCATATTGCTGTCATACAAGCACTCATGGAAACTACCAAACATACATTTATCCTTCAGATTCCAGATTAGAGATCTGTGCAGATTCCCTGCTCAGTTGAGTTAGTAATGTATGGCATCAATACTCCTGCTGGGTTATGTAAATCCATTCCACAAAGCTCTCTAAGAATTAATCTTGAGCTGATCACAAGAACTTTGGAAAATTGACAATCTCGATAAAATATAAGCCTGCTCTGTCAGCTTCACAAACATTTCCACTTTATTATAACAGCCCTGACAGTTAACTGTGGAATATTTAGAAATTTCATGGTTTTGTTGCGCAGATCTTCTCAAAGTACCATTCTGAAATTTACTGAGTTCCTGAGGGCTGCCCATTGTTTAGCAAAAGCTGTCTTTATGCGTATAGGTGCATTATGTATACCAAGTGGCATGGAAGTGAATGGACCACCTGAGATTTAATTTCAACTAACCATATAGAATTAACTATTTCAATAAATGAGAGGATCCCTTTGCCAATTACATGTATGGATGAACACTTAAATTGGACAGAAAAGTCCTACAACTCTGCGAACAAGCTGCTTGTTCTGGTCTGTTAGATAAAAAAAAAAAATATATATATATTAGTTAGAACCTTTTAAGTTTTGTTTCATTTTAAGGGTTATAAGATCATCTTTGGAATAATTAAAAATGAGACAAAAACACTTGAATCCAAACCAAAAACTTGTGCAAACACAAAACACAAAGCACGTGGATTATAAAGCAGCTTAGGTGGTGCTAAAAGCTACAGGACATTTTACCTGTCTTGCTTCCGAGGCAAAGTGTTACGGTTGAATTTAGGACTGGCAGAGGGAGAGGAGAGGGGACTGAGGGGATGAGGAGGAAGAGGAGAAGCATTGGAGAAGAGATGTAACATAAATGCTTTTATTTATAGTTCATTGTTAATGCTATCCTCACTTTTTGCACTCATTTTTTTATTCTTGTAATTTTTTTTTTTTACCGTAAACAAGAAGTCATGTATGTTTAAATTCACTTTAGTTCACATTTGCATATTCATGATTTTACACAAGATGTTCTGAGAGGGTTATTGTTAGGTGTGTGACATTATGATCAATTTATTACAGACATATGAATCAAAAATAGTTTGAAATCCGAACTTGATTTACAAAGATTTGTCCAGTTCTCTACTCCACTCACCTCTCAGGCATGCCAATCTTTGCACTTCCTGTCCGCATTAACACTGGATGGATATCTTCACGGTGATGCCCACTGCCCACCGACATGTCGATGGACTCACTGCTTGTGTGCATGCTGCTGACTGAGGGGTACCCGAGGGCTGAAGAGCTGCTGATGGTTGTGCCCCATGTCCCTGTGCCTGTTGAGTATACTGACCCTGGACTCGAAGCCTGCTCACTGCCCCCTATGCTGGCACCACGGCCCCCATACAGTGGACTGCTGCATTCACTGCCTGGTACGGTGGAAGGAGAGTCCAGTGGTCCACCGCACAACTGTGTGTGACCCAGTGTGGCGTGTGGGTTGGATATGACTACTGAGTTCTTCATGCTCTCAGCTGTGGTCACTGGTGCTTGCTTGGCTGTCTTGCCTCCAAACAGCCTGAGAGAGGTATAAGAATGCAAAAAGCTTTCAGAAGAAAGAGCAAATCTTGTGATCTATTTGAAAAATGGCATATAAACAACCATGTCTTCATATAATTAAAAAATAGTGGCAGTAAAAGGTGCAGCAGCAGTAGTAATAGTAGCAACGGTAGAGGAACTGTACATAATATTCACTGAAAAGCTACTATGTAATTGATTGTTTTTGTTGATGCACATTTGGTATAAATAAGGCTAATTTGGATTAATTTAGAAGAAAACAAAATTTATTTCCTAATTTCATACGTGGCAGTTGAAGCAAAGCAAAATACGAAAGCCAATGAAAACAAGGGTGGCTTAGAGGACTTGACGAGCCAGCCAGGAGGCTCACAATCTATGCATTTCATTAAGAAAGCTGGGTAAATAGCTTCAGAATGACCCCAATAAGTAAGCAGAATAAGGAAACACTATCTCTGTCTTCCTTTCATGTTTTCATTATGTAAGAGGGGCAAGTAAAGAAAATGGAGCCATTAAATCTCAGGGCTTAGCATTTGCTATCCGGTCGTACGGCAAATCCCTTTCCAGTGTCTCTGAATCTTGTCACATTATAGTTATTCCTTTTAACTGTGGAAGAAATAGGTCAGCATAGCATTCTGCACGCTGTTTTGTGTCTAGCAAATGAAAACCTGGAAATCTTTGTGCAATAAAGCCTTACAAATGGGATGTAGTGTGCACACACCTCCTTAATGTTGGGGACGACACTTCACTGTACTTATTTCCTTGTCTTGTTGTCTGTGGAATTGTTGCTGCCCCTCCTCCTGAAACAACTGGATTGGTTCGCGAGTTATCCAACTCTGAGGCCACACCCTTTTCTTTATCTGTCTGATTTGCTTGTATTATGTGACCATTTGTTTTATGAGTAGGGTCTCTGGATTTATTAGTGGTGATGGCAGTAAGGATGGGTGCCCGGGTAATTAGGCTTGATTCGATGCTGCTTATGGACGACCGATTTCCATTTCGAGCTGCAGCACCAGATCGAGAAGGTCGAGGTAGACTACGGTACTGCAAGTTTGAGCGAGCACTGGCTGAAAGGTAGGGGTCTTCATGAGAAGGCAGCAAACCATCCACCGCACTTTTTATTGAGGCTCTGTTACCAACCAGGGGTGCAGAGGATTTGGGAATCTTGCCCAGTGTAGCAGAGCCACTGGTAATTGTGGCCCCACTGGCTGTAACTAGTGTAATGCTGGTGGTGGTCATCACAGGAGTCGGACTAAGCATGCCGTTAGGTTTCTTGAACCCAAAGGTACTTGTTGGGACTCGGCCTGGAGTGGTTTTCTTCGATTCATCACCGCTGCTTCGGCCAGTATCTGAGGAGGAATGCTGGACAGTGTTGGGACAGGGTGATAGGCTGCCTTTTTCGGAGACCTTAGCATCATCTGTTTTACCTTGGGGATGAAAAATTAAGATATTTTTAATGATAACAAATAATAATACAGTAATAATACACAAAACATACAGATAGAGGCAGATTAACCAGATTATTTGTAAGTAGTAGAAATTTAATTTATGTCTGGTTCAATGAGGGACACCTACCTGTTACTTGTGTCTTAACTGCACTGGTTCCCGAATTCACAGTTGAGCTCTTGGTGCGGGGTGAGGTCACTCCCACCTGTGCACTCATGCCCCGCCTCCAAGACCCCGTCTGGGAGATGGCTGCAGTTTTCCTTCCAGAGCTGCTCTTTTCAAATTCTTCCATTCCATCTGACGTGTTTCGCCGCCACTTCATAACCGAGTCCATCCTGATGCCACAATCTGAACCTCCATCAAACTTTTTCAGCTCCTCCAGTGAGCAAGTGTTGGTGCGCTCAGCTGCGGAGTGCTTCTCTGCATCTGTCTGTGGCTGCACAAGTGAATTTAGAAGCCATGTCAAGGTAAAGGGCACTAAAAGCTTTTATTGTGTCAAATATTGACTTCTAACATTTCCGAGAGTTAAAGCTAAGAAATAACTTGAAAACAGAGAGCAGAGATATAAGATTCTGTTTTGAAACCACACTTTTGACTTTATTCCTGCAGCACATTTACACGAAACAAAAGTTGGCCAGGGTGCGCGTCATAATCCAAAATGGACAACAGCACAACCGCACAAAATAAAAGAAGCATTCGAAAATCACTTGTAATCTAATAAAACACAAAGGAATAAAAATGACATAAACGTTTTTTTAATTTCTAAAACAAAAATGGCCAGTTTATGAAGTGTGAATAAATAAGTGGAGTGTGAATAAATAAGTGGAGTTACTTCACCTGTCCGTTCACCTTGCGGGGTGCAGCGGTGGTATAAGAACTAATGGAGGAGCTGGTGTTGATGTCATCTGTATCAATTGCATCACTTATGCCACTGCTAACAGAACTACTGTCATCCCAACTGAAAGACGAAAACATAGAGAAAGAGACATATTTTAGTTTGTTTGCAAATAGTTCATGCGTATAGACCTATCCGTCCTTTGAACCACGTATGAAGAAGTATGTTTTAGCAAGAGTATTAGAATGGTATGTAGACTGGATTAAGAAATGCCGTCATATTATTAGAATAAGTTTCATTGTTGTAGAGGGCATAGCAGTTGAAGTAGTAATATTATTAAAAGAAACGCTAATATTGTTGCAGCACTATAGCAGTAGACGTTGTAATAGTAGTATGTAAAGTAAAATTAGTGGTGACATATGTACAAGAAGTAGTAGGAGCAGCAGCAAAAGTAGTGGTAGTAGTAACATGAGTAGTGTAGTGGTGATGACGGTGGAACTAGCAGTAGTAATATAAGTAGTTGAAGCAGTGGTAATATTTTTGTAGTAATAAAAAGGTAGTAATTGGTAGAGGATAGACCAAGTCACTAATTTACAAGTCAAGTCCCAAGTCAATGAAGAGCAAATCCAAGTCAAAAGTCATGAAATTTTGTCTAAAAAAAGTCATTTTCAAGAAACAACAAAAAACAAATAAAAATAGATAGCTTTCCTTTGGTTCGTCTGCCAACTTCATAAACGAAAATGGCAAAAACTTAAGCATGAAATCTAAAAAAAAAAAAAAAAAATGACATAACACAGGTATTTAAATATTGATGTAAATGAAACGTCTGTTGCTAGAATCTATTAAGCCAAGTCTGTTTAGCTCAAGCTAAAGAAATATCTAAAATGTAGAAACTTCCCGTTAACCTTGAATGTGGATTTGATTTCTAAAGGAAAAAGTTCAGTTGCATGTCATTAGGGTTCAACTCCAAGTCAAGTCTTAAGTCACCAAATTAATGACTCAAGTCTGACTCGAGTCCAAGTCATATGACTCGAGTCCACACATCTGGTAATTAGTAATCGTAATATAAGTATAGAAATAGTAGAAATAGTGGTGGTAATAGCAATAGAAATAAAAGTAGGATGAATAATGTAAGTTGTATTTGTAGATTCTGTATATGCAGCATAGCTAGTTGCAGTAGAAGAGGTGTTGATGGTGGTAGTAGTAATATTATAATATAATATTCAATGAGGAATAATGTGGTTGAAGAATTTCAAAACACAGACAGTATGTTGATTTTTTTTCAGAAATAGCAGATAGATACTTGTCTAAAAACCAATACTTCCTTCAAAATTGGTGCAAAATAATCTACATTGTCTTTTAAACTCCATAAAATCACAATAAAAAAACTCTCAACCTGACTTGATGTCCATGAAGGTCATGAAAGAGAACAGTGCAAGATGGAAAGTTTTGATTAATGACATGAAGTTGATGCCTCATACTAAAAAATGAGCAGGATGTATGTCTTAGTATTTCCTAAGACAGCGAAACACGAATGTTTCCAATCCTCTGAGCTCTATTCTCTCTAATAATCTGATCCAGAGGAAGAAGTCTCAACCCTGCAGATCAGCAACCAACTCATTCACACAGACACAAACAGAGCGAGAGAGAGAGAGAGAGAGCGCGACAAATACAAGAGGGTGACAAAACAAGTCAAATAGACAAAATTGGCAAAGAAAAGCCATATTTACACAAACACACACTCTTTTCTGCTTTCACCGATTTATGGATGCAGGATCCACCCTTCTGAGCTGAGGATGGTAATTAAAGATCAGGGCTTTCAGTTGAGCTTGAACGAGGCTTTGCTCTGGCTCACTACCCTGCCATTATCTAGCCGAGCGCACCACAGCCCGCCTTTCCCCCTGCCAAAAGCACCCAAGCACATGCACACAATCTATTCTGCTTTACCCTCGATTCAGACCACGGCAATGTTTAAAGTCACATATAAAGTTCAGTGGTATGGCCAACATTCAGTATCTATTCTGCATAATCAATTAAAATATTCACACAATTTCCTTGATTTTCAAGGACCCACCCATTTTGTTCTTGCTTCAAAGACACTCATCATTATTTTTCTGAAGAAGAAGTATCGAAACCTTTTTGGGGCTTTGCCAAAACTTTTCAGAGATTTGTTATGATAACTCAATCCTCCTCTTACACCTCACTGAAATAAAAGTATCCCATTCCTGGGGATATCCTTTTAGTGATTCACTCTTTTTTTAATGTTAAGTTAAGACCTTTTTTTAGTTTTTACATTTTTTCTTAAAAAAAAATCCATGAAGATGACAGATGAATGGTAAAGCTGCTTTAATGTGCCCCTATTATGCAATTCAACAAAGTCCCCCAAAACAGGCTGAGTTGTTGAAGACAAAGCCATGTGACATCATACGGGCCACTCATTGGTCCTCGACTGGTTAATTTTTTGTTTTGTGTGTCTTGAAAGGCTCAAAAAAATAAAATGCATCATTATTATTGCTATTACTATTAACGTGCTCTTGACCCAGCTCCCCATCAGATACACTCTCTCCTTAGCAACAGAAGTTTCATCACGTCATGAAAGCATCACGTGAAATTCTGTACGTGGCATGCTTTGAGTTCCTAGCAGTAAGGATCTGCCTGCTTCGAATGCTTCCACTCGCTCATCATCTTGATTCAGTTCCCAGTAATGCAGTCACAGCTCAAATGTGCAGACTCTGAAGCTTTCAAGCATTTCACCTGACGATCTCAGATACTGGAGTTTATGTTACGCAGCTCTTTTTTCACTGACACCGATGCATCTGTTAACTCCTCTCAAGCAATGCTACATGTTTGCTGTAGATAACCATCAGCTCTAGATCTTTTTATGGTTTTTATTTATCATCTTTTTCACCAACACTGCAAATGCTTAACCGTGAAGCTATACGTCCACATTAGACTAATTTTTCACTTCCCTGTTGGTCACTTTGGGTTATGAATTGTAATCGGGCTGTGTACCAGTGTACATGTTAGTGATCCTCAGAAACTAGTCGTTTTGTTGTTAAACACGTTTGCATTTAGGTTTTGGGGCTAAATTGATAATCACAGTATAGATTGGGAGGAGTGACATCATTGCATATGCAATATCAGTAGCATGACGCCACCGTTGCCATGGTTACACATTAAACAGAATAAACCAAATTATTTTTGGGTTTGTTAATTTATATTATTAGTAATAGTTTATTTATTTATTTATTTATTTTGTAAACATCTCACCCCTCCAAAAATTCAAGGGCGACTCCTGGTGTAAAGTAAGAATACAAACAAAATGGCCGCTACTACATGTATACCTACTACAATTTTGGAGAAAATAACAACTACTGAATAACAAGACTACTGCCAAAAGTCTATTAATACACAATGTAGTACAAAAATAATCAAAATGTGGGCCTGCTTTGTACGGTGAGCATGTTAAAACCCCCCAAGTGAGGTGGAGGGGGGAGAAACGCTTGGATGTAGTCAATGAATGTGAGGTTGGTTTGGTTGTTTTGGCTTAGTTAGATGATACATTTACCATGCCCTAATAACTCCTCCCAAAACACATTAAATAAAAAGCCACTTGGAACATTTTCACATTTGTTTTATGCTGTTCAATTAAAACTAATCATGGTGTCTGGCCCATGGCCCATTGTAATTTATATAATAAATGCATTATAGACAAAAAAAACTAACCCTGGAGATAAACTACAGTCCTCGACGTTGCTTGTTTCTTTGTTCTTTTTCAGAAGAGTTTGAATGGCCTTGTTGGTGTAGTAAAACTATCTAGATTCTTGTTGCTGTGCTCGGCCTTGCCAAGGTGTGTCATTCTTAACCTCACATTGTTTTCTCACTAAGTTTTAAGCCTCCTACACAGCTATTTCTGTTTCAGTTCATAACTGTTTCAACCTTCGTGGGTCACTGATGATCAATCACCTTTTTGTATAATTGGGTGATCATACACCTAACTATAAATGCAAATATTGATTGATTAAGATTTGTTTTTGTTTGTTAACTTTGCTTGTCGCAGATTTACAAAAATAAACAATGTTGACATAACATGATTTACATGATAGCATTTTTCACAGTACTGATGCTTAAGGAATACTCTTATTTATTGCAGTCATATCACAAAAATTTGAACCTAAGCTTCTTTGAAATCCACTAAGTCTAAGAAAAGTGATTTCACATCAAATAACTAAACCTCACTTTCCCTGAAGGACTGCAGCTGGTGATGTAACATATCTGATCAAGCGGCATACCTTCTGCCTCATGCACCCACCTCTGCCAGCCAATGAGCCAAGCACATATAAATACACATAGCAATTAAATCTTATGGTAACGGAGGGCAGTCATGCCCACTCTGCAGGGTTATACCCACAAACTACCGCCCAGAGAAGACAAGCTATCATTTCAGCTGTTTTCTTTCCTTTGATAGCAGCTGTGTGTGGCAGCTAGACGCAACAGAAGACTCGTCTAGAAATATTTCCATCTTCTCTTGTGAAATGGAGCGTGCCATCACTAACAAGAGTCAGTCCAGCACAGGATTCCCCCGAGTCAGCAGATTAATACAAAGAACACCAATAAAGCAAAGCAGCTGCGATCAGATTGAACTCAAATGAAATGATCCAATTATAATAATGATCCATTATATTTCTGCAAGGACTGTCCAAATAATGTGTATGAATTTGTGGAATTAACAGGTTATTATGTCGCAGTGCATCTGCTTTAAAACTGGACAATTTCACTTATCTGTTTTTAAGTCTTGGAATTTACCATTTCAGCCACATTCAACAAATGCTGGTATTTGAAGTGGAGTTTCAATGCAAGTCTCAACCTCACGGAAAGCACAGTATTACTAATATCTTATCAATATTAGAAGCACTATCACTAGCAAAAACTGATGCATGTGACACAGACACTCTAGTGTTTCACCTGTGAGTATTTCACCTATGACATGTTTTTTTTTTTTTTTTTGTATTGTGATGCAGGGTGCATGCAGATGTTGCAGAACTACAGCGAGAGATGATTCTCTTTAGGTATTAAATATGTTTCACATTTAATGTGTTGTAAACAATGTTCAAAATTAAGTTAAAATATTATTTGTGAGCGATATCTAGGGATGTCCCAACCGGATGACCAGAAACCAGGCCCAATCAGGTGGTTTCAGACTCAGATCGGTGTCAGACATTTCCTCTGATCAGGATTCGGATGTATACATTTATATAGCTAATGCGGTGTGAGAGTTCATGAAATGCCACACAGAAACAGCAACGAGCACGACATGATATCACTTTGTTGCAGAGACACCATCGAAGAGGTGTCTAAGATACATGAAACAGCCCCATCCGGCCCGAAGGACCATTTTCAAGAGAGAGACTATGTGTGTTATGTGAGCTATGTGAGCAGCATTATAATGCAGCTTTTTTATTGATTCGTTCCTCATGAAAACATTACTTTGTTAATATACTGTTTAACCAAATATTTAGCCTCACATGGCAGCAATCTGTTAATATAATGGGTCTTTTTTTGTCTTGCAGAAGACTTAATGTAGTGAGCGCCCGCTGACTGTCTCCATGTCTGAGCCTCTGTCGTGTTTTGCGGCAGCAGACTTCGGTTTCCCCATAAAGTGACAATGATGCAGTGTGGAAAACGGTAACAATATCATCTCTACTTTGGTGCTAAAAGCTAGAAGCTAAAACTAATTCATGTCTCTTTTGCACCTTTGACAAAAAAAAAAAATATTGTAGAAACGAAAACGGCAAATCAGCTGATTTATTAGAAAATGTGAAATTTAGAACATTTTTGCTGTTGCTTTATTTAGTCAGAGGCACTAAAACCTATTCCTATGTATATTTAAATATTCAGGAATACTGAATTAACTCATTCAAAAAAAAAAAAAAATTATTGAAAACTAATTAAAAAAATACCAAAACTGAATGAATGCTTTGCATTGAGTAACATCTCAGATGTATTTCAGAGTTATGAGCACTATTATTATATTACTACCTGTCGGCGTCCCCTTGGCCAGTGGAGGTGTTGCGCTGGAGACCTTCCCGAACCATTGCCATTCCATCTGGCAAACGGTTCAATCGCCGCGTGTACAGACTCAGTCCTCCATCAGTCATGTATCTAAAAAAAACAAAACCACATAGGATTCAGTAAATCTTTCATAACTGAAAGGAATTAAAACTTTTTGATTTCCCAAATTTCATGGCAAAAGTAAATTCCGGTCTGGATGAAAACAACCCTTTTGTTTTAAAATGCAGTTTAACTTTCATGCTTTCAAGGTTTTAAAATGCAAATCAGACATACACAATAGAAACAGCAGAACAAGGGCAGACTAAGATATTTAAGGGCAGTGGAAAGTGTGTGCATCATTGTGTCGGTGAGGTCACTCTTGTACTCATTGACCCCCCCCCCACCCCACATGTTATAAATGAATGATAATCACACACAAATAATTCCATCAAATAGCTTCTGTCCAATACCCAGACGTAACGTTTTAAAACCCGAACACACTATTTTCTTTATCCATTCATACACTTCTATAAAGTTCAGGTGGGCGAAAGAGCCTTTTGGAGAAAAACAAACCCTCGCGTAACCAAAACAAAATCGGACACTCATCCAAATATTTGCCCAGTCGAAGGATTTCTCAAAGCACGCAGTCACTAGATCTGCCAGTTCCCAACGGTCACTGGAATAAACCCCGTCTTCAGACTCAGGTGAGACAGTTGTGTGTCAGTACAGTGCCCCTTTGTACAAAATACTCTCACATCACATTGTGAATAAACTGTTTATGGTACTTATAGCTTGCCAAAACGGTTCAGCCAAGGGTGAAGAAACACCTTTACCCAAACCACCTCCAGCTGCATTTCCCTCTAGATGTTTGAGAAAATAGATTTGTGTTTGCTGACAACAAATCAACAACAATTATTATGTCTGCGGACAATGCATGTGGTTCGTCCAGCTCGCAGTTTATGACCTTTAACATGTTTTGTATTTATCTTACCATGTAGCAGACTTGTATTTTAAAGTGTACAACATCATTATGACCCCACATAAATCATTGGCTGTGTATGTATGTATATTTGAACATGTGTATGTGTGCCTAAATATACAAACTGCAAGAACTGTTCTGCATGAACTACAACAAACGGACATGGTTTGTCTGGGTAGAGGCTCTGTATATATGTGTGTTACGTAAAAACTGCAAATGGGACAAAGAGAACTGTAACTAGGACTTATATGGTATGTTCAGGTAGGTATTTTAAATTTTCTCTCGTGAAACTTTACCCCTCACCCTTTCCCAATCCCTTATCCACCCCCCCTTTCAGTCCAATGCCGTCTTGTCCTGACACATCTAATGTAAACTGACTCGTGGGAACCACAACTAATAAATATTTACATTCATTCAATGTTCCAATCCAGAGGAGAAAACACCACACCAGGTGTTTTACTCCCCTGGAGAAAGTAAAACTGTCCAACTCAGCAAAGCATTTACTCTCCCACGTGATGACTTTTGAGCAAAATAAAAAACAATTACTGATTGTTTTGAGTTGTGATTATGATATATGATGTGAGATATTTAATGTGATTGTGATATTGCTTTATTGTGATTGTAAAACTGATTGTGATTTAATGTGTGAAATGTGATGTGATTATGATATTGATACATTGTGGTGTTGATTGTGATGTGAGATGTGTTGTGATATTGATTTATTGTGATATTGATTGTGATGTTATATTTGATCTGAGGAGTAAAATGTAATGTGCCTTTTGTGATGTGGGATGTGATGTGATTTATTATGTAATATGATATAGTGTGAAATTGATTGTGATGCGAGACATATTATGATGTGTTCAATTTTACGAGTTCACTACCGGGGCCTGCCTTATAGTCAGCATAGAGAGGCGAACGTGGAAAACGCCCCATGAACGTGGAAAGCAAGCTGTCCGATCACGGAAAGGATCCGTGCTATAACCATAAGTGCGGAGAAGGGGTGGAAGGTGGGTGAAGTCCGGACTAAAGTCAAAGAGATAGGAGTGATTTAAATAATGAAACTTGTTTAGGTGATGTGAAAGTCATTTTAATTGTGGTGTGATATTGAGTAATGTGTGATGTAATGTGATTTATTGTAATACTGACTGTGATGCGAAAGTGATTGTGATGTGAGTGACATGTGATCAGTGAATTTGATGTGATATGATTGTGATATTTATTTACTGTGGTATTGATTGTGATTTGAGATGTGCTGTGATATTGAGAGACGTGACGTAGTGTGTGAAATGTCATGTGATATTATTGTGAAATTGATATATTTTGATTGTGATATGAGATGTAACGTGATATTTGATTGTGATGTTATTTGTGATTGAGATGTTATGTGTATGTGTGATTTAATATGTAATGTTATGTTGATATAGTGTGAGATTGATTATGATGCGAGATGTAATATGACGTGTTATATGTGATGTGTGATATGTGAATGTAATCTGGATTGTGATGTGAGATGTGATATGACGTAATGTGTTAAAATATTTTTGTGGCATTAATTCTGGTGTGAGATGTGCTGTGCTATTGAATATTATGAGATGGGATGTAATGTGTAATATTCAATGTGATTTATTGTAATATTGACTGTAATGTGACATCTGATGTGATATTGTTTGTGATGTGAGTGTCTGAGATGTGAGATCTGTCGTGTGATGTAATATTCATTCATTCATTCATTTTCATACCCGCTTCTTCCCTTTCGGTGTCACGGGGGTCTACCGGTGCCTATCTCCAGCACACATTGGGCGAGAGGCAGGGGTACACCCTGGACAGGTTGCCAGTTCATCGCAGGGCAACATTCACTCACACATTCACACCTAAGAATTTAGATTATTCAATTAACCTAATCACATGTTTTGATGACTTAATGTGATATAGATTGTGATGCAAGATGTGATGTGCTATTGATTGTGATGTGAGATTATATTGATTGTTATTTGTGATATAATGTGATGTGAGATGTAATCAGTTAGATGTGATGTACTAGAATTTAATATGAAGTTATCTTCTGAAACTTCTAGCTATTCTGAAATCATATGATGTACTATAATGTACTGTAACAAAACATAAAACCACATAATGATTCAAAGTATAGCATTGCACACTAATTGCTAATTGCACAGTAATTACATACTATCACATGTAATAACATGCTACACCAAACTATAACATAACATAAAACATAACATAACATAACACATAATATAACATAACATAACATAACATAAAACAAAATATAACATAAAACAAAATATAACATAGGGCGGCACAGTGGGGCAGTGGGTAGCACTGTGGCCTTCCAGGTAGAAGGTTGTCGGTTCGAGGCTTCCTTGAAGGAGTTTTGCATGTTCTCCCTGTGCTTGCGTGGGTTTCCTCCGGGTACTCCGGTTTCCCCCACAGTCCCAAAAAACATGTGGTTAGGTTAATTGAATAATCTAAATTCCCCTTAGGTGTGAATGTTGCCCTGTGATGGACTGGTGAACTGTCCAGGGTGTGCCCCCGCCTCTCGCCCAATGTGTCACGGCAGACCCCCGTGACCCCGAAAGGGAATTAGTGGGAATGAAAATGAATGAATGAAAATATAACATAACTTAAAACATAACATAATATAACATAAAACAAAATATAACAAAACATAACATAACATATAAGATAACCCAATGTAATATTGCAGGAAGCAACAGAATGCAACACAATGTAATGGAATATAGAACATAATGTAACATAATCCCCCATATTATATTCTCAAATAAAATCACACGAACAGTTGCACTGCAGTAACAAATAGCAATATGTTTGGCTTTCACAAGAATATTACTTTTATTGTTTCTTAAACAAGATTGTAAAAGCTTTCTTAAACAAGGCAAACCTTAACTTTTGCCTACACAGTTTAAAACACGTGTCTGTAACTTTACAACTTTAAAAAAAGATTGATGATTACATGGGGAAAAAGAATCACCTACCCGTTTAGCACAAAGACCCAGTGATAAATGTGCTCCTGAAGCCAGTGTGTCAGTATACGAATATGTTTCACATGCGTTTAGTTCACTGCTTCACTAATGTCTTCAGTGTGCGCAACAGAGAGAGAGAGAGAGAGAGAGAGAGAGTGCCAGTGAGCTTAGCTCCAGTGAAGAGGGAGGAGGCTAAACCAAGCAGCCCTTTCCCCAAAAACACACACGAAAGCTTGCAACCCCCATTCAGAGCCTAGAGGGGGTTAAGGAGAGGGACAACATACTAGACAAGAAAGGTTATAGAGGAAGCACAACTCATGGTTTTCATTATGAGTGGAGATCTATTCAAACATTACAGAAAGATTTCAGTGCATATGAATAATAGTTATGAAAGGATTTTAAAAGGTTGTAAAAGCTGGATTTTATTTTATTTGTGTAAATGTTTAACAAATACTCATGCTCCGTTTCAGGCAGAAGCTGCTAAGATCACACCTAGGAGCTTTTCTGAGAGGGGCTCCTTTTGTTTGCTCTGAGGTATTCTCCCACGGTCCAAAACTAAACATGTCAGGCACATGGATGCCCCCGAATGGCCACCAGGAGCAAATGTGAGGGAAGTGGGCATTATAAGCAATGGACTGGTGTGTACCAATGTCTTTGTCCAATATGAAAATGGAAAACCACCAGTGTTAAACTAAGCATTTTAGACGATCGTGAGCCATGACCTCTGAACTCCACCATCAATGAGCTGCTTGCAGACACCAGAGCCTTTGCCAGGTGTAATAGCAGCCTGTCGCCAGCTCCACTCTCTTTAATCTGATCATGTTAGAGGCACTAGAACACTTTGTAGAGTTCAAACCACACAGGAAGAGTAGCGTTGCTGGCAAATAACAGCATATGGGTTTTAAATTGCACACTATCGCAGACAAGGTATGGAGAGCTTGTTTCAGCATGAGAGAGTGTTTTACCAACCCGTCTGCAAAGAGAATCGCAGAATACACCAAAAATTATTTTATTTATGCCCAGAGAACCCGTGCTCCAAAGAGACAATCGATGCCACTCTCACTAATCGTAACAAAGGCACTGCATCTAAGATCATTATGAATATAGTAAATGTGTATAAATGACTAGGTCAAATTCAATTTGAACAAAAGCAAAGAATACTTTCAAGAATATAAAAAAAGATTGTTTTTTATTTGATTAAATTCAAAGTGAGTGAAAAATTTTTTTTGAATCAAATCAGTTCACATTTGGTCTAACTACCTTTCAAACCAGCATCAATTATAAGAGATTCACTTGCAAAAATGTAAGGATTAGAGTCAGGTTTATAAACAACCTATTATACCAAACAAAGCCATGAACTAAGACAGAAACAGCTGGGTAGGAGGCTTCAAATAGACCAAGATAGTTTTGCGGTATCAACAAGTCAAAGCAGACTGGGGTTTCATGTTACCCTTCGAAATCAAAAGAAGTCTAGCAGTGCTATCAGTTCGGAACTGGCATACACCAGTGGAATCCACGTCAGTCTTCATAAGTCCAAAATCCCAAACCTCGGACGTGGGAACAAGGAACTCAAATAAGCACAAAACATGGGAACTGGGTGCAGAAACATGGCAGTAGGGGCTTTGGAATGATGACTACATCAATAGTTTTATACAGTCTGCGATTAAAACACGTTTTTTTAACTCTGTCTTTCTTGGGCTCTATTATTTTTCTCCAATGACGGCTATCAGCATCCTTCCTAAAGAGGAACCAGCTCACCCTATGATCCAGGGAGGATGGTTCTGAGCCAGAATTCCAAGCCCTCTCTGCTCCGCAAAGCACACCAAATCTGCTTCTGTCTGAGATCTCAAGCATCCGCCTAAAATGTTGTGTTGAAAAGAGAGCTGGGAATGTTTTACTTTTTTCAAAGGAAACTTTGCATAGATGAAGTAAGACAGTTTGTCACTGCTCAAATAAATCATAAAAGATGCCTATTTGTTGATTTGTTATAGATAATGCTAATGATCTCCACAGGGAGCAACTTATGGAACTGCACCATCCTCTAGTGGCTGATCTGGGACCCTGCACATCAAATATTTAAACACAAACAGACTTGAGCATTGCCATGGGACATTTAAATATCGAAAATCTCACATAACAGGTAAAATTTGCCATAGACTCAATGATATTTATACTATTTCTATATTTGGTTTGGCCGAACGAAAGGCAATTTGTCTGACAAAAATAAACATCTAAGATCCCACGCATGTGTACAGCACTGGATCAGTCGTTAAACTGACTAACTATTCAAAAATAATCAAAGGTACAGAAAGTTAATGAAATAATAAAAGAATTTATTAAGCTATTAATAAAAATAAATATACATTTAATTTTATGCTTTTCCATTTTTGGGGTCACGAGGGTCTGCCGGTGCCTATCTCCAGCACACATTGGGTGAGAGGCGGGGGTACACTCTGGACAGGTCGCCAGTCCATCGAAAGGCATAATTGAAAATAATTTATTAATTAAATACATATTTGGTTTATGACTTTCTGGAGCACAGAAAGTTACACAGGAAATGAAAAAATAAATTATAAACATTTTATTAAATATGTATTATCTAAAAAATATAATTATATAATTAGGTAATTTATATAAAGTTATTTCACAATAATACCTGGTCTGGTGTTACAGTAATTTATTTGTTTATTTAATCTGTTTAATGAAACATGATTTCACAATAATTTTCTTACATCATACCTTTATTTTGTAACGTATCGGGATGCTTTTACATGTAGCTGATATTGTTAATGCTAGTCTGTTGAAGTTATTGTCATATATAAATATAGTTGGACGGTGTGCTGAACTCATCAAATTCCAAACCAGTCTTCATTTCCCAACCTTCCCCACATCTCCTCCTGTCGCCACACTGTCCTATATGTTGCAAATAAAGGCAAAATGACCCAAAAAAAAGTATTGTATTTTATCCTTAAATATGTTATTATATATGCACTTTTTGTTCATACATGAAGCTTGACAGAGAGGTAGACAGACACCTGTGCGAGGCTGTTGTGCTCTGTTCTAGATATTGGATTGTTTTCGTGGAGCACAAACTTTATCTCTTGCCAAAATAACTGATCAAAATCATCTTAAAAGTTGAATCAAGTCTGTCTGGCTTACCCGCTGTTCAGCTCATCAGTGCGGGGGTTCTTAGTGAGCACATCTCCATCACTCATGTATCCGCTCATCTCCAGCCCCACTGCGGTCAGCTCCAGATCCTCCACTCGCTCCGCCAGCTCCAAACCACCGAGTGCGCTGCTGCGACTTGCCAGCTGCTTCCTCAAGGGAGCCTGATACAGGTATCGACCCTGTCCAGATGCAAGCCCTCCACTGCGAGACTGGTACCCATTACCCAGAGAAGGGGCATCTCCGGCCTGCAGGCGGGGGCTCGACTGGCCCATGCGACTAGCCCATGACAGAGGTGAAGGGCGGGATGCCAGGCTGAGGATGTTGCGGCTGCTCATCTCAGTGGTCACACCACTATCGAACGTTGTTTCTAGTGTGCTAATGAGGAAAACATTTTAAAAAATGGTTATGGCGATACAAAAGTGCCATTACTTTGTTGCAATAAATCATAAATCCACTTTATTTCACTTCTGAAATATCGCCGTTTTAAATATCACGTCTCTTAAATTTCTTAAATTAAGAAATTTCTTTTTCAGACATCCGATGATTCATAAAGGAAAATAAATAAAAGTATTATATAGCACTAGATTGTATTTAAGACATTAAGATGTGGATTCCATGCCCCTTTTCCAACCATGGTCAAAGTGTTTGATTAGATCAGAAAAAAGCTACCTGTGTGTGATTTGTGTCCCGCGCAAACTTGACATGGTTTCTTCAAGATTCTGCCGCAAGTCAGCGATGTTTTTGACCGTTCTCAGTCGTCGGGTTTCTGGATCTTCACCTGAAGAACAGACAAAAGCTGTTATTTTGTTTTATGTTACATATTTAACCCAATAAAAACCTAAAGAAGCATTTGTGATCACATTTGCATACCATTTTTTATGGCAGAAAAACCGCAAACTCATAAGATAGAGCAATAACATTTGAAAAACTAAGCAATGAACACACTGAAAATAAATTTTGTCCATGTATTTTACATGTATAATTTTGTGGACATTGTGAATTTAGAACAACAGTTGGAAAAAAAAATGCTATATTGATTTGGTTTAGTGCAGTTTGGGCACCTTCATCATTAGTATCCGAGTAATTTAAGGGTGTAACTGAGTTACTGGGAGATATCGGCATCGGCTAAAGTGTATTTGCTACTTAAAGAGATGCTGCTTTTAGTCACTTCTGACACTTCTCTACATTGTCCTTCAGCTTTTATTTCATATTTAATAGGAAACAGTTATCCTGTGCTCAGTTTTTTTACTGAGAAACAAGCCCCTCCATCATTCAGGAAATGCCTTAACATAACATAAATGTTACAGATGCCCCCTAGAGGCAGGATTATATAACATGCTTAAATTCAAAGTAAATTTGACCATAGACTTGTTCAATTTTCCAATGACAGTTTAAACACACGCACATGCATATATATATGTATTTATTATATTTTTACACAAAGAGCTGATTTTTATGTACATATGCTTAAATAATATTGTAATTTGCATTGTATAAATGTGCAGAATGCATGGTTACATCACACCTCTATTAATTCTATAAATAAAATAAAAAATCAGGAATTTATGGGTTGTGTGGAACATTTTAGGCATCTATGCTTTGCATTTGTCTATGGCAGGTCACAAAGGGTTAGATAATATATGCATAAAAACTATGGCAAAAAAACCCTGTTTTCAGCATGAACATGTTATAAAAACTTACCACTGAGAAAAAAAAGACCTATTATCAGAAAATTGAGTGTCAGTTTCTTTAATCTACTACAGCTTACCTGACAGGTCCTCGGTGGAGGATTGGTTGATCTTACTGAAGTTGCTGGAGTCACTAACATGACATCCAGAGTTCAGATTGGAGCCAATGTTCCCATCAACCTCGTTCTGAGACCTAAAATCACATGGGTTTAAACAGAACAATTATTTAATCTGGATACGCTTTTGTTGTGACATTCCAGTCAGTAGATGTAACAGTTAAATGTATGTTATATTGCGGTCATCACAAATCACTGCACTTCTTTGGTTCTTGTACTTGTAGATACTTGGTTCTTTTACTGACATGCTTCTGATACTGTTCTTCTAACATTGTAAAGATTAGGTTCTAGCACTTACACTGGTCTTGTATTTATACTGATAAGGTTCAAGCACTTATAAGGGCCATGCACTTGTACCGTTCTATCACTGGTATTGTACTTCAACTTTTATACTACACGCACTAATACTTGAAATGCAATTGTTCTAGCACAGACACTGGCTCAGTATCTATCTTTCAAGCACTAATACTGGTCTTTTACTTGTAACTTTAGGTTTCCAACACTTCTACTTGTCTTGTGTTTGTACTGATATGGTTCTAGGTCTTATAATGGCCTTGTTATGGCACTAAAAAGGTTCTATAACTGGCGTTGTAATTGAACCTTTGTGCTACAAGCACGAATACTTGCATTGAAATTGTACTGATGTGGTTCTAGCACAGACACTGGTCTTGAATCTATAAAGTTTTGGCATAAACACTGCCCATTGACTTGTACCTATAGGGTTCTAGCGCTTACATTTGTCTTGTATTTTATACTGATATTGGTCTAGCACATGTGATTATGTGGCCCTAGCACATTTAGGTGTTATTGTTCGAGAACTCACAGTTGTTTTGTACTTGTACATATATGATTCTAGCATAAATATTGATGTTCCACTGATCTTCTACTTGCATTGATAAGGTTCTAGTAAGCCTCCCGGTTCTTCTACTTGAACTGATATGGTTATAGACCTTATACTCGCAATAATGAGGTTTGTAGTGGCCTTCTACTTGTACTAAAAATTTACACTGGTCTTGTGCTTGTATTGATAAGGTTCTTGCTTGCATGCTGGGCTTGTACTTGTACTAATATGGTTCTAACATTTACACTGGTCTTGTACTTGTATTGATAAGGTTCTAGCATGCATGCTGGCCTTGTACTTGTGCTAATAAGGTTCTAACATTTAGACTGGTCTTGTACTTGTATTTATAAGGTTCTAGAATGCATACATGCCTGTACTTGTACTAATAAGGTTCTAACATTTACACTGGTCTTGTACTTCTATTTATAAGGTTGTAGCATGCATACTGGCTTTCCAGTTGTGCTAATAAGGTTCTAACAGTTACACTGGTCTTGTACTTGTGCTGATAAGGTTCTAACATTTACACTGGTCTTGTACTTGTATTTATAAGGTTCTAGCATGCATAAGTGCCTGTACTTGTACTAATAAGGTTCTAACAATTACACTGGTCTTGTACTTGTATTGATAAGGTTCTAGCATGCATACTGGCATTGTACTAATACTAAAAAGGTTCTATCATTTACACTGGCCTTGTACTTCTATTTATAAGGTTTTAGCATGCATACTGGCCTTGTACTTGTACTAATAGGGTTCTAGCATTTACACTGGTCTTGTACTTGAGCTTTTATGTTACAAGTCTTAATACTGGTCTTGTAACCTTACTTGAACAGATTTGAAGTAGTATCAAAAACACTTGAAAAATACTAACGCTCTACCCAAAGCCCCAGTTTGAGCCTCACCTGTACATGAAGGGTGCTACAGTGGCAGTGTTGGGATGGTTGTACTGCTGTTGTGGCTGAGGCAGCTGCACACTGACAGTGTTGCTCGCCGTTGATTGTGTCCCATTGGCCACAGGGACTGTGTTGTGTGTTTGGTGCCCTTTACCCTCAGTGGAAGCAAGGCTGGAAGAAGAAGAGGAGTGCCGACTATCCCTATGAAGCCCGCCGAGACGCATACTGCGTGGCCTTTCATTGTCTTTAGCACTGAGGGGCAGCGCTGAGCTTTTAAATGCTCCATTTCCTGTGCTTTTGCTCCCAGGTTTCGGAATCCCACTCTGCACAAGGGCAGAGCCATCCTTCTTGGTCCCACCCACCTTGCTACCTTTGGGTATAAAGCTGGTGATCTTAGAGGCTTTCCGTGGCTCTGCTTCAGAGGAAGGTAATACAATTGAAGGAATAACTTCCTCCTCTATGTCTTTTTTGGTGTCAACTTTGTCCGAGGAAGTGATTCGCTTAAATCCTTCTTTGCCATTTTTGCCCTTCTCTTTCCCTCCTTCTTTCTCCTTTTCTTTCTCTACAGCTTTTGTTGAAGCTTTTTTTGCTGTGAGCGCCCGGCTAAATGTTCGCTGTGCAATGCCTTTCAATGCAATTTTAGGGCTGCTGGTTGTCATTGTTATAACACTTGACCCATTGGAGGGCCTTACATTGCCCTCCATTTCCTCAAAAGGTTCTGTGTTTGAACCGGTTTCCACTTTTTCCAAAAAGCAGCCACCATCCTTCCCTCCAGTTGGGGACACAGCACCCTCTGTCTGTGCGGATGACTTGGAACTGCCTTTGCTGTTGAAGAGCTTGAGTTTCTCCAGCATAGACTTCTGAGGCACAACTTTCGGAGGGGGCTCTGCAGGAGCAGGCTGCTTGTTGTGGAGATCTGTTTTTGAGGAAAGCACCATAGAGGTAGCCATGGCTTGCTTGTTGCCCTGGGTTTTGCTTTTCCAGGGTTTGCTGCTGGAGTTGGGATGGGGGATGGCTGAGGATGTCACAGTGCTGGTATTGACAGAGGTACAGCTGGATGCCAGGGACGATGGACCATGATCAGTCAAAGTGTGCAAGGAGACACTCTCTGAGGATTCTGGAAACAGAAATAATTTTGGATCGGTTGGATTGGTTAACACGATTTACATATATTACACAAATATTCTTATAACAACTAAAATACATTGGGGTCCTCTTTCTAAGAAACATCTCCATAAATGCACTGTAAAAATACATTTGTCTTGACTTTCTTTAAATGACATACGATTTCGCAAGGTGGCACCCAATAGGATATCTAATTTATTTAACTCATCAAACACATTCAAAGTAATCCAAAACGTTTGAATGGTGGGATAAATAAGCATGGCTAATGTGTTTTTAAACTATTAATTTATATTATAATGAATGGAAGTGTCTAATTTTGCAACTGTAGTTTCCATATTACTGTAGAAATCTTTCCAAAGAGTGACATGAAAGTGTTCAAAAAGATCCAAGTTAACAAACATGGTTACATTCAGAAAAATCCCAAAAGTTGCATAAAAGGTCATTCTAAAATATAATAAAAAATAGATTTCCTGTTAAGTACAGGTCACACAAGTGAAATAAAGAAAAGTTCAATCAAACTGTAAGAAAAAAAAGAAGAAAATGTTTGAATGTTTGAACATTGAGACTTTGCCCTCGGGCCATAAAAGGCTAGCTTCTCCTGAGCTAATGTTATTCTAATAGCATGCACCAGCCAGCCCACCGAGATCCATTCTAAACAGTTTACACGAGCAGAGAGAGCAAGACTTTAATGCCCATTCAAACACTAGACATCAAATGTGGCTATTGTGCTCTGTGTGACTAGAACCACCAAACTATAGTTCATCATTTTCATAAGTATAGTTACATCATGATTTTTGGTCCAGGACAAAAAAAAAATCATGTCTAACTCAAGTCCCATAACTTTGAATTTAGACATTACATAAAATATTATATACAAATAGAAATGAACAACATGACTCTTTCTGATGCATTGACTCATCAAGCTCCGCCTGAATGGAAAAGATCAGCCAATTACAATTAAGTATCCACTGCTTAAAACCAGAGCTTGTTAGTTCCATTGAAATATTTTTTTTATTTTACAACAAAAGCTTTGAGCATGGAGCAGTTTTAATAACAGCTAAATTTTCTGTCTTGGCAAAGTGTTTATGTTAATGTTTTCATGAGGTAACTTTATGTATTATGTATGTTTATTCTGTCAAACATTCCAAAAGTACATGTATTACATTGTTTGTTATGTTTTTAGAGCAGATTCTGGTCAGGTTGAAATGGATGTGCATTTATGAAATTCACAAGATCCACTCTTGCATACCAAAACTGGTAACAATGTATACACGCCTTACTATATACACCATCATCTGAGAGTTTGTGCAGCTCAAAACCCCAGTTAAATTATGTTTCAATAAACATTGTGTCAGATAGCAAGCAATCTCTGGGGAACGCTGAACTTAGAGAGCCCTACCCTGGACAGCTCGCTTAGCTTTCGCTTTTATGCCTGTAATCCCAGCTAATAATTCGCATTGGTCCACTCCTGAAACAATTATGATCCCATGATCTGCCAATACATTAACAGCAGAGATGTTCATCAGAAGTCTGAAAAAAAAAACATGAAGCTACAAACTAAAAATAAACACACAAAAAGATTAAATGCAGCAGAATCGTGAATGAAAAAAAGACCTCTACTGCTACAGACCATTATCCGAAATTAAAACAAAGTTAGAAGCAATCCTTGCAGAATGCCAGAGCTGTCTCCTCAACGTGAAATAGTCCCAAAGTGTAAAATATGGAAAGAAGTCAAAATACTCCAAACACTCTGAAGAAAATTTTCAAGTTATCTGTTTTTCATTCACCTGGCAACTCCATTTTCACAGTGTGTTCCAACGTGCAGAGTTTCTGCAGTCCAGTTCAAATAAAATCAGTCTCAAACTGGCCAGTCCTCGCACACAAGACCCCCCTGCTTCTCTTTCGACCCCTCCTCATGCTCCCTCCCTCTGAACATTGAGATCATCCTGCTAACACTCTCAACCAAACTCTACTACACTGTTGTCAATTCTGAAAATAAAGTCAACGGTCAAAACAGACTTCTGGGCTTTGGGCTCATTAAAATGTCAAAGTTTGGAAAAGAAAATATTGGTAAAGTTATGTGAAGTAGCTTTCTTTAGTTCTAATCTTAGAAATTTAAACAATGAGTTGCAAACTGATAGTGACAAGGGGAATGTTATATGTTGACCCCTTTTTAACAACCTCTTTCTTACCGTAGCAACCTTTCCAAAGGACATTTAGAGGTCATTGATCCTTCCCTAACAACCAGACTATTTACCTTAGCAACCATATCAGAAGAATATCTTCCCTTGAGTAAAATAGAGACAAAGTTTAGTTTGTGTCCCTCAGTGACACAGGGAATATATTATGATGCTATTGACCCCTCCTTAACAATTAATCTACTTACCCTAGCAACGATATAAGAAAATAGATATCTCATCTCAGGAACAATATATTGACATAGTGGTTCATAAAAGGAGAATCATGGGGAGGGGTCTGATTACTACGTGTCTTTAATGCTACTACGCCAAGCCAAATGAGGCAGTAGCATTGAACCCTGCCCCTAACCCTAAGGTACAGTTGACTTGCTAATTATTCAGTGTGATTTTGAGAGCTTCAAGTTACGCAAGAGCAGATCGATCCAATACATTGTTCTGTATCCGGAAGAGTGAGGTGGCCAATAATCCAATAAAGGGGGTGCGGCTGGACTGGGCATGCATGGCTTGACCCTTACCAGCCCCTTTTACTGCAGATGCACTTGGAATTATGAGGTCATTGACCACTCGCCAACACCTACACCCTAAAAACTTTACCTTAGCAACAAAAAAAGAAGACAAATGTATAAAAACACTGAGACATAAAGGTTCAACATTCAAATAAAAAAATGTAACAAATATATCCACCAAGCTTGGGAAAAGTGAAAGCGGTGGATTTGTCAGTTTAATCCACAAGAGGTGAAGACACACAACAAACATGTATAATTTATTCAAATCTCAACAACAGATCAGAATCCATAATCTATTACATGAAAAAGTGTTTATGCTATCGATAAAGCTTTCAAGAAGCAATCCCAAATGTGCAAAAATGAAAACAACTTTCAATAATTCAATGTCTTGTTTTTTCAATCTAAAATGTGTTAATGAGTCCATTAGCTGAGAGGAGAAAAGCACCATCCCCATCCTACTGAGCTTGGCATTTAATGAGCTGCACAGAAACAAAGCAACAATTAGGAAGTGATTAAGCTCCAATTAGCCATGCAAGCTCAGGAGAAGTAGGTCAGACCACTAATGACTTCCAATAGGTAGAGAGGGGCAAAGGAGTGGGGGTACAGGACAAAAAATGAAAGAGACTTGGATTAGATATTAGAAATGAAATCCGAGCAAAGGAAAAGCAGCATCTATCTGAAAATCAACAAACAGGCGATAATGTCTTTACAAAAGAAGAGGAAGAAGAAGGAAACTAGTGGAAGTTTCTGCCCTGGGGGTTCGTGGCCCCTTCAAGTTCCTCCTAGCGGCCAAATTTAAGTGATTATTTCTCCACGGCGGAATAGCAGCTAGCATTAGTCTCAGATGACCACACATGAGAGCACAGCGGTTCTCTCCGAGGTTCATGGCCGAGTCATGCAGCTCCTCGTCTGTGTTGTTTCCTCTAACATTAACCTTAATTTGGAGGAACATTTAAATGCTCAAACTGCTAATAGTCATTTAGTCACGTGATCTTAAGGAAGTCTATCATCTTGATTCGTTGGCCAAGAAGCATTCCTTAAACACAGCCTTCTGTTGATCCATGGATAAAAATTTACTTCTTTTTGTTGTTCGAATGGCATTTATGCACCACAAACGGTGCAAATTATAGGTGACTAAATGCACCAAAATAAATCGGAAAATGGACATGCAAAATGAAAAAAAGCAACAACAAAAAAAAAAGAATAAAATGTCACTAGAATACATTGAAAACTTTGGGTGCATCCTACATTAATTTCTGTAAACTGGGGCGTGACTTTTAGTGAGCGCTGAGTGGATTGGAAATCCTCAGTCATATTGACTATGATTTTAAATTCTACTTATTAAATGCTATATTCTTCACAAATCATTAATCATTCAAGTAATCATTTGTGAATTTTGAGATTGAACTACAGTTTTGGGCAGTCTGCACTGGCTGCCAGTTGAGTGGGGGATTCAAATTAAACTTTTCTACAAAATTCTACAAATTGTGCCAAAAATACATTGACTGTGTTTGAAAAGCTATGATTTTTTTTATTAACGATTTCAAAGACTACAGCTAGGACATTTCTGTATTTACCAAAAATATGTGTTATTTTTTTTCAATGGATTGCAGCTTTGCCATTTGTCTTTAGTTATTGATTTGAAACGGCTTTATTTTGTGTATAAATTGCATTTTTTTGTGTTTTTTATGTGTCACAAGTTCACCTCCAGATCCTGAGTTATAGTTCAAGCATAAAGGGCCAGGTACGAATCTACATGAAATACTGTCTGGACATGGATTATATTCAGTGAGGAGATGAAAAGGAAGGTGAGGTGAAGCTCGGACAAAGTCAATGAGGAAGCAGTAAGATTTGCTTTAATTGTGACAAAAGCTTAATGGATTAATTGGGAACACTAGTTACATGCCCCAATTACTCCTCCTGAACCAAGTTACAAAAACATCCATTGTCATCAATAACACCTCAAAGTGTTAGCAATCTTCTTCAAAACATATTTACTCTTAGAAGTCTCTGCACACACCGGTGCAAGTGGAATTCACACTGGCTGCTATGAATTAAGTAGGAATGACGTGACCCACCTATTGTTTAATTTGGATTTCAAATATTATGCGTAGGTTTCAAAAAGGTTATCACATTTTATATTTCAGTTTCATTTTACAGATCCCAAATTGGCCATCAGTGCCATCTGCTTGTGAAAAGAAGGGATAACCCTTAAAAGTACATGACCAGTGAGATGACCTGCACAAAACCAAACGCAATGGAACAAAAAGTGCTTGGAACAGAGGAACAAGTTTTTATTTCACCTTGTTTTTTTTGTGTTTTTTTTTTTATTATACGAATATTTATTTAGTCTCAACACTTTTGATTTTCTTTGAAAAGCATAAACAATGAGATTTTTGCAGTAAAAATGACAACATATAATACTGTTTTCCTTATAACAATATAAGGCTTGTTGTGAAATTTGTGTGATGTAATGAAAAATATTTGTAAAAAATAAACTGGAATTTAGACAAAAAAAAATTGATTAAGCATTGTCACAAAAAAACAACAGTAATTTATCAGAGCATATCGTAAAGTAGTAAAACGCGCTCAAAAATGCCCTGGGCTTCAAAGGGTTAAACAGATTTATATCATCTGATGCGTTTTTAACTATAACTTTTTCTAATCTGTAACCACAAACAAACTCTGAGTAGAACAAGCTGAGTAGAACAAGACAGAAAATAAAGCAGCATTCTGGTTTTCTTCAATCAATGCTGCATTCTTTGAAAAAAAAAAAAAGCTTAATCACTAATTGGAGCTCAATGAATGGACAGAATACCGCACACAGACACAAACTCGTGACAAGATCTGTCAAGCATTCCTGTCTTTGTGTCTGTGTGACTAGATTCACCCAAGTTCATTATCGAATCAGTTCGTGATCTGGGCACTCGTCCGTGGAATCGTGTTTCTTCCACTCACCGTACCTTTCACACAGTGTGACCTACACAAACCACTACATTTAGAAGAACGTCTAAGTCATATGTTTTCAATTCTATTTCAAATTTGTTGCAGCTGTGAGGCTGGAAAAGGCTGGTCATCCTTCGGTGCATCCACATAGTTTACAGACTGCAGAGCACCATCTTCCTCATGCTAAACATCTGATTTTGACTGGTTGTTTGGGGTTATTGTTCTGCTGCAGAAGTTATTTGGAATGCGTACACCTGCCTAATGGTATTCCAGTCTGTCTGTATTTCTGAGCACTGAGAAAACCATTATACCTAACCTAACCTCTATTACCGTTTATGTTTCCGTGTTTTCTTGAGGCCCTTGAACTTGTTCCCACGTCGGAGCTATGGCTGTAACTTTTCCATTAAGACCACTTATGGTCAGAATTATCCAGGCTGTAGATCCCACGGGTTTCTCCCAGTTTTAAGCTGATGGCACTGTTGGTCATCGTTCATTTTGGAAGAATAATTATCTTGATGTGTTGAAGTTTCCTTAGCTGCTTTGAAATCTTTCTCTTTGTTCCCCATGGCATCTCCAGACTCTGTCACGTGTGCTCAGTGGGATTCTCCTTTCATCTGGGAGGAGCATGGGAGTGAATTTGCCAATCTTGGTGTTCTCTGGCAACATCCTACACAGTGTTGGACTGTGTGGACGTTGGGCTCTCATACCAGCCTCATGGAGTCTGGAGTGTTTCTGACTGTTTGAGCAGACGGATGCACATTTGTGGCCCGTTGGAGCTCTGGATGGGTTCCGCCGGCTCCTCCTTGCACAAAGGTGGATGTTTAAGTCATGGTTCCAGGTTGTTGCCCTACTATGGCCTTTACCTCATCATCTGATGTTCTGACCTGTCTCCTGGTAGCTCCTTCTTGGCATAGCTCACATTGATGTGCTGCACTAGCTGAGCCACCTGTGTCATACTACCTCTAGAGCAGGGCTCTCAAACACAATTAACCCATGGGCCACTAGAGGCAGAATCTGGGTGAGGCTCATATTGTCAACAATATGAGCATTATGTAAAAATTCCATTGTTTTCTTTCTTTCTATTCTTTTTAAAGCCCTGACGACATCTTTATTTTAATATCTTTAATGTCTATAACATTTGAATCTAAAAGGTCATGTGATCATCATTAAAATGTGTTTTAAAACTTAAAAATTTCCAATCTAATGATAATTCCAGCACAAGTCTGACCTAAGCAAACACTTTTGGGTTAGCATGGATTTCTTTCAGCTCTTGTCCAATCAGGAACCGTCTCCTCATGTCATTCTACCAAGATGTATTTTTTTGGGTTACAAGGGACTGGTATTGCAGAAGGACAGGTATCGCTTTGTGACTGCACCAGATGTGTCTCACAGGGCCGGCACAGTGAAGCCAAACCGCGGCGAGCGCCCCCATGTAAATATGGTGTTCAAATGTAAGATCAAGAATGTGTGTGTGGGAACCTTGTCTCCACATTTTGCCTTGACTTTGACTATGGCTGGGACAAATATCTGCGTGTGCCCAATAGAAATGAGGAACATTAACTCATTCAGTCATACAATCTACTGTGATTGGTAGTTTCATTTAGCTCCACACACAACACTGTAAAGTGACATTCTCGTGGGCTACACTAACATTACGCTTTCATATTAATGCGGAGGCCACAAATTATTATATTTGCCAGTTTTGAGGCCAATTTTATGTTAAACGTAATATACAAATGCTGCCCCGTTTTGGTGCATATTTACCCTGTGAGCTTCCATAAGAATGTCCCCGCACCCTCTGAGCTTATGTAATAATCAAGTGGTCTAGTGCCACCAATAGGCTTAAGTTTATGCCAGAACTTTTGAAAGGTAAGTCGTATAAATCACTTTCCACTGATTCCTTAGCTCAAGGCGAATCAACCTGACTATATGACGGCATTAAAATATTCCTACTTTTGCAAACTCCTCCTAAGTCATTTGTCCAATTCACATGAAATTTGGTCCAGACCATCTACTAACCATGCAGACTAAATTTTTTCGCAGATTTTTGATTAATCAAACCGTTTATGAATCATTAGCGAATAATCATTAAGCAAAACATGCCAACATGATTCTAATGCAGCTATAACCCCACAAAGTTTTAGCCGATTTACACCAAACTTGAGTTATCAAGCTTGAATTATCGTATATTTAATTATCGTATACTCACACCAAATTTGTTGTGAGTCATCAGTACCAAAGGTTGGCCTCAAAACATAAGTTACTAAGAGTGCCACCTAAGGGTCAAAAATCATAAAAATAATGCTCAATTTGATTTTGTTTTTTTTCAGTCGAAACTATGTCTTTGTTTTTTCAGTTTTTGCAAAATTCCCAGCTCCAACCGCCAACATAGAAAGTTGACCAAACGACATCAGCCAGAAAGCAAACAAAACCGAAGTGGTGTGTGGTCTCCATCGGCAGAACCGGTTATTGGGGGTATCTTACTAATGGCCTAGAAGTGTGAGTGATTTGAAAGGACATTGTGTAGTTTAAATGTTCCCCAGTGTATATGTGTGTGATGGGTACATTTCCTATGAATTTAGTAGATTCTTGTTGCATCCTTGTATTTGCTCTGTGAATAAAATCTCATTTTATTTTCTATGCTAAGAAAATAGACTGTTAGGAAATAGTGGCTAAACTTTTGTTTCATCAACACTGCAGAAAGAACCCCGTGGGTCCTGTGATAGAAAATTGTAAACATTGCATGTAACTGATAATAATGTTATTCAGTTCTGCGAAAACATGTGCTGGTGTGTCTCCGTGACTCGTGAAATGATGTGTTTCCTGTGGGGGGACCCCATACAGACAGTCTCCCCTTTTCAAAAGTTCTCTTTTCGGGTATCTGCACCATGTAACGGACAGGACTAAAAGAGCCTCCCGGCCTCGAGGTGACTGAAATGCTTTTCTGATTATCGTAATGCATTAATAAACCTGTTTCCTTTCAGTTCATACAGTCCCGTCTCTTAAGTCTTAAATATTAACGCGATAATGTATTAATTCGGTAACAGTCCCCACGGTTAGATCAACTGAACAGAGCCTTACTAACTTAATGACAGTAAAATGGACAAGAATCATGGCTAAAATGGATTCCTTGCTGATGGCTTATCTTATTCATTATGAATGTTCTTCAGCCAGGTTTCAGGGAGTCTTCACTTTTCATAAAATAAAATGGACTTTTTTGTTTGTTTAAGATCAAATGATAGAGCAGATGATATATAAAAGCAGAGAAAAGAGACAAAAGCATTATTTGTAATGAAACCTCCACTGTAGCTGCTACGATCATACATGCATTCGTAGAGTAGCTCTCTTGTGTTTGTGTGAGGCTTTTACCTTTGGCTTGAGCTGCGGCAGGTTTGGATTTGTCGCTGAACACCAGACTGCGTCGGTTCCCTGCTGAGGTGATGGAGGAGCGAGGAGAGCTCTCACTGCCTGCAGTGCACACCCTCGAGCTCGGGCCAGGCAATCTAATACAACACGATGAACAAACAGAATTCAGTTGGTATTGTTTCAAGAGTTTTGAAACAATGTTTTTAAAAAAAACCATTGAGAAGAATAACCCTGGTGTGTATTGTCACTATCATCATTATGGAAGCAGGTCATCTGGTGTCCCCTGTAACATATAGAACACTTGGAAGGCAGTGTCCTCTGAAGTAATCAGTATGCCGTCTTTGAAGTTGGTGAACATTGAATTTTGCCACTTGAAATAATGTCATTAATGTGCAGTACAATGTTTTTTGGGAGGTGTGAAAAATACAACAAATCCTTTCGGAAATATGAACAAAAGAAGAAAAGACAATTCCAAAGCAAAACAATATTTCATGTTATTTTGTATAGTCAGCTGTATGATCAACCAATTATACCAAACAGGTGTTAAATACCATTAATGTAGATTAAAACCTAGTCATGAATTGGTTGAGGAACCACCAAACTCCACTACAAAGATTAGGTTGAGAAAAGGCTGTAAGACTGATCACAGCAACAAGATACAAGGTAGTTGTAGTGCATCAACAAGGTCTCCCCCAGACACAGATTTCAAAGCTAACTGGGGTTTCAAGATGGACTGTTCAAGCTCTTATGAAAAAGCACAACTAACCGGCAATGATTAGACCGAAGGTAATCACCACAGAATTGGTCCAAACCAGTATGGCTCAGGTACACCTATCTACTGAAAAAGCCTGACCAGAAGTGGTCTTCATGGAAGAGATGCATTTCAAAAGCTACACTTTAAATTTAGAAACAAGTATACACAGAACTGAAGACTTTATTTTTAACTTTTCACTTTTAAATGTCAGGCAAAAAAATACGTTAATAGACACTAAATATCTGTTTCCTTTTCAGTGATTATCTTTTTTATGGGTAAAAATGAGCTTGAGAAAAAAACTCGCTGTCAGAGCACAACTCTGTGCCCAAATGTTAGCGCCGCCCCCTAGTGGGTGGAGGATATTGCATTCTCACACATAAAAAATTTTAAACACCGAAATAGTTAAAGTCAACAAAACTGAAAACGGATCCATCCGGACCTATTTTTACAAAAACTCATGCAAGTTAAAACGTAACTCATGTAGGAATTTCTAATCTGAAAAATATATAAATAAATGTATAATAGTAAAAAAAGCCATGCAGATCTCTTTTATGATGGAGATTTTTATTATAATTTGGCATTCTTCCATCGGGTCTGGCTTTAAAGATGATTGACAGCCAAACAGGCTAATCTTATTGAAAGATCTGGTCTAGCTAAATGTCATGTAAAGTACGGAGACATCAGTCATGACCCATCCCATAATATGCCATGTAATACAGAAAACCTGTCTATTGTTTTTTTTGTGTGTCTCTGCAGTTGCAAGTATCCACCTATAGATAGCAGCACCGTCTCATTTTATTTGACAGACCCAAAATTTAAAGAATTGAATAAAAGCGGCAGTGTTTTCTTGGGAAATGTATTAATGTATACCAAATATTAGCAATGTTTAAAACAGGCATCTACAAAAATAAGTAAAATATTCATTCAAACTAAAAAAACATGCTCAAGCTTTCAGTCTCACACAAAGTTAATAATTAAAGCTTCTCCTTCTGCGGGGCATCGAACAGGGATGTTATTTTAACGTTAGTACACCTCACTGAGCAGACATTTCCACTGGGACGTGTTTCTGGGTAACATCACGAGACAGGGTCCACACACTCTGTCCGGATCACTCAATTCAACAGAAGGTTCTGCAGAATTTTTCATTTTCCAATCTATTAGTTATGAAGTAGCATATTGTTTCATAGGAAACTGTAGCCAAAATCGTTTAAATATACCTTCTAACACTCACTAACAAGGGACTAATCTTATTTATTTTGATAATTTTTTACAGTAATACATGGCACCTTTGTTATTTTAAAAGAAGAATCTTTGGACATAAGACAACCTTTTATATACGTGAAGTCTATGGATCCCAGTTTGAAACATTGTTCATAATGTAATGAAGAAAGTGTCATAGGTATTCAACTATTTAATGCAGCTGCGATTTTAAGAATGAAAGAGAGGCTCCGATGGGAAGTAACCAAGAAATATTATGAATAAAATAAAGAAAAAGAACGTCCTACTGTTTTAGTTTGTAGTGAACGTGTCGAAACAAGATGCATTGTTTCAATTAGCTTCACAACAATCTTTGTCAGAACAGGGAAGGAGTAGAGGACCAAAACATGCCAAGATTAAGTGAAAAAGAAGAGGGTGAGGACAAGCAGGACAAATGCATGAGATAGAGAGCTACCTAGAAGACTTTTTCTGACCAATGGAAAACTTGAGTTTACTCTGAGAGCCATCCCTGGATGGAGAGAAGAGAAAGAGAGAAATATATATATAAAGGGAGAAAGAATGAAAATGTACAGGAACATTACAAAGATCTGAGAATGAAGACACTTTCAGATTTACATTTTAACGACAAACAAGAGAGAAGCCATAGACATTCTGTAATGTGTTCACAATGATTCCATTATAGCACAACAGATTCAACAGAATGATGAAGCAGACTGACTGACAGCGGGATGGAAAAAAGGGAAAGGGGTGAAATGACAGAAAGAGAGATAAAATAATGTCAGGGTGGATGAATGGATGGACAGATGGACAGGTGTATGTCTATCCTTCTGTTTATCTACTTTAGCCATCTCGGGATTTGTCTGTCAGTCTGTGATGGTAACGGCAATACACTGTTCATTCATTCTTCTCTTTCTTATGATTGTTCATCAATCTCTCCATCAACTGCAGGTAGAAAGATATACAGATAAACATACAGCTAACTACAGTAGACACAAGATAGACAGACAGGCAAAGATATGGATAAGAGAGATGGACTGAAGGGCAGATGGATCAGTAGCTAGACAAATAGATGGATAGAGACAGACAGACAGGTGTCTAGATGGACAAATAAATTGATGGATGGATGTAATTTTGATTAGAGGAACCATGTACAAACAGATAGAAGGATAGACTGACAAATGGAATTGTGGAGCAGTAGATAAAGTGACAGGGAGAGATGGATGGATACATTTTGCAGCTGTTACCTGGACTGCATCTCTGTCTGTGGTGGGTGCACGTGTGTCCCATGCGAGGTGGAGGTGAGCTGGGCCGGGGCACTGCTCTGCTGGCATACAGGAGTGTGTGCGTGTGTGTGTTGAGTCTGTCTGCTTGTCTGCTGCTGCTGCTTGTACCGCGACAGGCTGAAAAAAAGCCCCAAGATGGCCTTCAGATTGCCATTCCGGATCTCTGTGAACAACATAAACAACGTAGAGTTCATTTTAACACTTTTAAAGTGCACTTTTAAAGAAGGAAATCTACATTTGTTACAGTTGTAAAACTCCAAACTGAATTCCAAACCTGTCGTCATTTCAAAAACGTTATCCCTCTCTCTACCCATGCCCCACCACCCTCCTTCTACAATAACAATAAAACTCTCCTTTGAAAGATATTCTTGTAATATAACCAAATAAACGTGGTGTTGGTCCGAACCTTTATTGTAATACTGATGCAACAGCTGGGAATACATTAATCTTTTGCTGTTAAAGGCTTAATATGCAGGTTTTCACCACTAGAGGTCGTAGTTACAATGTGAAATAACACTAATTCTCGCTTTAAAGTCTTCTAGTACAGCACTTTGTTGTAACATTTAACCAATTTCTGTTAGAACACATAATTCTGTTAGGGTACCCCCTGGGCAGGTTGACAGTCTATTGCAGGGACTGTAATACCTCACTCATTCAACTAGAATTGACACTATCCAAATTAGCCAATGCATGAGACCATGTAAACCCTGGCCATGAACCGGCAATCTACTTAATTCAACACCTGTTGACTTTTTCAGACTGTTTCAATTTTTGGGGTTAAAATGGCATAATATGCAGGTTTTTGCCACTAGAGGTCACAATTTCAATGTCGCTATTTAAGTGCTGGAAGGGTTTTATAGATTTTATCAGTAAGATTGGAAACACCCATAGAAATGTAATAACCAACAACAACAACATGAGTGAAATAACATAATAAATTAGCACTTCAGACCCGAAGTATTCAAAAGTTCCAGAGAAAAACCACAATATTACATTTAATAACTTTAAAAGTGTCAGTTTGACTATTTTGTGTTTCTGTTTCAATAGACATCAAGTCAAAAGCTGCTTTAAAAACAACTTAGTGACAATTTATGTGCAGACATATCATTAAATGTGGATAAACTTTTGTAGTTTTGCTTTACGTGAATGCACAGCTTTTCTGTGAATAAATAATCTATTAGTAAAATCCATAATAAATTCCAGGAAAGCAGGTTTGAAATGGACTTTAAATGGCTAAAGTATTTGACAAAATAGCAAAAAACATGTTGATTTTTCTTTTAGAGCTAAAGTTTTGTTTGAAACACACAATTCAATTTAAATACTAGCTAAAAATAAAGTTTATATGTCGTAGAAAAATCCACCAAATATGAAGTTCAACAACAAAGAGCTCTGCATAACTTGAGCCAGGGGAAGCATGACACAGGATTGAATGAATTCATTTACTTTTTTATTATTTTACCTTCTGCTGAAAGCCCCTGTATGTTCACACCTTTGGCTGCTAGGAAGCTCAGACAGGCATCGATGTTCTCAATCTAGAGAGAGTGAGAGGGAAATGTATTTAAACACGTTGCATAGACCAAGCCACAAACAAACACAAAGGGCAGCCATTATTACTAAATGTAAACAGTGAAAGGTTAAGTTAAAGGTTAAATGCTGCACCCTCGCTGTGTTCCTTTAAGGTAAGTCCGCTGTGTGTCTGAATGTATTTGCTCCAAGACTTTCACTCCTCTCTTTTAATGTAGGAGGTGTAGGCTGCATAGATTGGCTGCACAAGCAAAGCAGCATGCAAAGCTTTCCCTTCCCATCACGTTTACTCTGTTGCTAGGAAATCTGCCGATGGCACGACGCTGACCCAACAGTAACCTAGAGTGACTCAGTTCAATGATTAAGGTTGTCTGATTTGCTGAGAGGGGAGTGATGTCAAAGCTAACCATGAAGGTCATGTGGATTCCATAGGAAGTGTTAGTAATATTTAACTCAAGGGTCAAGTTTATCTATAATCTTGGATCCTATGTCTATAAAGTTCAAGGGCGGGGAGAAACTGAATTTGGACAGGTCACATTCCCATAAACTGGGCCATATAAACATACCATTCCTATCCACACTCATGCAAACACAAGCCTTTGGACTACTGGTAGACCAGCACTGAGAGCATGCAAACTCCAGCTCATCTATACTGTCCCAATAATGTGAATAAATCATTAAAAATGATAATAAAATGATCCTCTCAACTCCAGCCCAATTTATGCTGCTGTTCTGTTGGATATTAGTGGATTAGTGGTGGCACAACTCAACTTTGCGTAATTCTACTTGCCACCATGTTTACACAACTTCAGCTATCTACTGAATGGGTTCGGTTTAGACATGTCAATCAAGTCGCATCATTCTAGTAGAAGTCTGCATTCAAGATTTTTGCTATGCGGGACAACGGTTTCCAAACCAATTCTCAAGCAGTCATGCACTTGTCACACTTCGCAAAGCCTGTGCACAATTTGCATAATGATTATCAGAGCGGGCTGGTGTGTTTCGTATATTAATGGCTAGTACAGGTTGACTGTTGCCCTTTAAGCGTGGACAGCTCCACCCATCAGAGTGTGCGCTCTGAATACGGGCATGTGTTTTGTGTGAGTGTGTGTTAGAGAGAGAGAGAGAGAGAGAGAGACCGTTTTGGAAGGAGGTTCAGGTGTTCACCCCTCCATGTGTCAACATCCACCACTTTATATTTACTTTCTTTTCTTCTGTTATGACGTTACAGAGCTATAAATACATGCTCATGGTAGAGATGCAACGATACCATTTTTTTAAGACTGTGTACAAGTACCAATGTATTTTTTGTCTGGTACTCGCCGATTCCAATACCTGTTTTTTTTATGTTCCTAAGTAATGAGACTAATTTTAAGACAGCCGTATCATATATGACATGATGGCGACTTGGAAACTCGAAAATGTTAAGAAGGTTACAATATCCCATGTTATCAAAATCTGAAAGTGATTCATCGAATTGGTAATTAGTTTGACTATCATGTTATCTCTTGCCATTTCTCCTGGTTGGTTGCTGAAAGCTAGTGCTACTGCTAGCAGCACATTCTCCATGTTCATTGTTGTGTTTTAGTTTCAGATATTTTATCATTGTACTCGAATTGCATTCGACCCTCCCTTTGATATTTTCTGAACACGTCTGCTATGAATTCTGAAATATTTTCACATCACTGAACCTGAAGTTCTGTTGATGCTGACAGATCCACTGAAAGTTCTGGCACTGACCTCGCAGGGTAGTGGTCTGTTGGTGTTTTTACAAATATGAGAACATGAACTTGAGAGCTTGACAAGGAGAAAAAAATAAAAAGAACTTGTACAACATACATTTTTTGTTATCTGTCATTTTCAGTTTAAATGTGAGATTCTGGAAAATGATTGTAATTTAGCAGGAAAGGTCGGGTCGAGAAGAAAATGATCAAACAGTGATTGAATATAGAGCAGGAGGGCGAGGAATAAAACCTTGAAGGAGTGGAACTTAAACAACAGTCCCATGCAGACCTCTGCATTATAGTTTAACTTTGTGATGAGCGCCTATGGTTGTATAAATAATCACTTGTAATAATAACTTATTTTATCCATAGTCACATTGTTTGTTAAACAAATGTTGAACATTGCCCATGAACACACAGGAACTTTAACAAGAAATGTTTCCTTTCTGGGTAAACTATGCAAAAAGCAGTGACTCTTCCATGAGACAATATGCAAATTAAGATCATCAATAGTAAGCTTACTTAATAAAGCATTTACCTCCTTTTGTGCATGACATGTTTTCCTTTTGCAAACGGTTGAACTTAAAAGTTAATTAAAGAGTGTTTCTGTCCACATGATTTGACGGACAGTTGTCACAAATTGGCAGTTGAAGCGCGGGTTGGGTAATACCAAGTATTCATTAAGAAGAGGAGGGTTCATTTAGGAAAATCAATAGGTTATTCATGGAAATAAAAAAAAATTGAGTAGAATTTTGTAATTCTACTTTTTTTTTTTGGGGGGGGGGGGGCAAACCCCTGTGGAAATTACGGCCCCTGCACAGATCTCAAGACATGTTTGCAGCGTATCTGTTTGTTGCACACATTTGTACTGGTCTTTCGCTCAACTGGATGAGAATGCAAATATATGTGGTGGTGCACCTTGTTTTGGTATGTGCAGCTATTTGATTGCGCTCCCACTGTTAACAATGATCACCAGAGACTGTAATCAACAAGTCAAGAAGCACCTGAGCAATCCTCATCTCGTCCCAGTCCATCTCGTTCCATTTTGCAAAAGTTAGAAAATGCACTGTGTTTTATGCACACCTCTTTTTATGCAACCAGCTCAGTGCCATCTAATTAATTCATTACACCACTCCCACCCCCCTAGCCATGTGTTTTTCAAAACTGAGTAGTGAAAGCACCCTCCTGGGTCTTAAAGCTCCACATTGTGCATTGAGTTAGTCAGCACAAGTGTCAGTTACAACACATTGGCCTTTGCAACAGTTTTGCTCTTCTGACTCGTTCCAGCTGCCCTCCGAAACAGTTGCTGGCCTCAAGGGTCAAGGCAGATCTGGAAATGTGAGGAATGAATCTGCTCTAGATTCCTCAGAGCCTTTGAAGGAAGACATCCGTGACTAAAAATACCCTTTCTGAATAAAAATAACTCGGAGAGAGACTGGAATCAACCCACAATTCTCACTGTGAATTGAATAAAAGGAATGATATCACCAAAATAGATTAATATAAAGAGTTTGTTGATTTAGCTTCAACAAAAGAGAATTGTCCTTTTGTTGTTTTCGTTAAAAGTCAATGACATCCACATTAGAGATGGATTAAGTAATCATTGGGTCAACAGAAGTCAGTACCTGCTTGGATTAAAGCAAACAACTGTTCCACAGAGGCATCACAAGCACTCCTCCAAAGCCAAACATACGCTAGGTTTTAATAGCACAACATAAACAGGTCCTGGTGAGCACCCGAGCTGACCACGAGTTCAAAGCCAAAGTCTGTTTTAGGTAGGTGTTCATATTTTTAGTTTGAACCAAAACAACAAAATGATATAATTAGGTTTGGTCCATGTGACAATGAGGCTACCTGCCCAGTCCCTAATATATATATATATTTTTTTTTTCTACTTGTGTATTTCTGCATAAAGAATATTGTGATGCTATTTCTACTTAATTTAGTAATTTACCCCTATGCGATTTTTTTTGCATTATGATTTACTTTGTGCCACTGGGAGGCACAATAAAATAATGTTTGTTGGGAACACCATTGCTTAACTTCCAAAACTCTTCGCTTATTGACACAGTTTGGTTACCTTTCGGCACCAAACATAGAGAGCAGAGATTTTGCCACATCCAGGTTGGTCAGGTTGTTGTGCTATGGGAACAGAACTCAACAACAATGTTGTCTACCAGTGCATTTTGAACTGGTGTTATCGATAATCTGTACTAACTTCATGTTCTCTAAATAACATGAACAGGTCTGAAAACGCTCTAAACATGGAACGGAACAGTTCAATAGTTGCAATCCATTGGTCGCACACATTGACATCACATACTGTTTTTGGTTCAAATGTGTGTGTGTTTGGTGCAAAATCACAACCAGTTCGCAGAAGAGTTCCTTTAGAATCCGACAGACAGCTATCTTTTTAACGCTCATTAGGTGCCCAGTCTGCCTACTAGAACTCAGGCGGAATGTTCAAAGCGCAATAACTGAGCAATTGCACTAGGATTTATTCGAATTGAACTAGACATACGTGAACACACCCTACGAGCTGTGTTGCTTGTATATTGGTAGCTAATGAAATGTTACAAATGTAGGAGTGAATGTAGGAGTTCTTTGCAAGATCTCAACCCTCACCCTTTTACTCAATAAAAAGTAGCATTACATGTCAACAAAGAAAAAAAGGTAGAGTAAAATTATCTGTTCTAAATATGACTAAATACGGTAAGTACGAGTAAAAAGCAGCTCTTCTAAAACTACTCAAGAGTAGTGTATTATACACTGATATATTGTTTATTAAACCTTATATCCTACAAATTGAAAATGTAGCTCACATGAGAGTCATTGTTTTTATCAGGCCATTTCTAAGCAAGATAGAAATAGAGGAGAGGTAGAGAGATAGAGAACGAGAGAGAGAAGAAACAGATAGAAAGAGCAAGAGGGAGAGAGAAGGAAAGGAAAGAGTGAAATAGAAGAGAGACAGATTGAAAAGAGAAATATAGAAACATAGGAGAATGAGATAGATAGTGAAGGTAAAACAGAAAGGGAGAGCAAGAGATAAATAAAGAGTAAAAAGAAAGATATAGAGAAAGAGAGAGGGAGAAAAAAGAGCAAAGACAGTACAAGAAGCGAAAGTGAAATAGAGAGAACAGGGAAAAAGTGATATAGAGAGAGTACAGAAGTCTTCAGAATTTTTGTTCTCCAAAAACCAACAGAGCTGAGGAGAAAATACAGCATATGGAGGACTTCTCTAGAGAGGAATGTGTCTGTGTCTTGATTCTATTCACATCAAAACCTCTAATCAGACGCAAAATAATCCTCCCGGGATGATTGACAGACAACTAAATTAGATTAACATGCCAATCGTTCCCTCATCATTCCCCCCTTTAACCAACAAAAGTGCTCAGAAAAGTTAGGGCTGTGTAAATCCTGACAAATATGACAAACCAACCACTTTATCAAGTTCAAGTTCGTTTATTTATATAGCGCTTTTCACAACAGACATTGTCTCAAAGCAGCTTTACAGTAAACCAACTAGTTTAAACTCAACAAAGAGAAAAAATTAATTAATAAGTGGTGTATATGTCCCTGAGGAGACTGTGGCAAGGAGAAACTCCCTTTTTGGAAGAAACCTTGAGAGGAACCGGATCTTGGTTAGCTGTAAAAACAGTATAATACAAACTACAAATATATCTTCATTTAATTTGTGTGTAATTTTTGTATCATTTACCATAATTGCAGAATAAACCTTGCGTGTTGAATTTAAAATGTATTACGTAGAACCTGTAAAGCGAAATGTTTGCTTGTTCCAAACTCTGTTCCTGGAGTCCCGTCACGCTGTCCTAACCACAATATTGTGCATAAACCAGAAGCTCCAAACAAGCCATGAGCAGCTTAACTATTTGGATTAGGTTGTGTTTAATTAAGGGTGACGCTAAACTGTTCAGGGCGTGGCACTCCAGGAACTGGGTTTGCCTCCCCCTGGCTCTGCATATCAATAATCATCACCTCCCAAAGTGTGTACCACTCTCTTCCTCACTTGCACTCTGCACTCAGTCTGGAGAATGATGTGGTCATCATCAGTGGGGGTCACATTAGTATTACTCTGCCCAGAGTATCTTTATGCTAATCATTATAAAGGCTTGTGGGTCACACTAATCTCTTGCTAGAGGCCATTCGCTGAAAGATTGTATAATTCCAGCTTTTGAGAAAAACACACAATGAGGTGATTTGCATAATGGCTTTGCCTGCACCTGCTTCCATCAGTGATTTGTTTTCTTAAACATTAACAAAAAACATGTGAATTAAAAAAAAATGAATATACTGTATACTTGTATACAACAAGACATTTTTCTCCCTTTTTAAAAATTAAGGCTAAAATAATGTACAAATCGTCTAAAAAGACAAAATTTGATATGTTTTATGCAGTACTAGGGCTCATTTAAAACTTTCAGTCTAAAGCTGGAAACAAACTCAAGCATCTTGTTCATTGGTGGTATCCAAGGTTAAAATAGTTTCATTTAGTTTTATAAATGTAGTATTTTTTAACCTTTTCTAATTCAGTCAGTGTTCGTTAGTTTTAGAGCGTGCCTGATGCTTTGTATTTATTGGTTTAAACTATTATGAATTATTAATCTATTCAAATTGACATCTATTCAAATATTTCCCACAAAAGCTTGCCAACTTTAAGTCCAAAACATTTGCTGGCATATCTATGAAAAACACTAGAATAGATTATATTGAAAGATACCTCCTTATTACGGGTCAAATAACAATTGTAGATATCTGTTATTGTAATTATGTCTATACAATAACTTAAAATATCTCTAATTGATTTATCACTAGCAAAATTAAAGTAGAGGAATATATTTAGATATACCTTTTATTTTGGAGTGTTAAGAGTATTATTAAGAGTGTTATATTTTTTATAGAGAGTATTAAGGACCCTATACGAGCTCTGTAAAAGTACCTTGAGATTTAGGGATTTTTTTTACAAACTGTTCCTAATACATTGTAGGATGTCTCCAGCACAACACACTTGCTTCTCTCTTGCCTTCAAATTCAAAGAAATCCCATATAGGGCTCTGCTGCTTTCTCCTAGCTTTAGCCATTTTGCTCGATTATGGAGTGACAACATGAGACGTTTCCACAAACTGACTGTAAATAATAAGAGACATAAGAGAAGTATGGTGTCACCAGTTAGAAATATCGAATGATTTTTTTAATAGCGATACAAAATGTGTTTCAAAAAAGGACAAACGGAAAAAACAGCAATTTATGAATTAAAGCAGGATTTGTTGGGGACAAAGTTTCAAAATTTGGCTGCATTTCACATTCTTCATGTTTCATTTTTGGAACAAAACGATAGCTCTTGATCAACACATAAGATACTTGTATTTCAGTTTGAATTGGAAATGAGCAAATTTAGTGGTGTGCGGTAAAATTACTCAGTCTTACAGTCTTACATACTCTGTAAACATTTCTTGTCTATGCTTTAATTTGAAGATGAAATGATGATAAAAGATTTTTAACCATTGCTTCCCTCTTTTTTAAAAAAAAAAAACAGTATATTCATTTACTTATATAATAGTAGAATTCACTTGTTAAGCACAATCTGCATGCAGAGAGTACAGTGGCCATTGATTGAGTAATACAAGGAAACAGAATTCAAAAGACTGGAACATTCAAGCAGCTAAAGAACAAAAGAAGGCACTGAGCAAATGAAAACGGGAACAAAAAGGCTGTGTGTGTAAAGGTAGTAAATTATGGTGCAATTTGTTTATAGTGGGACAGAGCTAATTGATGGGGCAGGAGAATGAGGAGGTCAGTGAGATACAGTACCCAGGGAGAGATCTGCATGTGTGTTCCGTACAGTTAAGCCACAGCGCCTTTGGTTCAAGACTAAATAGGCAACAAAAACATGTACACATCAAGTAGTAGATCTATGAAGGAACACTGATTTGTACTAAACAAAAACGTTAGGTCAGGGTGCTGTGGAGGGCCAAGTAATCTTTCCATTCTACCAGTCAAATAGCCCTTCCATTTGGAGTCCTGTTGAAAAACAAGTGATGGTCTAGCTAACCATGAATGGATGATTAAGGTATGTAGCTGTAAAAAAGGATATAGTGATTTTTCCATAAAAAACATTGGGCTTCTCACTTGGTTAGCATCCACACCTCTCTCAAACCATGACTTCAATATTAAATTCCCCCTTACAAAAACATTAATGCATGAGAATGGTTGACATGAACAATAGAGGATTGAAATCTTTTGAAAGTAAGTTGTTCCCATGGTGCCCCCCATTTTATGGTGGATCTTTATTAGTTTTGGAATTACAGTTTTTCTACAGAGGCCTGTCTTTCAGCCACACCAGAGCATAAATTAATCAAATGCCGGTTAAGACAATACTTTACTTTATAATGGAGAGAATGACCAGTGATGTAAATGACATTGTGAAACAAACATGGTGGAGAAATTGAGAGAATTGTGTGACTGTGACTAAAAGCTCAGCACAGAAAACCTGCTTCAAACTTAGAGAGAATTACTAACTGGATTATTTTGCTGTTGGTCCCAAGTTTAACTGTATATGTAGAGCTCTGCTTATCAGGTGTAAAAGCAGTGTCCATTTTTTTATTATTATTAATTTTGAATGAATGAAGATGAAAAACACTGTTCTTCCAAACACTGGCTCGCTCCTTGTTACCCACTCTTTTCAGAATAAGCTCTGATCGTAGGGAGTTCAGATGTTTTGTAGGTGTGTGACCCGGAACAAAGTATCTTCTACTAATCCCCAAGTTCATCTTAACAAAAACGTCCATGCCTGGTTTGCCAGTTAAATTCAAGAATTTGTGGTGTTTTAAACAAAGTTACAAAGTTACAAAGTATCTAAAAAGAAAATATGTGTGCATTTGTTCTGATATTATATGTGTAGCCAATATTGAACAGATAACAATCTGCAATGGTCACCCACGTGCGGAGGACACTGAAGACAGAGCTCATCATAACCTACATCTGAACCCATCGTCATTGGCAACAGCAGCCTTGTCTTTCAAGTAAAGCTCACTGACCACAGACAGCAGCGCCAAATCTTCTATTTCCAACACACACACGTTTCAGCTGGGTTTAATCACTGTCAAAACCAGAGCAAAGCCTCTGTGCACAATCATTACAATCTCTAATACCAACCAAACACACATATAGAGCGCAAAGACCAGCCTACCATTAAGAAAACCCTTTAAAAATAATTCCTTTGTTCCATCCAATCAGGCCTGACAGCCGCCTTTGTAACTGAAACAAGTCCAAACCGAGCTCTGGCTCCGCATCATGTGAGATATACCCTGAGTGATACTAAAGTTTGTTTTGCTTAGCTATGGCTTGGCTGAAATAGCTCTTTCTGTCTATAATCTGGTCTCAGCTCCCTCCAAACCTATATATTTGCTGATGGTTTTTAGATTGTTTTAAAGTCTCTGCCAAACTACCCCCCATTTGACCAGATGTTTGTCGGGAGGCAACCATAAGAGGCAAAAATAACAGCATTTAAGTGTAGACTCATACTGTAAGTCGAGCATTCTGTGAGAACATAGCATTTTGAATAAAGATAACAAAGCCAGGGCAACGCTAATGTACTTATACATCTTTGCTCAAGATGGAAATAACAAAACTCACGTTTAGAAGACTTTAGTTCTGCTTAAAAGTTAAAATGAGGGAAAAATGGTTTATATGTAGTTCAAAGAAGCATAAATGATTAGTCGATAATAAATACTGGTCAGCTCAAAGACTACACAAAATCTCTCAAAACAATTCTTTTAAATTAGCAGAAAAGGTAGCAAAAATTGCAGATAAGGAGTTAAAACCTTATATGCATAAGAATCATGCTCTTAAAACTAGATTAAATATATTGAAACTTTTTGATATAAAAGCCTTCTTTCTTTAATCTGGAAACGAAAAAAATAATCCATTAATAATCAAGAAAATATTGCTTCAACTTAAAAGGTCAAAAGCTTTAAATGTGGCAGGTTTCTACTAAATAACTCTTTTTAAGTGCAATTATAGCTCAATTATATTAATTAAAATACATACAATCTATCGAAATAGTAAAGTCAAAATTGGTTAAATTATACCTGCCATACAAATATTAGAATTAACTTGAGAATTTCAATTTGATTATTAAGAAAATTCCTCTATTTAATTATAGATGAATTTTCTTAATAATCAAATTTAAATTCCAAAGTTAATTCAAATCATAGACATTTCATCATTTAAATATACAAATATATTTTATCTTGGCAAGAAAATAAGTCTCATATAGTTTAAAATGTTTATTTTTGTAAGTTTTCGGTTTGTAATGTTTGTACTCATTTAACTCTACAGATTTAATGCACTAATCTGTCTATGGGCAGATTATAACATTGTTTTTTTGTGCATTTTTTGCAACTTTGTGAGTAACTTTGTAAGTCTTTTAGGTGACTACGACAGGCAACGATAACAAACAGTATTAATATCCTAATAACTAAAGTGCTTGAGATGTAGAAAATAACGTCTATAGCTAGTGTGCTATATATATATACATACATACATACATACATACATACATACATACATACATACATACATACATACATACATACATACACTCACAGCACACAGGATTTGTAAAATGTAAAATGACAAATCAAAAACTTCTGCTAAAATCATTTAACTAACACTGTTTTAGAGAAGGATACATCAGGAGAATCTAAGTTTAAAGGAACTTGAATTAAATCATCCAAAGGTGCTAATCTCAGTATTTAAAATATGACAAAATATACTCCCAGCTCAAAAGTTGTCTAACTGAATGTGATGCTTCTGCTTTCTGCTTTTTAAGAGTGTGTTCATCGTGTATGTCACGTGACTGCTCAGTTAGGGCGCTCCTTCTGGTTAAATGTTTACACTGCCACTCGATTCCTAATGCGAGTGGATGGAGACCGCTAAAAAGATGGGTCATGGTTCACTTCTAAACAAACTCTAGTATGAAGTGGTTGTGATTTTAACATAGCTAGCACCACATACCCAAACCCATAAAGGAGTGTGCAACCCATGAAGCTTTGAGACTTTGAGGAAATTCCAATCACTATTTAGAGCGTTTTTGGTGCTCATGAACTCTGTGAACTTGGAGTTGATACAGATAAAACCATTTCAAAATGCAAGGGACAAGTGCTCCTATACTTGGAGAGCACAAAAACCTGACCAGTCTGAATGTGGCCACATCGCTGCAGTGCCTTAAGCTTTGTGGAAATTGCAGACATGAACCCTAACCAGACCAAGACTACCTGAACTACAAATGTCAACACACTCCTAAAACATCAGGACCACAATCTGGTCGGACTGCCCTAGGTACACAGTCTGCATAGGGCACCAGCTGCTAGAGAGGGCATCATTATCCTACTTGCTCATAACAAAAAAATGTATACTTATGTATTAAACTACTATTGTTACATGGATATCTGCTTATATATATATATATACACGCTTTCGGGATATTCATCATGTCCACGCTATTAAAAGAAATCTGCATGGTTTCTTGTTTACACCTGGTTTATTATTTAATATTTTATCTGCATTGTTTCTTATTCACGGCACATTTACAGTTTAATTTTCAAATTTTGAACAGTGTTTCTGCTGTCATGAAGTCGAATATTTCACAAAGCGCTTTCATCCCGTTTATTAAAACATTTAAAACGCATTGTTTTATATACCATGTGTTTTGTACTCGGTCTGTTCAAATCGGTTAATAGATGTGAAATATTTAATAAGCGTTTCAATTATGGAATCTATTAACCTCATGACCTGCTTATTGCGCATTGAGGTTCCATGTCTCTTTGAAGCATTATAGTAAGTATTATTTACTGCCCGAATCTAACATTTAAGAATGTTTTACTGTGGTATCTTTTAGTTAACACAGATATAAAGCACTTCTTAGAAAAAGCAAAACAAGAAAAACAGAAATGTAAGTACATAATAGAACACATGATAAGTTCTTTGTGCGTTTAATAACATAATAATAGTGCATAGATAGTTTGATAGATTAGCCCAAAACTCATCTAATCTGTATCTAATCAAGTTTACAGTAAGACTGAAGTTCTGAAAGTGTAAATGCGCTTTATATTGAGTTATCAGAAGCTCATGGTTTGACCTCCTCCAGACGAGCCACCTCTGAAGCTCTTTGGCAGGTCAAAGTTCAATCCAGCTCTACTTCTGTCCCATCACAGAGGTTTGCATTCCCAGTCTGCGATTGACTATGCATTTGAATAAAAGTAAATTGGGGGTTCTCAACAAATCAGAGGCTTTTTCCACAGAAAATTTTAAGCATGTCTTGTTAATAAGATATAGACTTTCTGATGAAATGTATCAAAATCATTTCCATGTTTTCTTATTGTGTTAACACCATATTACAAAATATACATGGACAGTTCTTTCATATAAAGATGTTAACACCAAAGTGGACACATTGCCCTAATTATATAGAATCGCAATAAAACTGTGCTCCATAAATGCAAAGAAAAGATGATTTGGTGCTTACCATCTGAGAGCGACTCTTAGGGCATCCGTTAATATCCTCAATCTTCTCGTTTGCTGTGGTATCCGGCAAAGCAAGAGAGAAAAACAATCAAATTAGGTCCAAGAAAAGAAAATAAGTCACAGCTGTCCTTTAGCTGAGAGCCTCAAGAGCAATGCGCCCTTTCTTTTGGAGATGTCTGACCCCTAAAGTGGAAACTGAATCCAGCTCGAGCAACTGTGCTTCAGGGCCTGCTGGGATGCCACTGCTCTGGGGCTTTCCTGAGGGTGCCTACACGCTCCCCACCCTGAATCCCGATGAGCCCATCCCACTCCCGCACCCCCACTCCACCCCCGCAGCAGCTGAGAGAAAGCCTTTCGCTCACAGCTGACAACTGCACACACAGCTACAATGACAGCTCCAGGCCTGCAGGGATCACTTCTGCGGGAAAAATGAGTCAGGAATGTGTTTGTGTCAGGTGAGTAAGCAAAGCCAGCCAGACGCAGCGTCTGAGCCAAAGGAAGATGGGTGGCCATCTTTTGAATAATTTGTTATTTTATTATTATTTGATCAGCATCTTTGTTGAGCGGTTTGCAGTCCCTACACACCCTAGTGATGGTTTAAGCATGGGGGAATTCTGTCAAAACTGTGTACAATATTAACTTATTATAGATATTAAAAACACATATCTAACTTTATTTTATTTCTTTTTTAACAATGTATAATGGCAACTGAATATGTTACATTTTTAGAAAGGTAAACAGTTTGTTGCATTTTGTCAGTAAATCTGTACAGTAACATTCGTGCAACACAACTAAGATGATGTTCTGCTTTTAAAACTAATTTTAGGATTAATCAAAACTTCTTATCAATTCAGTCAAGTATATATATATATAGAGAGAGAGAGAGAGAGAGAGAGAGAGAGAGAGAGAGAGAGAGAGAGAGAGAAACTATATCAAAACAGCCTTGATATAAATTATTTAAATAATAGTAGAAGTTTGTGTGCAGTGTCTATCAAAATGCTAACTCATAAAAATTTGATTTCAATAATCTTATTTTTTGTATGTAATAGACACCCGGAAGAAATACCATGGGGCTGGCATATTGGATAGTAAACAACAAAGGCTTTTTAAATTTGAAACAACACACATGGTTCAACCCAATTGGAACCAGAAACAAAGCTTTAGACATTCTCTGATGTAAAGTTTCATGCAAAATTATACACTATAATATCATATGTTCCTGTCAGTGATGCTAGTTGTTTGATAAATCACATAACTTTATCTTAGATAAGACTTGAATTGCATCATTATGTTAAATAAAACATTAATTTGAGGTATTGCCTTTGTGCATTATACACTTTCTGATCTGCAAAATCAGAATACACAGGATGGATATTGTTATCCAAAGAATAAAATAAAATCTTAATTCAGTGATTATGTTAGTCCCATGAGGTCGATGGGGTTTCAGTTTCAGTGGGCAAGTGCGAGATTCCCTTGGGATCTTAAAACACAGAGGACAAAGTGGAATGACCATAGAGTGAGTAATCCAACACCATTTCAGCCAAGGACATTAGACATGCTGCACTTTAGAAACAAGATGCTTTCCGGCTCCTTGCACCGATTTTAAAGATCCCTGAAGGCAAAAAAAAAAAAAAAAAAAAAAAAAAAAAAAAAAAAAAAAAAAAAAAAAAAAAACAAATACACATGTTCATCATTTATTGACATCAATGTTTTGAAAAAAAAAATCATTGATTAACTAAGTTAAGGAAGCACACATCTTGTGGCAGATGGCCAACTGAACCATAGGCAGCAAATGGGCTTTCCACTGTAATTTTTAAAACTATATGTATATAGTATAATAATGTATATTTATACATATTTTATGTATATTTTAATTACTGATTTTAAAGTATTTTTTGTTTTCAATCAGATTTGTTAGTAAAAGAGTTTTAATAATTCTAATTTAATAATCTGAATTTGACTTAAAAAGAATAATTAATGTTTGAACACTATTTGAAAATAAAAAGCACTTTATGACAGAAACCGTTCGTAAAAATGAATATTCTACTTCAAAAAAGTTGTCACAGACAATCAAAGAAATTTTGAAAATGTAAAAGATCTTCCAGAGAGTCTATGGATCAACACGTCACGTCTGTTTCAGTGAAAGTTAATCGCTCACCGATGACCTGGATGATCTCGGCCAGGAGCACACCATCGCTCACATCCTGCTGCAGGTCTTTAATCAGCCGCTTGTGTCCAGATTTAGCCAAGTAGTGGTTCGCCCAGTCCGTGTAGATCTGTGAGGAACAGATGAAAAATCGCTGTGTTAAACACAACCGGTGGGAAAAAAAAAACTCTCAAACGAGCTGTGTATTCGCGACTGGATGGGAGCGGCTGCGTGTGTCTGTGAGGCGACTCTCTCCGCGCTCTATTCAAATCAACCCCATTGTGCCTTTATCCAAGTTATTCAGCACCAATAATGCTCAAACTCTGACATCACAGAAAAACCCATCCACAGGGGCGAGAGGAGGAGGACAGGGGGAGACCCCGGGGAGCTTAAATTAAAGCTCTGAATAGATTCATGTGTTTGTCGTTTGAAGCGACTTTACAAGTAAACAAAAGTCACAAACTTACAAAGCTGCATGTAAAACGACTCAACGGAACACATTTTTGGTGTAAACTAAAAGCACCCTTTAAAATTTGCCGAATACAACAACATTAAGCACTTGTTAAAGGGATTTAGCTAAATATACCTGCAAGCAGTAACCCGGGTACAAACCGCCATGTGAGAACAGAACGAGGACTAAAGGGGAACCAGAAGACATTTCAATTAACTTAAGTGAATGCAAAGAAATACAGTTAACTAAATCCTGCATTCTAAAAGGCATTTATGAACTCTCGATGATTTGGTGGGTTTTCAAATAATTGTGGTATTGTCCATATAGTAACGGTGGCATATCAAACATTTGAAACCCATAATCACAAGACTAAAGCTTATAAAAGTTTTAAGAATTTTTAAATGTAAGATATCTTCAGACTTTATGAGTAATTTTTATTTTGAGTCAGTTTTTGTTAATCTTCCTACCCGCTTATTCCCTTTTTGGGGACTGAATGGACTTGATTTGGCATTATCCAGGGAGTCTGGAGTAAAAGTCAGGAATTGGGTTTTCGACCATTATAGTTATTAGCATAAACATAAGTGGACTGTTGGTGGCAGATGACTCAAATGTATCAGTTGTATCGGTTCTGTGTGCGACGCAGTTTTATAGCCAAGGTTTTTGTTATAGCCATTTTTGTTTACTGTTCTTTTTCCATCTTTGTCGTATTCTTCTGCAAAGTCAGCAAAAAATGCTGTCTTCTCAGCGCTGACAGCTCTTTTCTGGCTATGTTCTGGCTTCCTCTAACTTTAGCGCTCATTGATTGGATATTTACGCAAAGGAGCAGTTTAGTGATTGGATATTTGGATTCGATCATGGACGTGTGTTTCATTCCCTGACATCTGCTTTTTCATACGTGAAACTATTAATACTAATACATACTGGAGTTAACTGGTTCACAAGGGCGTAATGAACTGGGGAGGGCGTACCGAAAGGTTTGGTTTAAACCGAGTATTGTGGCATCGCTAGCGTGTACCCAAAAAGAGGTGCAGCAATAATTTCCACATGGAGATCTGGTGTAAAGCAAATAAAAACCAGTAGCATGAATCCACTGGAGATCTTGAGAGGATTTAAAGTGATGGTGAAAGAACAGGTGCTCCATTAATCAAAGCAATAACTCTCTAAGAACACAGTCTTCCTCAAAATGCTTCCAGCAGTTATTTAGACTTAAAAAAGCACTCCAAGCTAAAATAATTACGGGTGGCACTGACCAGTGAAGAAATGTACAAATCCAGCTGATGCTTTGAAGCTTTGTTGGCTTCAAATGTAATTAAAGGTGAGGGGAAGACTGTTAAAAGAGCTTGGGTGCTGGCAAACATGCCCCTAAGCAATAAAAGATAAAATGCTGAGGAAATTACAGATGACACCAGTCTGTCAGACTATCCAAGAACATTGTCATGCAAACATCATGTTATCCTTCGTGTCAAAGAAAAGGGTACTAGCATCGAGTTTGTTTATTCATTCAACACTCAACAGCCGAGTGGGCGTCATCACCAAAAGCAAGCAGCTTGAAGAGATTCACAACAAAGCTGCAAATCACTGCAGCACAGCAAACAAATACAAACATATAAATACGAATCTACAGTTCAAAAGTTTCTAAAATCATACTCTCCTCTGATGGTATTGTATTGTATTTCTTAGCATTAGGAACACCAGTAATCCTAACCAAATCTCCATTTGTAGAAATGAAGCTCTAAATGTTCAAGTAACCTCCACCATGCTTCACTGTTGCATGCAGACATTCATTATTGTACCGATCCCCAGCCCTTCAATGAACATACCGTTGCTAGGAGTGTAACGGTTTACGGGGAAGTATTGAAGCGTTTCGGTGCGGCCTGTTCGGTTCGGTACACTTGCGTACCGTTTCGGTATATTTTTTAAAATTAAATAATATAAATTTATTATTAGCGCGATATTAAGTGCAGCGGAACTCCTAGGCGAGTTTCCGCACGGACGCTATTGAGTGACGCACAGTAGAGCTGCACGGGTAGCTGAGCTGTGACTGTGAGAAATAGCAACAGCGAAAGAGAAGCCAGAGCTTGAAGACCCTCCCACCTCACTACGGTCTCCTGTTTGGGAACACTTTGGCTTCTCTGTTAAAATACATAACGGGGATAGACGAGTGGATAAATTTAAAGTTGTATGCCGACATTGTTCCACGGAGATCGGGCAGGCAACACATCTAACATTTTCTACTGCTGGAGATATTGTCACTGCAACCAGATCTGTGCTCTCTTCAGAAAATGTGGATAGGTTAATCTTTTTAGCCAAAAACTTAAATAGTTAGTTTTGTTGATATACAAGCTGAAGCTGTTGCTAGTGTTAAAAGTTTCAGGTCCTAACTAGTTGCAGTATTTCATTTTTTATTTAAAAAATGTGTATTTCTTTATAAAGAGTGCAATTTATTTAAAATATCACCCAAATGTGTCACTTTTATTTATTTTATGCAAGAATTCTATTGTGTATTGGCAGCTTTTCAAAATAAAGAATATGTAAGTTCTTATTGTTTTGTACCGAACCGAATGAACCGAACCGAACTCTCCAAGACACTGTACCGAACCGAATACGATTTTAGCGTACCGTTACACCCCTAACCGTTGCACACAAAAAACTGTTCGTTTTGACTCACCTGTCTTCATCAGGGCATTTGGTGTGATTTCATGCTTATTCTAGTCACTTTTTGTCATCATATGTATTTCTTTTTGGCTGGAAGTCTTTCATCAATAGCACTTCTAGCCTGAGTTCTCAGAACAGTGTTCTTCCGGTTTCTCCCAGTTCCGAGCTGATTGCACTGATGAACATCCTCTATTTTTCAAGGGTATCAAGCTTGATGATTCAAGTTTATTTGGTTGACTACTGCATCTGTGATGCTTAATCCTCAGTGTTGCCCATTTATTTGTGTTTCTTTAGAATCCGGGAACATCTAAACCTTATTTTGCTTGAAATCCCTGTCTGGGAGAGACCTTGTTGATGCAGCATAGCATTTGTCTTGTTGCTGGGCTCAAGATTGATGATCCTCAAACCTAACTGCTATCCTACAAAATTCCTGACTCGTGTGCAAGTGTATCTGAAAAGACAGAGGTTTGACAGCATAACATAGTTACAGCAAATGTTTTTTTTTTCACATCTACCTAAAATTGCATTGCACTGTATATAACAAAAATATCCTTCATTTGTCTCTGAACCAAATGACTCAACTGATTCCTCACAAGCACCCATGTGAATCAGCACATCTGATGGCAGTTGTGTGAGTCACTGAGGCCAAAGCTTCAGTGCTCATCTGGAAGGATACTGTGTCAATCCCTTGCACAAAAGAAGCACTTAGATATCTCCTCCAACACAAACCCTGCTTTGTTATGTAGACTTCAAACTCCCATCTATTATTTCGTTTTAGGTCATGTTTTGTGCAGTTTGCTTTTGACTCCTGCAATGAGCTGCTCTGAGATCAGATGTGGATTAGGGTTGGTTTGCCACAACACAGTTGCCAAATGCACAATGAGTAAAATCAAAATAGGGATTGGTTTGCTAGGAAGAGTTCATACAACACAATATAATTATCCTCTGGTTACTAGTGTTGCACATCTTTCATGGACAAATGGTTCAATTTGCACCCTAGCGATCAAACTGTTAACCCTACCAACCAATTTTCTGATCTATATCTCAGCTTTGGCGAATGATAGAGACATGTGGGTTGGTTTATATAACTTATAGTGGCAAAGGCAACATTATATTATGTCATTGAACCCTCCATAAAAACCACACTGTTTACCATAGCAACCAATCTAGCATAACTTTATCTCAGCTTTAGAAAATCATGGGGGTTGATTTATTTATCTTATGATGACATAATATACATTGTATTTGGTCACTGACCTCTCCATAGTAACCAGACTGTTTATCCTAGCCACCTATTTGACTTATCTCAATGATTTTAAGAAAATCGTTGATTTATTTGTGATGGGGGTGGGGGAGGGGGGTTTTATATAATGTCACTGACGTCACTGATTTGAAATAGCAAACAAATTATGTTATCTAAATCTCAGCTTAGTGAAATCATTGAGAGATGGGGGTTGGTTTATATCACTAATAGAGCACTAATCACTCCCATAGCAACTAAAAAGCCTGCCTTGGCAACTATTCCATAATTTATAAAAATCCTAATTATAAAAATACTTTTTATACAAACTTTGTGTACAAACCTTAGCCATCTAGTTTTTTATTGTTGACTGATTCATTTAAAATACACTGGATTCATTCTGAGAAGATAATATTCATCAGATATTTTATAAAACAAGTCTATGACATTGTCCATGGAATATTTTATTCTTATAAATATGCAAAAGCCTACATATTCTCAAGCAGTGGCTCTTTGGTGAAATAATCACATGTCAGTGTATTAACTTTTTAGACGTGGACCCCAAAATAAAGTCTGAATCAGTGCAGTTCCAAAAGTTTGAGGCAAGTAACGTCTAGGTTACTTGCGTAACCCCACGTTCCCTGAATAGGGAACGGAGACGTTAGTCGGGATTAGACCGACTGAATGGGAGCGAATCACCGTGAGAGCGACTGACGAACATATTAACGGGCAAATTAATTTGCAGGCGAAGGTGATTGATTAGCAATCAGCCGGGTATAAAGCCGGGCGTGCCTAAGCCTCAGTATGGAATTTTCCGAGGAGCTGGACCCACTTACCTCCCAGCTTACCTCAGATCCATGACTTCCAGGGCATGGCGAAGGGTAACGTCTCCGTTCCCTATTCAGGGAACGTGGGGTTACGCTAGTAACCTAGACGTTCCCTTTCAGTCGGTCCCGGAGACGTTAGTCGGGATTAGACCGACTGAATGGGAGCCTCTGTAAAGGGCCATGCCCGAAGTCCATCCAGACAGGTCGGCACTAAACCCAAGAGAGGGGTTAGTAAGAGGTCGTTAGTACCTGAATGGGAACTCCTTCTGCCCCTGCCCGGAATACTCATTGACGGGGAAGTCGTCCAACACTGAGAGCATCTGCTGTACTTGGTTGATGCTGACGACCAGAAGGAGGCACCCCTCGACCCGCAGGGAGGAGTGGCGGAGATCGCGTCGAGGCCCGAAGGGCTACCAGCGGGTCATCGCTCTGCAAGAGAGAGGAGGCAGAGACGGAAGTCATCGTTACGCACCAAAGCAAGGGGAGTAACGGAACGGGTTCATACTAGCCACCTGAAGGGGGAGCTGTATAAGAACATAGAAAGGGAGAGCCAGAGAGGGACTCCCAGATCTGTACCCTAGTTCTGCGGGGACCAGGCCGGAGCAAAGCCACCACACGGAACCTGGCAGCGCTGACTGCTCCGCTCAGTCAGATGCCGAAGGGGGGAGGATGGGAGAGCCACCCAAAGGGGGAGCTCTTAGAAAGGTGTACTTCTCCCGATGACGAGGAGAGTACTGCAAGCTAACACCTGCTCCGTCCCCTAAGGGTGACTGCCACCACTCAGGACCGCAGAGGGAACAGAGCCTACATCAAGCTTGTACAACCTGATGAACGTGTTAGGTGTAGACCAGCCCGCAGCTCTACAAATGTCGGCGAGTGAGGCCCTTCTAGCCAACCCCCACGAGGCAGCGATGCCGCGAGTGGAGTGGGCCCTCAGATGGAGAGGGCAGGGAACCTCACACGCCTCATAAGCTCGGTGGATAGCCGCACTAGCCAGTGGGCAAGCCTTTGCTTGGAGACAGCGGAACCCTTACGCTGGCCTCCTAAACATATGAAGAGCTGCTGGGAGCGACGAAGCTCCCGGGTTCTGTCCAAGTAGATCCGGAGAGCTCGCACAGGACATAACGAACCCTAGGCTGGTTCTGCCTCCTCCCCGGGCAGAGCTTGCAGGGTCACCACCTGGTCCCGGAAGGGGACGGATGGGACCTTGGGGATGAATCCGGGCCTGGGTCTGATGGTAACCAGAGAATCACCAGGGCCGAATTCCAGGCAGGATTCGCCGGCGGACAGTGCCTGGAGATCTCCCAACCTCTTAATTGAGGCCAAAGCAAGCAGGAGTGCGGTCTTCCGCGAGAGGACACGCTGCTCTGCCAAATGCCAGGGCTCAAAAGGTGACTTCCGCAGCCCCGAAGGGCGACGGAGAGGTCCCAAGAGGAATGGAGGGTGGTCTAGGAGGCCGGAGGCGCCTAGCCCCCTTGAGAAATCTCTCCATAGTGCGTGGCTGCCCACTGATTTCCCTTCAACCCGGAGGTGGAAGGAGAAATAGCGGCGGCGTAGACCTAGAGGGACGATGGGGACAGCCCCCGATCGACCCTCTCCTGGAGAAGGTCAACACGACTCAGATGGGGCATGTCCCGGGGTCTTCCTGGCGGGAAGAGCACCATTCGACGAACCGACCCCACTTGCCAGCTTAGCACACTCAGTGGAGGGGGCTAACGCATGGTATAGGTAGTCACCGCGAGGGGTGGTAGAGGCTCGGGGTCCACCGCGGACAGATATGCCATACAAGTAGGGCCCAGAGGTCTGGCCGCTGGTGCCTGTATCCCCCCCCCTTGAGTCAGATCTGGACTCAGGGGAATCGGCCAAGGGGGGGGCTGTCACGAGCGCAGAGAGGTCTGGAGACCATACTCTGTTCGGCCAGAAGAGGGCGAAAGAGTAGCCCGCGCTCGTCCCTCCTGACCATGCACAGAGGTTGTGCTAGGAGGCTTCACTGGGGAAAACGCACATAAGCGTTTGTTCCCGGGCCAGCAGTGAGCCGGCGCATCTGTCCCGAGAGGAGCCAGGGACAGGAATAGGAGCCGGCAATGGGTATTCACACGGGAGGCAGCAGGTACCTGGGCCTCGCCGAAGATGTCCCAATCTGCCAAACAGCCCGAGGATGGAGTCGCCAATCTCCTGTCGAGGGGTGGAATCTGGACGGCGGAACCGTGATCCTGTTACACTCCGCAGGGATATGAAGGCTCGAGCGACGGAAGTCGCTCTAACTCCAGAGGAGCAGCTGTTGGGCGAGGTAGTGCAGGAAGCGGGAGGGTACACCGCCCTGGTGGTTGATGCACGCTACTACCGCAGTGCTGTCGGTCCTGACCAGCACGTGCCGCCCCCGGAGGAGCGGGCAGAAGCGCCGTAGCGCTAAAATGACTGCAACTAGCTCGGGACGGTTTATGTGCCAGCAAGAGTGTCTTCCGGTCCAGGCACCGGACTCTCGGTGGGCGCCGCACAAGGCGCCCCAACCAGTCTTGGAGGCATCGGTGGTGACCACCACACGGTTGGGGTGGCTCGAAAGAGGCACCCCAGACCTCAGAAGCACTCCGTCTTCCAGACCTTCAGGTAAGGGAGCATGTCTGCCGTGGGCAGACGTAGCGCTCCCTGACGCCATGCTCAACTCGGAACTCGCGAGAGAAGCCATTGCTGCAGTGGTCGCATACGCAGGAGCCCGAGTCGAATGACTGGGGCTGCGGCTGACATATGCCCCAGGAGCCTCTGAATTAACTTCAGTCTGACCACTGGTCGAGAGGACACCGCGAAGAGTGCGGTCAGCAAGGCCCTGGTGCGTTCTACCGATAATCGCGCCAGCATGCTCTCGGAGTTCAGCTCCATCCCGAGAAAAGAGATGACTCTCACGGGGGTGAGGTGGCTCTTTTCCCAGTTGACCTTCAGACCCAAACGGTTTAAGTGCGAAAGCACCTTGCCCTGGTGTCGGATCAACTGGTCTCTGGACGAGGCTATGAGAAGCCAGTCGTCGAGGTAATCCAGGATCCGAATGCCTGCCCGGCGGAGCGGGGCTAGCGCGGCCCTGACAACCTTCGTAAAGGTGCGAGGGGATAGGGCAAGACCGAAGGGTAGGACCTTGTACTGGTAAGCATGGCCCTGGAAACAGAACCTTAGAAAGGGTCTGTGCCTTGGAACCACTTCTACCTGGAAGTACGCGTCCTTCAGGCCGATTGTTGCGAACCAATCTCCAGGACGGATGCATGGTAGAATGCAGCGGACCGCCAGCATCTTGAACCGGTACTTGGCCAGGTGCCGGTTTAGACGCCTCAAATCCAAGATTGGTCGCAGCGCGCCTGCTTTCTTGGGGACCAGGAAGTATGGGCTGTAAAACCCTCGTTCCATATCGGCTGGGGGTACCGGCTCGACCGCACCTTTTGTTAAAAGGGCGCCGATCTCCTCTCGCAGGAATGAGGCGCCTGTTCGGGGAACAGGTGAAGCACACCTCGAAACCTGGGGGCGGACACGAACTGAGAATCGTGTAGCCCTGCCGGATTGTCCGGACCTCCCACTGTGAGACCTCGGGAAGCTTCCGCCAGGCTCCCAGGTAAGCTGACAGGGGTCGTGGTCGGGACATGCCGATGGTCCCCATGGCGGGGCCGCCCGGAGGCGGACTTGTGGGCGGAATCACCAGGGGAGGCCCCCGGGAGATGGTCAGATGAGGGCAGGGGTGGTGTGCCCCCGCGCTCTCTGCCATGGCCAGCGGGGCCCGGGCCCATGTCGGGATCTTCGTCGGAGACCGAGGAAGAGGAACCCCAGACCGCCGGGCATGCGAGACCGCTATTCTCGGGAGGAAGTGAGTTCTATCTTTGACACAATGGGTGCCGCCGTCCCGGAGGACGGCAGCGAGGAGTGTGTGGTGGACTCCCCCCCCCCTGGGGGAGCTGGGTCGATGACCAGACCCAAAGAAGAGCTCGTTTCCTCCCGAGTCGCCAACCTCAGGGGAGCTTCACTAGAAACCCTCGCCTGCTTTCGAAAACCTCAGAGGTTGGCTCCGTCTTCCGCATGCAGGGGTTTTCCCCGGACCAGAGGTCGAAGGAGTAAACCAAGGCAGGAGACGTACTCTTTGGCAGCTAACAGGCGGAGAGGGTTCCGGCCCAGAAGCAACGCCTGCTGCTTCTGGCGTGGAACTATACCCAGACCCTCCGCCTGCCTCCTGATCGTGGAGACCTTTGATGAAAATCTCCACGGCGACGCCAAAGAGGCCATCCGGGAGACAGGCGCGTACGGAAGCCGAAAATCGGTCCTCGGGACGCATTGAAGCCTGCTCGAACCACAGATGGCGTTCCTGGACCACAAGCGTGGACATCGCGTGACCGATGTTCAGCACGGCTGATCTTGTAGCACGAGGCGACAATCAGCGGCTGAAAGCAAGTCTCAGAGAGACTGCTGGTCACCACCACCCTGGTGCATGACACGGAGGACCTGTAGGGTCGCCATAGCATGCAATCATGCAGCAGATTTACCCGCAGCTGAATAAGCTCTCATCATCAGGACTGATGAGACCTCCCAGCTTTGGCGGGAACACCCGAACGAGACCGTCAAGCAGCAGCGCTGTCGGGGTAAGCACCGCGACAACTTACCCACTCGGGGAATCAAGAGTAACCCGTATCTGCTGCATTGGCCAGAGTGGTGAAGAGGGAGGAGCTCAATCCCCTGACGGGCAGGGGAGCCTGCCAGAATTAGTGAGCTCCCCGTGCTTCTCGGGGAGAAAAAGGCACTAGCGGTATGCGGGGAACCTGTCCCGGCGCCTGCCTAGCCACCAATTCTCCAGCCGTGACAGCATCGACTCGGGAGGGAGGAGTCACCTCCCGCCGATCGAGGCTGCGGCTGTGAGAGCACCGCGAACGCCTCCGGCTCCAGCTCGGCTGCAATGCCGAAGGAGGCAGGCCGAACTGGAGAACCGAAAGCCGCGCCCCTTCCGATGCTGCGTGGGAGAGCAGATCGCTTACAGGATCATACGAGGTACCGGGCGACACCGAAGCGCCGTCCGATTCACCCGCAGACCAGACGGGAAGCACGCTGGGTGTTTGGGGATGACGCGAGGAATCACCTGACGCCGCTCTACCCAAAACTTCCGCGTGCGACTCAGCAGAGTGCTGCACTGCAAACACTCGCGCTTCACGAGAGCCGCGTCGGTGTGCTGGAAACCAAACACATCGCGCAACTCCCGTGACCGTCTTTTCAACGAGAAGCCCACAACAGCCAGGAATAGTGCACGCTTTGCTCATCGTGTCGTGAAAAATGGACAGGATACTGAGAAAACGGCTGAATCACTGGACAGGCTTGCCTGAGAAGATCTTCGAGGTGCTGGCTGTTTGGTTGCATGCTATTCTGAGCTAGCAGAGGTCACACCAAAAGAGCCAAGAGGTAAGCAACTTGCTGATCTTTCAAGCTAGAAGCGTCAAAGTTCAGGAGAGAGAGTCTCACTCAGTCAGCTCCGAAGGAAAAATGCATACTGGAGGCTTAGGCACGCCCGGCTTTATACCCGCTGATTGCTAATCAATCACCTACGCCTGCAAATTAATTTGCCCGTTAATATGTTCGTCAGTCGCTCTCACGGTGATTCGCTCCCATTCAGTCGGCCTAATCCCGACTAACGTCTCCGGGACCGACTGAAAGGGAACTATAACTTTTTTGGATATGTGAATGTAAAATGTAAATAATTAGTGTAATCTCAAGACAAAGAAACTATTTTGCTTAACTTTTAACACAGATTTTCTCGAGTAAACAACATTCCTGCAATAAACCATCACATGGTCTCACGTCAAGCTCATGTGTGGGAATATACATACATATACAATATATACACAGGATAGCACACTCCTGGGGAATAATGAAACTAAATAGGAAGCCAAGCGGGAAGGGACAGACAGCGGGAAACACAGAACAAACTATGAAACTGCCGAAAAGCAAGAAATTAAAGACATGAATATAACAAGTGACAAAAAGTCCTTCGTTGGTCTTATCCAAACTTTTTCTGCTCGGAAATACAAAAAAAATGCAACGGCATTAATTGCAATTTTAAACTTGTTAAATATAGTGGTACCCCAAGATATGAATGCTTCGAGATATGAAAAAAATTTGAGATATGAACAACCACAAACATTTCTGCTCTATTATCCGCTTGTTAAATCTGACGTCCCATTCTCCCTTATGCAGAAAGTGCTAAGAGTGTCTGTTACGAGCGAAACATTACGTATAGATTACCAATAATGTATTATAACAAATGTTCGAGTCAAGGTGTCGTAAAAGAAATAACATTTATAACGTAGAAAGTGCTGTTCTGTAGCGCAAGTTAGAGAAACCCAGTGACGCGTTCTCAGAAGCGTCTCTCCATCTGTCTGCGCTCGTGCTTGAAACCGTGTTGGTGTTCGTAATTCGTGAAATATCTCGATAAAGTTAACTTTCATACGTGGTGTCGTAATGTTTTCTGCATCCGTTCCACCTCTACTGACACATTGCTTCACTCTCAAGGTAAGGTTTCACATTTGTGTACATTTTACGTATTTTGCTTGTGTTTTATTATCTTTTATTACATTAACAATGTGTAGATTTAAGGATTGAAGAAACTTGATTTTTCTCTGGTTTTCCTGTTTTTTTTCATCTACTTCTACAGTTGTTTCTGAGAGCAGTTGCACAGATTAGACGTTTTAGATGGGAAACTTGCTTCGAGATACGGAATGTTTGAGATACGAACGCCACCCTGAAACGGATTACTTTCATATCTCGGTGTACCACTGTCTCATTTTACTATCTTATTTTAACAGCATTAATTGTTAGTTAGAAATGTAAAAATGGAACATAGTTTTTAATCTTATAGAAATACCAAAAACAAAACCTGCTACAACTACAAGCTTTGCCAGATACTGATCTATTAAAACATGGGTTGGCAAATTTGAGTTTGAATTTGGATAATATAAATGGTTCAAAACATGTTAAAAGCGTTCCATGGTGATGCTTTATTCTTTTATTAAGTCCTTTAAAACCTACAATAACAAAAAAAGGAGAAAAGAAAGGCCCAAAATGACTACACACCTTGTCAAGCATCAAGACGGCCTCGTTGGTCTTGGGGTCCATGTGTATACTGAAGTACCCAGCCTCGTTGCCAGATGCAATGAAGCAATCCGCCGCCCAGTTGTCTGTATTCTCAAGATCAAGGTCCGAAGCTTTGAGCCTCATCACCTCCAGGTTCTCTGTATTTTCCTCAATACTACCCTCAAACTATGCAGATCAAAAGCAAACATTAAATGAAATCCATATTGAGCTCATCCCTCTAGTCGTTCATGATATTCCTATTATTTTCTTACAGGGCCTTCCAGTGTCGGCGCATTATCATTGACATCGTTGATCCTGATGGTGGCGGTCCCTGTGGCGGAATTTCCCCCTGGACCTCCATTCAGGTCAGAGGCTTTGACGATCACCACGTACTGATCGATCGACTGGGAGGACAGAAACATGCTTTTTTAGCTCAGCAAACTGTTGTGGTTCTGCATTGCTCATTTTATTCATTCGGACACTTTTTCAAATCAGGATGATGATGATGATGAAGCCTCACCTCTCTATCCAGGTTAGGATTGGCAACTAGGATCCTTCCGCTGTTATCAACAGTGAACATCCCATTTCCTGGTGGCTGCTGGTCAACAATCTCGTATTTGATTTGAGAGTTTTTGTTTCCTGGCTCGTCAGCGTCGAAGCAGTTTATCTTCATCACTTCAGTTCCTGTGTCAAGAGATTGAATGTTTCAAGAATGTTTCATTTTCAGATAAAAAAAAACAGGCCATAGTTTGCTTTTCCAAGATATTGGTCACGTACCAACTGGACTGAGCTCGTCTACAGCCCCAGGACTCATCGGTCCGAAAACCGGCGGGTTGTCATTCTGATCCTTCACTTTTATTCTCAAATTGATGTCATTCTCTGCAATAGTTCCGTTTCTGAACATAGCGACGCCTGAAAGCTGTAAAAGGAAGAAGAGAGAGACACCTTTAAGATCAGCGCAGCAGACCTTCATGTTATTCATCACCACTTACATTGAACTGAGAAATGGCTTCTCTGTCCAGAAGCCCAGTTATTCTCACGTATCCAGTCTCAGGATTCACCACAAACAAATTAAACGGCTCCTGGTCTGCACCAACACCCTTCAGTAAATATTTCAAATTTTTCATAGAGCTGTCTTCCTTATCTGAGCGAATCTAAAATGAGAAAAAAAACACACTTGTCATTATCTTCTGCTTCACACTTATTTATTTTAGTAAGAAAATCTACTCATTTGTCACATTCTTTCATGTTTTCTTAATTACTCTTATTAATCTTGATGGAACTAGTTTAGTCATCTCCTGTAAAGCGGAGGTCTGCTTCTCCCGTGCTGAACCGTTTTAATGAGTAACACCTGGCAAGTACTGATATGCCCCGCTGCCTATATATATATATATATATATATATATTAGGGGTGTAACGGTACGCTAAAATCGTATTCAGTTCGGTACAGTGTCTTGGAGAGTTCGCTTCGGTACATAAAAATAAGAACTTACATAATCTTTATTTTGAAAAGCTGCCAATACACAATAGAATTCTTGCATAAAATAAATAAAAGTGACACATTTGGGTGATATTTTAAATAAATTGCACTCTTTATAAAGAAAACACATTTTATTAAATAAAAAATGAAAAACTGCAACTAGTTAGGACCTGAAAACTTTTAACACTAGCAACAGCTTCAGCTTGTATATCAACAAAATTAACTTTTTAAGTTTTAGGCTAAAAAGATTAACCTATCCACATTTTCTGAAGAGAGCACAGATCTGGTTGCAGTGACAATATCTCCAGCAGTAGAAAATGTTAGATGTGTTGCCTGCCCGATCTCCGTGGAACAATGCATACAACTTTAAATTTATCCACTCGTCTATCCCCGTTATGTATTTTAACAGAGAAGCCAAAGTGTTCCCAAACAGGAGACCGTCTTCTAGCTCTGGCTTCTCTTTCGCTGTTGCCATTTTCTAACTCGTGCTCTGCTACTAGGAACAATGTTCCTTCCTAGGCGAGTAGAGCTGCACGTCACTCAAACTCGCCTAGGAACATTGTTCCGCTGCGCTTAATATCGCACTAATAATAGATTTTAATTATTTAATAAAAATACCGAATACCGAAACGGTACGCAAGTGTACCAAACCGAACAGACTGTACCGAAACTGTTCAATACATACCGTGAACCGTTACAACCCTAATATTAGGCGTGTAACGGTTCACAGGGATGTATTAAACCGTTTCGGTGCGGCCTGTTCGGTTCAGAGCTTGAAGACCCTCCCACCTCACTATGGTCTCCTGTTTGGGAACACTTTGGCTTCTCTGTTAAAATACATAACGGAGATAGACGAGTGGATAAATTTAAAGTTGTATGCCGACATTGTTCCACGGAGATCGGGCAGGCAAACACATCTAACATTTTCTACTGCTGGAGATATTGTCACTGCAACCAGATCTGTGCTCTCTTCAGAAAATGTGGATAGGTTAATCTTTTTAGCCAAAAACTTAAAACTTGAATAGGTAGTTTTGTTTAGTGATCGACCGATATTGATTTTTTATTACCGATACCGATTATTTGCATGTTTATGTGCCCGATATTTATTTACTATTATACTTCTGTTTTTGACACAATGATTACAACACTGAACTGAACTGAACAAACCGTTTTATTTATTACAATCACTCTCTCCTTGCATACAAATCATAACTCTTACAACAATAAATAGAGGGGTCTGAAAGTGCACTGTTACTAAAGTTTTTTTTTTTTTCAAAAATAAAACCTTCAATGAGGTAAAAAGCAGTCTTTCATGTTAAATTTAATATTCATATTTCAACAATAAAAATATTTTATGAAAAGCATGAGCAGCAACACTAACATTTCCAATAACCAAAATAAATGTAGAATGTCTTCAAGCACAGGAGTCATATCAACTTTGCAGAAATGTAACTTCATTTTAAACTACAGTTTTATTAGGTTTATAAAGCTTGTTTATAGGCTCAATAGTGAAGAATAATTTGCTGGATAATGTTAATTTACTGAGTAATATTCTGAAATATTGAAATATAACAAACAAAACATCGTTTTTATTGCATTTCTGATATATCACAATTACGTTTTTGAAAAAAAAAAATGAGGAGCATATAGACGCGGATTAGTGGCTGTATTTAATTCAGGCAAGTTACCGGTACGTCTTTATTGGAACAGGACATGACGGTTTATTTTAGCATTCGTGACTCCGACTTCACGAGACTAATAATGAGCAGGTAGACAACAGAGAGAGAATTAAATTCAGCGTTTTTATTTACAACATGTGCTTATTCATGGCTGTATATTATTTAATCCAGGCAGTTACGTCTTTATTGTGATAGGATTTGACGGATTATTTTGCGTGACTCTGTGAGTTCGTCTTTATTTCTTAGAGCCAAGCTGCATAAATTACATATCCGTCATTTATGTAACACATCTAATTTGTGCATTAATAGCTGTTATGTTAAATAAAGTTTACTAAATATTGCAAAGTTACGTCTTTATTGGAACAGGACATGACGGTTTATTTTAGCATTCGTGACTCCGACTTCACGAGACGAATGAGGAGCATGTAGACAACAGAGAGAGAATTAAATTCAGCGCTTTTATTTACAACATGTGCTTATTCATGGCTGTATATTATTTAATCCAGGCAAAGTTACGTCTTTATTGTGACAGGATTTGACGGATTATTTTGCGAGTTCGTCTTTATTTCTTAGAGCCAAGCTGCATAAATTACATATCAGTCATTTATGTAACACATCTAATTTGTGCATTAATAGCTGTTATGTTAAATAAAGTTTACTAAGTATAGCAAAGCAAGTAAGTTTACTTTATTACACAATTAATGAATTTTGCGGTATAACAATGAGGTCATTTATAATACAGATGATAGATTACAGATGGGGAGTGGACCGAATCGTTAGCAGCAGACCATCGTCACATGTGTCATCTCTAGTCTTCTGTGACCCTGGTGTGATGTGAGCTCTGCCTCAAACCAGGCCTCGCAAACAGCCAAGAGCCACCCGATGGGCCAGTCCCCCCCCCCCCCCAGCACCCCGAGTGGTAGGCTCCTCCCAGTCATAGCCCCCACCTATTTGATTTAAGATATATGTTTATGATGTTTAAATAGTTGAAAAAGTTTTATGTTTAATAACTTTAATATCTTTACTATCATAAAATATTGAAAACATTGACAACAAACCATTATAATATCTACTGTTAACAGTGTTTTCTGTTAGTTTTGCTGAGAAGATATTAAATTAGGCAATAGTTTACTTTTTAAACATACAAAAACTGACAGTTCATTAGCTTCAGATTGTATCTTGCCATTTAATGGCCATTTTAAGTCATTATCAACACAATTCATACGGTGCCTACTCCACCTTTTTGCAGCCGTGTGGGGGTACAGTAGGTCCGATACTCACATTCTTAAGCAGATAATAATGTGCATCCACTAGAGGGATTTATTTTTTTATTTGAAGTATTATTTAATTCTTTCTTGTGTTTTTTTACACAATTGCATTGTTGATATTATTTATTAATTTTGCTTTTTTATAGCATTTATTGTCCATACATGGCAACTTTATTCATAAATGTGTAAAAATATATGATTAAATCAAAATGACCTTTTTTTTCTTTTTAAATGCTACTATTGTGTAACATGAATTGTTACCAGACATTTTACAAGGTTTTGCAACGAATGCCACTCACTTTTGCAATGAACTCTTTGTCCTTGTAATCTACATTCTCTTCTAGAATCTGTGGAGGAATGATCCATTCTCTCTTCTGCCGGTAGAGCGCCACAGAGCGCAGAGTATTGCCGTCTGCCTCCGGCACATGCTGTGAGAAAAACACACAAACACACAAGAATAACTTTATGTGTCAAATGTGCCAGTCAAAAAAAGAATGTTAAATTATAGATGTTTATCATAGATAACCAAACCCATTTAAACCAGTTTGGGTACAAAATGATCAAAGAGTATATAAAAGTAGAGATAAATTGTGTTGGGCATGATCCGATCAGGTTTCTTTGCCTTTGAGTCCGAGTCCCAGATTTTGAATCCAGCTCCGATACTTTAACCATTTTCATAAAACCCATGTGACAGAGATTTTTTTCAAAGAACAAAGAAATTGCTTTTTTATTTTATTTAAACATGATTGAAAGAGCATACATAGAATTATAAAACATATACAGTGGGGTAAAAAAGTATTTAGTCAGCCACCAATTGTGCAAGTTCTCCCTCTTAAAAAGATGAAAGAGGCTCGTAATGTTCATCATTGATAGACCTCAACTATGAGAGACAAAAGGAGAAAGAAAAATCCCGAAAATCTTAATAAAATAAATTCTTAATAAAGAATTTATTTGCAAAATATGGTGGAAAATAAGTATTTGGTCTGCTACAAACAAGCAAGATTCCTGGCTCTCACAGACCTGAAACTTCTTCTGTAAGAGGCTCCTCCATCCTCCACTCATTACCTGTATTAATGATACCTGTTTGAACTGATTACCAGTATAAAAGACTCCTGTCCACAACCTCACACACTCACACTCTAAACTCCATCATGGCCAAAACTAGAGAGCTGTCAAAGGACACCTGAAACAAAATGATAGAGCTGCACCAGGCTGGGAGACTGAATCTGCAATAGGTGAACAGCTTGGTGTGAAGAAATCAACTGTGGGAGCAAATATTAGAAAATGGAACACATACAAGACACTGATAATCTCCCTCGATCCGAGGCTCCATGCAAGATCTCACCCCGTGGGGTCAAAATGATCACAAGAACGGTCCCAGAACCACACGGGGGGGACCTAGTGAATGACCTGCAGAGAGCTGGGACCAAAGTAACAAAGGCTACCATCCGGAACACACTACACTGCCCGGGTAACGAAGGAGTGGCTTCTTAAGAAGCATTTCAAGGTCCTGGAGTGGCCTAGCCAGTCTCCAGATCTCACATATCGGTTCAGCACTTTGTTTAGATGCGCAGACACAAGGCTAAATTGAGGTAGTGAACTGGCAGCAGTGAGGATCTGCAAAAGTCCCTAGATCTATCGCTAGATTCTTTTAAAGACGCTAGGCGGTGCGCACCAACAGAATAGAGTGGGAGGTGGTGTCGTCACATCGGGGACAGCGGTCATCTTGTTTGTATCCACTAGGAGTCGCGGCTAACTAAATATTATTATAATTATTCCTTTTTAAACACCAGTTGTTTACTTGTACAGCTGCACATATTTGTACTTGGAATAGCTATTTTATGCCATCAAAGATATAAGAACAAGCATAAAAATTAGGAACAGAATCAGTGACAAAGGGCATCCCCGCTGAAAACCAGCAAGGCACTGGGAACTGGTCTTACTTATAGCTGGCTTTGTGGACCACAAGGACCGGACTGCCATTATCAAAAAATCCTGCACCCCAAACTCCCAGAGCAGAGCAGGATTCAGCAGATGTCTTTATTTACATTGAGTTGTAATGCAGCTCGTAACCGTAGAGACATCCGAATGAACGGACTGGTGGAGTTGAGTTTTGTCAGCAGAGCAATGATAAGAAAAGCTTTGCCAGTGGATGACAGGACCCATGGAAGTTCTCAGGGCCAAGAAAAGAGGAACCCCTGTGAGTAGCTGCTGACTTTTGGGCCACATCTAGTAGACTTCAAAGAAAGAAAACCAGCCCATGTCTCCTCTGATTTCGTAAGAAATGCCAGTTATGTTGTGATCTTTTGATAGCTTACTGGAGACCACAAGAAAATTAAGTTTAATCTACTTTTAAGCAAATTTTCAAGCCTTAAAAAAAATTTAAAACGCTTATATTTAAAATGATTTAATTAATGAACTAATAAGATCAGTGATTAAAGCATTCTTATGTGAAGCAAGTTTTGTTATGTCATCAATGTGTCATTAGTGTATTTGAACTTACTCAAAACATTCCTGAAAAAACAGTACACCCCAAACCAATTAAACCACTTAATATACATTACTATAATCCGTATTCAAATGTATGAGGAAATATATTCACTTTCCAGAATTTTAGACACTTTATTACACATGTAATTAAAAATGGTTTGTGTTTGCAATTAAATGAAACACATTCCATTCCAGCCACGATAACCTCAACTAGACCACACACATCTAAGATAAAGTGTGTACACATTACTGCCCCAAAAAAAGCTTCACTCAATAAGCAAATGTTTACACTATTAAGTTCACCATCATTAAAAACCAAAACCATACATTTAAAAAAATTCGAGAAATTGTTATTAGAGAGTTTTATACCAGTAACTGAAGTTGAGTAGATTGAGTGGAAATGTTTTTAATGGTAAAACAATAAAAGTTGGCTTCTTTTTTACTTCACAGCCAAGGTTTCAGAATGATTATCTCATTTAATATTTAAATAATGAATGATGTGAAAATGCATCAGAGCAATCAGGGTTCTTCTTTTGCTCATCTATTACCGTTATAATGGATAAAACAGTTATCTGATATTTTCTGAGTATACAATATTCCACGGAAGATCTTAGACATCCTTGTTACAGTTGATCAATGTTATGTTAATCGAAGCAAAATTCTCTAGAAGCATGACAGTCATTGTGGTGATTTGATTGTGTGTGTGTGATTGCAACACTTCTGAAATTGAACAAAGCAGGCAGCACACGCTTGCAGATCCAGCTTGACTGCTAGAGTCTGTCTGTAAACATTAGCAGAAAGACTACAACATTCACAAAAGCATGTGTTGCTTTATAATAACCAGTAAATGCCTTTGTTTACAATTTACTAAGAGACTTGTGTCTGTGAAAAAAGTTTTAACACATTTTTTATCAAACATTCTTTTTGTTGACTGAAATAATTTAAACTAATCATGATAATATTTTGAATGAATTCAGTGGCCGCAGTATTTGAAAGAAAGTAAACGTTCTGTAGAACATGGTGGTTAATAATTATTATTTGGGTGAGTTTTGTGGAAATTTTTTTACTGTAAAATGTTTACAATAATCAACAAAAATCAAAAACTTGGTATAAATGTTAACAAATGTTTTTGAAAGTTCACTGTTCAAACTTTGTTACTCGTGTGTTGCTATAGTGTCAGTGGCTGTTGTTTTAATGACAAGCAGTAGCTTTAGTCGATATTTACCATAAAAAAACAAACCGGAAATGTACAGTACTCTAACATTTCGAGTAAACAGTTGACCCCCTTAGTTTTTAACTAAATATTACTTTAAATTAAGTATAATTTTATAAATGAAATGTTCTACTTAGGCGCAAGCTTGTCAATAATTTCCCTCTGGACAACAGCCACTTCCCCTATAGCATAAGTAACAATCCAAAAATATATACTATTTAACCTTACTCTCTCTTTTTTTACAGTTTTTGATTTTTGTTAATTGGGGGATAGGGGTTTTCAACCAACCTTCAGACTTTCTTTATTTTTCAAAATTCAAAATGCACTTAAAGTACATTTTCTTCTACTAAACTAAATACTAAAGAGTTATAACGATTATACAAAATTAAAATAAAAATAATGTGGTATATTTTTTCAGATGACTACATCCCAGGAGCTTCCAACAAACACGAACTAATACGAGTTGGTAAAAGTGGAATGCTGCTGTGTTTTAAGAGCGATAAAATCATATAAATGACGCTTTCTTAACATATACGAATATACGACAGGTGTGTGAAAGTAGGCGTTTAATGAGCTGATATTCCCCAGAAGTCAGATCAGCAAGAGTGGGGGGACGATGTGGAGGACAGACCGGAACCAACCTCAGATGCTCTTTACTCAAACTAAACATTTCTCAGCCTGCCATTACTTTCGCTTTTACAAGTGTTCTCGCAATATATTCAACTTTTTAAAGCCAACAAACTTACCGATAATGCGAAACAAAAGAGAAAGGCAAGGGGAAGCGGTGTTCGCCGGGCCATGGCTGGCAGGGTGTTGGGTTTCCGGATCACCTGAGTCCTCGCTGCTTCTGTCAGACTCGCCGAGAGCTGCTGTAGATCCAGCGGAAGTGAACGAGTCCCGGAGCCGCGGGGTCAGGAGCGCGATCTATGCAGGATCTAGATCTAGAACTCCGTATTCATCCTCTGTCCTCACTTCCACACCCTCACCTTTCTGAGGATTATAAAAAGAGCACCCAACGTCACTAAGAATGGGTGTGTATGGGAGAAAGTGTGTGAACCGAGAGAGAGAGAAAGAGAGAGAGAGAGAGAGAGAGAGAGAGAGAGAGAGAGAGAGAGAGAGAGAGCATAATTCCCCCATCACCAAGTTCATCAAAAAGTGTAAGATGGTTTTCAAAGTGTTTGTTTAAGAAGATGATTGGCATGAAATTTAATTTAAAATAACTTAAATGAACCAAGTTGGAGTAAATGTGTCATTTCACATGGGAAAATGTATATTATTATTAGTAGTAATAGTAGTAACAGCAGTTGGATTGTAGTAGTAGCAATTGGTTTTCTCTTCTTTTTCACAATATAAGTAGATTTTAAAATATTGACATTTTTGGCAGTTTCACATCAAAGCAGAAATCATTTTGTGTTTAACAATTAAGATGGATAATTTAAACAGTCTATTAACTAACATGAAATAACGTAGCAATCTGTTGATTGTTAACTTAGTGAACCGTTGACTACACAATAAAACCATCTCCTAATTCTCTAAATGTATTAAGTTTGGAATAAATTTACTGGTAGTTCACACATTTAGCAAAGTTTGGCATAGATTTGGCATAGAATCTAACCAGACCAGAAGCATTTTCATTCAAAATATCAAAAACCTTTAGGATAATTTTTAAAACCTGGCTCATAAATACGTTACTAAGGCCAACAGAAAATGGAAAGCTGTTATTTAGCTATGGCTTATTTAGTTATGGTTTTACTTAGGCTTAATGGTGAGATTTGCCAGTGTGGGAATAGCAGGTGCAACGTCCCCAAAAAAGTTATGTAAAAAAACATTTACACTTTGGTTAAAATCATATATAAGTTTGATTTATCAAAAAACTGTTTATTTTCACTATGACTATGTTATGGTGTTTATGTAATGAAGTTTGAGAGGAGCAATGACTCCTACGCATCTTTCTTTAATCATAATGAACGTCAAACTCAAGGCCCACGGACCAGATGTGGCCCGCCATGTAATCTAATGTGGCCCGCGAGAGCTTAAAAGTTTTGAGGGTCTAAAAAAAAAAAAAAAAAAAAAAAAGAAAAGAAAACTTAAAAAAACTACATTTCCCACAATGCTCCTTTACGTGTTTCCCCATCCATACCATTGAAGCTGCAGAGCTGCTAACTCACACACATTGAATGTAAGACTCACGCATTTGAGTGATCTCTCATGCCACACCTCCGGTTTCTCACGCTAAAATACATTACAAGATGTGAAATGGGCGGAGCTAATAGTTTATCTGTGATCTGTTTCTTGAGCCTGATGATAAAAGATGATGATCAATATGCATCGTCTTCAGTCTGTGAGGGTTTTTTTTTTTGTTCTTTTTTTTTTCGCTAAACAAATTACAAAAATGCTATTTTCTTTATTCACTTGGACAGTTTGATCCTTCATTAATGGAGTTATGTGGGTTTTCATAAGCTGACAAAAATCAAAAGGATTTATATTAGAACAACAAGCATACAATTGTTTCTATGCAACTGAATTGTCATTTGAATAAGTTATAAATAATGAGTTATTTAACATTAAAGAGTAGTTACATTTATTTTACATTACATTTGATTACATTGTTTTACATTTATAAGTTACATCTGGCCCTTTGAGGACAGCCATTATTCTAATGTGGCCCTCTGTGAAAATGAGTTTGGCACCCCTGCTTTAGATGGACAGCTTGTTTAATGCGGTTTCTCTAGACACACCATACACTCAGGCGCTAGTAGTGCCGGTGAACTCTCGACAACCCAACAAGCAGTGGCGAATGATTTCCTGTCATGTTATCATTAAAAAGCAGGCTGGGATTGATTGAGTACTTTCTATGGAGTAAACCTTTAGTTTAGTTGTGGGGAAACGTATTTGATCTGGACATTGGTTATAACTTGGGTATAGTTCCTTTAATTTCTCTAGATGTGCTGGCCTGGAAAAGGTTGGTGTTAATACTTCATGTAATTCTAAAACTATAAACGAGTCGAAAACATTTAAAAACTCTTTAAGCTTCTAATCACTTCAGATTTAATGATTCCTACGAAGCCAGTGAAGCAAACTATTCATCAGAAAATGCTCCACTCACAGGGTGTTGTTTGGATCATACTGACTCAAGGTATAAAGTGACTCGAGATCTGAGGCGCTGCTATTTCATCTTTTCTTTATTATTATTAATCACATCAAAACTGGTTCCATGTTGCTCACACCTTGAGCAATACACGTTTCTCATTCAAAATTGCCTCGCAAAAAAGAGGCTCTACCCAATAAACCACTCATCAGCAAATATAATGTTACTGCTAAAGACGCGTGATTGGAATCCATCATCCAAAAGTTGAATGAACTAAACACCAATCAGCAGCACTTACGCTCCGTCAGGCCTTTGTGGTGTGCACTACTGTAGAAAGTTCCTGCTAGAAAATGTGTTTGACGGACTCTTCTTCAAGCTGTTCCAACAGCAGCTCAATAGAGCTCATATTTCAACCCCGTCAACTATACCACAGAGCCGGACGTTTTTAAACGTTTAATGTTAGCTACATGGAATTATTTCTGATAACCTTTGAATTGAGGCTTTTCTTTGATTTGTCAGTACAGTCCCAGAAGTACTCAGTTATGTAATGGGTCTTTAGTGGAAAGACATTTCATAGAGATAAGAGGAGCAAGCTGTGGAGAACTGGGGGACAAAAGTCTATTTTTGTTCTTTTGTTTTTGTATAAGTGTCGAAATACAAATTGTAAAGTACTTTTTTTATATAAATACAAATAAAAACTCTCTGAACTCTCTTCAGAGCCTCCATTTTACGGGATTTTAGGGTGATAAAATGTACATTGAAAAGCAAATCCAGACCCTTTGAACACACTGAGAAAAAAAGTGAATGTGAGCTCCATTCATACGCAGCCTGAAAAGTCTCACCATAAATCTCCCTCTCTCTCTTTCTCTGCTTCCCTCCCTCCCTCTCTCTTCTCTCCACTGCTGAACAAAGATTTAGAGAGAGAGAGGGGAGAAAACAAAGAGGGAGATTCCGTGACTGCAGGCCATATAAGAAGGCCAACGGTCAGACAGAGATCATTCATCCATCGGCGTTTAGAAACCACAACATGTGCAACACTTCAGAGATAGCAGGAGTTTTAGTCAGGTGGCATTCTTGGATGGAGAATGAGAAAGTTAACGAAGTCAGAAACCAGTTGTGCAGGAAACTCCCTCTGGCTTTAGATGGTAAACAGACTCAGGTCTGCTTGGAGAGCTGGAGCAAGTACGTGCTTGTAACTTGTTCACACCGATGTTTCTGACTCATGCTGCAGTCAGGAGAGACTCTGGGTGTGACGGGTGTGTCTGAGGGCAGGTTTTGAGCAGTCAGTACCCAACACCCTATTACCAAGAGCTCACATGCCAAAACCCAGTAGCTGCAGGATGCACTGCATGTCTAATGCATGTTTAATCTCCACTTAAATTACTCACAAATAGCTTTCTTCAGAGACATTTTTGTGCCTTTATTTATGAGAGAGTAGGGTGTGTATCTAGTTCCTGGAATCTCCACCAGAGGAATGACAAGAGAATGAACTGTTCAAGTAGCTCTGCGTACAGTATTCAGTCTGGGTAGGGAAATAACCCTTCAGATTTTCCAAAACAATACTCTTTATGGTCCAGCCATCATGGAGTTCATGTCTCTGTCCTTACAATCTGGTGCCAAGACTAAAAAGTCTACATTTTTCTATTACAATCAATGGATAATTGACCTGAAAGCCACCTGTGTCTGATTGGCCAGTTCAGATGTATCCGAAAAATGTATCATCTAGTCCCATTCAGACACATTTCTCACACTAAAGAAGAGAAGACTGTTTTCCAGTGATTTTATACTGGTGCTCAGAAAGTGTATTAAAAGAAGAAAAATAAATATATGCGCATATGTGTCGCAATGGAGAAGCATACATTCAGACATGGCAGACGCATATTATTAATGATATGAACAAAGAAAAAAGATTTGAATTGACCTCCAAGAGCTGCAGTGTGAACGTAGCCTTAAGATCTTTGCACACTGAAGTCCGAAACTTGAAGTCGTTACGTGTATTTATGCAAAACATCTTAGGTTCACAAGTCTAGCACACTGGAACTCATTGCTTAAAATTCACAAAAACACACCAGCAAATTGCAAAAGAAAATGGTGTCTTCAAGCTGTGAACTTGTGATAAATAATCTCTGTTTTGCAAAATGAAAATTAAAAAAAAAGAAAATGAAATAGTGGGTTCATCTAATCCTGAGAATGCGCAGAGAAGGAGAATTTATCCTTGTTATCAAAGAGCTATGGAAACACAACACAACACAAATCAACTTTGTATGCACAACGCTATTGCAAATCAAAAACAACTTCAAATCAAACAAAATTTAAATATTTTGTGTTCTATTTATGTTTGTGATTTACAGTTGTTTTTGATTTGTGTTAATCTGTGTTGTGTTATAAATGGATTGTTAATGATTTGTCAACTCTTGTGGCTTATGTTTTATTAATGCAGTGTTTTATAATGAACAGTGTTCATTTTCTTACATTTTTTATTAAAATAGCATTTTTTTACACCAAGCACAAATAACATAAAGGTAAAAAAAACATCAATGAGCTGCAAACATCAAAAGTTTCAGAATGAAGCCGAGAGAATTTTCAACATGAATGATAAAATATTGGCAGTAGTTCCAGGTTTCACATCAATACTATGGTTGTTTACCTAAACTTCCTGGTTTCTTCCCACTGGAACCTTACTGTGTTGAATTCCGGTATCAGTGGCGTGCAGAGGTGGAAAGTAACGAATAACATTGGCTCGCGTTACTGTAATTGAGTAGGTTTTTTGTGTTCTTCTACTTTTTAAAGTAACTTTTAAGTTTTGTAATTTTACTTTTACTTAAGTACGTTTTAATGTAAGTATTGTACTTAACTACATTTTAAATCCTATCCGTTACTGAGTAAAAAAATAAAAAGTAAAATTACGTGGAAGGAAGGAGGCCAGCGCGCGCCGGAAACTACTGCTTGATGCGCGGGAGAACAAACGCAGTGCGCTAACTCAAGAAAGATGGAGACGGGCAAGACAGACACACGTGATGTAAACCCAGATGAAAGTGAAATGCTGCTGAATTTGAATTCTTCAGAAAAAAAACCCATGGCCATATTTACAAGACCACTTTGAATTTAAGTGCAAGAAAGGCAAAAGCTTTATTATGCGGTGTAAACTTTGTTTGCCCAAGACGATTGAATTGGCAGCTCACAAAAGCTCAACATCAAATTCTACTTTTTGTATGTATTTATTGTTCTGTTGCGTTGCATCAGCGCGTGACATTGCTAATGTTGGTTAGCACTGGGGTTAGAAATTAACAGGAACTTAGGACAAAATTGTCAATGCACAATTAACGTTAAGCTGTTACGATTTACTTAAGTCTATGAAAAGAGTTAGAATTGATCTGCAGATGTCGTGTTAGAATTGGGCATTACTGTATAACCAATCAAAAACCTTTCTGTCAAACTCAGCACTGGCCTTCCTCCCTCAGCTGTATGTGTGCATCTGTTCAGTAGAGCTGCACTGTTATTTAACATGTATTTGCAGGGGCAGAGGAGCCAGGGCAGGGGCTGTGGTTAGGCTGGAGTTAGGGCTTCCACACTACTAGTAGATGCTGTTGGAAAGACATACCGTATTTTTCGGCTCATAAGACGCACTTTTTCTTCCTCAAAACTGAGGGGGAAAAGTTGGTGCGTCTGACCGAATGCAGAGCGCCGCGAAGTCCGGTCACGGCCGTATCAGAGGAGTAAGAGCTCCGGAGCTAGGCCGAAGCCGCGGCCATATTTGCACACAAGCGCGCTGACGTCATCGCCTATCTCTGCCATTGCGCGGTCGTAGCGAAAACGGGGAAAAAACTACATTTCCCACAATGCCTTTGGCTTCCGCCTCCATACTCACGAGCGAAACTACAGAGCTCAGCTGCCGTTTCTCACACATTCAACGCATTTGAGTGATCTCTCACGCTACAAACCCGATTTCTCACGCTAAAATACATTTCAAGATGTGAAATGTGCACAGCTCATAGTTTATCTGCGATGTTTCTGGAGCCTGACGATAAGATGATGATCGATCTGCATCGTCTTCAGTCTGTGAGGGTTTTTTTCCGCTAAACATTCACTTGGACAGTTTCACAAACTTGGACAGTTTTATCCTTCATTAATGGAGTTATGTGGGTTTTCATAAGCTGACAAAAATCAAAAGGATTTATATTAGAACAACAAGCATTTGTTGACGTCAGGTGCATAGATGAGCTCTCTCGCTCTCGGTTTCTCTCTCTCTCTCTCTCTCTCTCTCTCTCTCTCTCTCTCTCTCTCTTGCTCGCATGACTGAAACTCTTCTTTAATAAACTCAAACTCAAATCATCTCTCAACGGTACATCTCACACATGTACATACGAGATAACAAACGTAAGTAACGTGCTCTGCAATTGGGTAGTGTTCCTAACCAGGTAAGAGCGCATAAGGATCATATCTTAACACCATGCAACCGAATTGTCACTTAAATAAGTTATAAATAATGAGTTATTTAACATTAAGGAGTAGTTACATTTATTTTACATTAAAATAATTATTAAATAATTATTAAATAATTATTATTTTACATCTGGGGGTGCCCAGATTCTTTTAAAGGTTTAAAAGGGGGCTCAACTAAAAAAGTTTGCGAACCACTGTATTATTAGTAATGTAGTGACAATGTTACTAGCTATTATTAGTAATGTAGTGACAATGTTACTAGCTATTATTAGTAATGTAGTGAGTATGTTACTGGCTATTACGGTATTACTAATGTGGGGGCAATGTTGCACTGGAACAGTGATGGTGATAATGAATGGTGGACTTTAGAGTGATGAGTGGGGGCAAAGTAAAACATTACTTTGATTACCTTTTTTTTGTTACTTTTACTGTTTACTGTCTGTTCATGTTACATGTTTGGTTGTTAACTTTTACACAGTTGATATAAAACATTTTACAAAAGTATTTGGTTCAGAATCTTTTTTTTCTAGATCTTCCTCTTTTAAAATTGGGTGCGTCTTATGTGCCGGTGCATCTTATGAGCCGAAAAATGCGGTAGTTGCCCAGACTATAGGCCTGCCAGACTCTGCATCCCACAGACCTTTTGTAGCCTCCTCATTTGAGTGATATACTCCTGCTAAAATAAACATGTAGACTTGTGTCTTCAAACACACACCTCCGCCTTTAAGGTTTGTCGTGTTCAGTACAATTCCCTCAATGGACACTGGTAAAAAGAGTTGATGACTAGAGCTGGACTTGATGTTATCCACACAAGGTGTCGCCTACCATGTTAGCCATGGCATCATCTTTCCCTGTCGCATCTCTTCCTCTGTCCTGGGCAGATGAAAACCCGGTCCACAGTTGGACTGGAATGTCTCAGGTGACTCAGATTCATTCCTCTCTATCTTGTTAACTGTCAGTCTGGATCTAAATCTGTGTTGCCTTTTAACTTCTGAAACATCCTCTATCTCGGGTTCAGTTTCAGTGCCCCCTTTATTGCTTGCAAAATCTCAGACCAGAACATCTTTGACAAAGATCTGTTTGGCTACTACTTTTGGTGCCACGGAAACAAAAATTCTATTTAAGAGGTCTGTGAGGTCTGTGTAAATCAGTCAGATTTGAACCAAACATGACAGTAGGGCTCTGAGACGTCCTGCAGCTCCTAGGCCATCAATTTGCTTACTATCTCACTAGAGGGACTTTTTGAGCCTGGTTCTACGCATGCTATAATTGCTGTGCCCCTCAGAAACCTCTGCTCCACCCCCCATTTACAGACCCTAACCCTACATCCATCCCACCACTGAAACCAAAGATTTCCATTTATTTGGACCTCCTTTTCTTCCCAGTCACAACTCGTGTGTACAGTCTAGAAACTAATTGTAATGCCGCAGGCACATTATGAAAAAGAATTAGTTGACCTGAACGCCTATGCGGTGCATTTCTGCATTCCGTTGTCTATGCTGTGACTAGGAGTATAATGTCAATTTTAATATATATTTGATTCTGTGTCAAGGAAGTGCAAAGGAAGTGTGAACAGTCCTGGGAACAAGGGGGACGTTTGAGTGGAGCGAGGAACCACGGTAACCCTCAGATCGTGGTGCTCTGCAGGTCTACATCTACGTTTCTAAGAGTGCCCGAAAGAAATACAGAGCAAGGAATGCTGTGGAAAGGTTGATACACAAGATCCAGGGGAGCTCATACTAGTCCGAGTCCTTGAGGGAACCTGGAAGGATGCAGCGAGCCATGGGAAATCAGCCAGAGAGCGATTGTGTTGGCGAGCCATAGAAGCGGATTGAGCTTGGAGCGTTGTGGAAAAACTTAACAGAAGCCTGAGAGAGCACACAGATTTGAATGCTTGAGGCAAAATAGAAGGAGGCAGAAAGCCAAAGGATCACTCAGACTTCCTTGCAAGGCTGACATACTCAGGCTAGGGTGGAGAAGAGTGAAGCGCGCTGTGGGGAGGATCTTAGATTAAAGCCGGGTTCAGACTGTATGATTTTCAAAGCAGTTGTTTCACAGGTCCTTTCACACTGCCTGACCATCTGGGGCAGCATCGAGTCGTTGTTGAACTCACATTAGACAACAGATCAGCGACAGAGGACTTAAGGCTCAATCAGAGAGTACTTTTTACATCGTCGATTGTGACCCGCCGACAGCTCCAGATATTTAGCACGCCGAAAATCTCGAGACCATCCTGTGACTCTCTCAGAGCGTGTGGTGGATCACACTGTGGAATTCTTACAGGTGTGCACAAGCTCCAATTTGCCTGCGATTAGAATCAGTCAAATCCTCAATAACTGCAGATTGCTGGATTCACTTGATGGAGAGGGTCAATCAGAGGAAATGATATGGAGGTTGCTAGGATCTGGGACAGAGGAAACCTGGAAGATCCTCTTCCTTTCCTGCGTTCTGTCCAGTGTGGTGTTTATCCGTGTGTTCATGAGAGAGGGTCGACGAGGTCCAGAGACTCCTCACTTCGGCTTCACTCACGGAGAAACGAAGTGGTGAGTGTGAGAACAGAGTGCATGTGAGCTTGATGAAGCTTCCTCAGGAACTCCTCAGATCAATGCTTTCTGACTCAGGCGAGACAGGGAACACTGGAGGAGAATAATAACTTACAAGAGACTGGTGTGCATGAGAGGAAAAGGCAAGAGGATAAGAAGAGGAGAAACAAACAGCGAGAAGTCATGAGGAAGGTAAACAAGGACCACGTGTCAGAGAGAAATCGGCACGGCCATGGTAAGGGCCAGTGAGAACGTGCCTGACACAAAAAGGGGGAAAAACAAAGGAAAGAGATACAGATGTAAATCCTCATTTCATCCACCTGGTCATGACACAGAGTTTGACCACATGAAAAACTCCAGAACCCAATCCCCCCCCTTGGCCAGTATTTAGAAAATACGCCTTGGCCAGTATTTAGAAAATGTGTGTTACATGGACACGATGCTATTCACCCTGGACAGTTCGCCAGTCCATCGCAGGGCAACTCACAAATTCACGCCTAATGGGAATTTAGATTATTCTATTAACCTAACCGCATGTTTTTGGGATTGTAGGGACAATCCAAGTACCCGGAGGAAACCCACGCAAGCACGGGGAGAACAGTCACACTCCGGCAAAATTCTGTAGGCTACAGAGCTATTCACTTCGCGACCGTGCTGCTCTTTTTACTTCTTAAAATGAAGCATGTTCAAAATGTGGGAAACAAACCCAGGTTAACTGCTTAGAAGTTAGCTATGCTCACCACTCTACCAACAAGACTGAAGAAAACTTATAAAACAAAAAACACAACATATATCTTAGTTCAGCTTCTGTTAAGTCTTTTTTCTGTTTAAGTTTGTTTTTGCCTTTTTTTCTTTTTTTTTTAGTTTTAATAAAACTTTATTTAAAATACAACCACAAACAGGATCCATTATGGATCTTTGGTGGCCTTTGACACGCCTTTGTCTCTCACTTGCATTCCAAATGAGCCTCTTCCCTCTTTGGGGAGCCAATGATTAGTTTCCTTCGCTTTATCTCAATCTCACTTTAGGTTGAGTTTGTCTGGAATTCACAATAGTCTTAAGCATGCAGTATGCGAGTCTCACTCTTCCTCTGACTTTCCTCCCTTTGTTGTGTGCACTCTCTTTTCCTCCCTGTTTTTCCCTGTGTGTCAGAAGAAAACAGTGCTATGGTAACGGTTAGACTGAAACCTGAGCACAGTGATAAGAGAGAGAGAGAGGGAGAGAGGAGCGGTGGGAGTGTCTAGCCACTCTCATATGAACAATGCATCTAAGCTCTTAGGCATGTGCAGGGAAAGCTTTAGCTCAGCAATCGTCTATAAAGCCTTAATGCAGTAAATCATGTTTCAACCTTTGTTGAAAGGAACCCATCAGGTTCTTCCCAACTGACAAAGTGGCTTTTTTTTTTACAAATTATACAGCAGTTAGAGACCAAAAGTAGTTAAGTGTAAAACAGTGAGCTTAGAATGATGTCACAGAGTCATCAAACATACTGTACTTATCTGTCACACACCTGCGCTTCAAACATCACACGCCCGAGTGACATCATGAGGTGACGTAAAAGGCCTCAAACTATAACGCCAAATGTGATTTCATCAGGAAATGAATTTCCGAACCCGCTGTTGTCTAATTTCACTCTGTATTCAGTACATTTGTGTACAGAGAGAACACTATACTGAAGGAAAGGAAAGAAGCTGTTTAGAGCTGAACTAACCAAGCACAGGGTGACGAGTGTTCAATTACATCCATGCCTCAGTGCTCAAGAGCAGTGCGCCTCTCAAGAGGGCTACATTATACCGGAGGTCTTATAAAGCCTAGTCTGTGAGATTTCTGAAAATAGACCCGCTTTGAAATGAGGTGATTTGTGCTTCATTCTGTGAGGTTTGTTTTCATTTGCAGCTTTATTGTCACTGGCTGAGTTTATCACATCTAATCTCATCAAAGATTAAGCTCCAGACTCACGTTCTCTCCCTCTGTCACATTCTCATCTGAGGGTTTCTCCTTTGCTGTGGTTGTCAAACGTTCTACTGTGAGTTCCTGAAATTGAAATATTTACAGTATTTTTCATGCCTTTTTCATGTAATTTAATGGAATATAGAAATCTATGTAAATACAGTATATGTATTATTTAAACATATTTAATTGGGTCATTTTTTTTCGTAATTGTTCATAACTCAACAAAACGAACCTCACAATAATTGTTCAGAAATGCACTATATTGCTATAATTATTTACTCATCTGCAATTTGATCAATATTAAATTAAATAATGCATGTTTTTTTTCATTACTATGCTAAAACATGACCGTTTCAACTCTTCCCAAGGATTAGGAGCTTGTTTACAGGAATAAACCTTTTAGGAATTGTAACCGTTCTCCCAGAAACATATTTTGTTGTTGGATGAGAAGATCTGTCTCATAGTCTCATAGGCAGACAGATTCTCATGCAGGTGCAGGGAAAAATTTGTATTTGTGGGACTTACAAATGGAAAAATATTTTTCTAAAATCAAACACTGTTCACAAACAACGAAAGATCTCGCCATTTTGTAAAATTTTCCTTGAGGAGCAGCTAAACAAATGGAGAAACCGAGAAAAATGGAAAGAGAAACAGTCAGGAGGAATCCTCTTATTGAGAACGAGCTCCCCGATATTCAGATTAATAACACAACTGCGTCAGAGCACGAGAGACAGAGAGAATTACTAGCAGCTGGAGAAAGAGAAAGAGCGAAAGACAGACTGTGAGTGAAGATTATTATTTTCATCTCAAATTATTTGCCTGTTTTTCAGATATTTCTGATCTTAAAAGCTTCTCATTTGTGTTATTATTTGTTTTCCGTGTCTGTTTATTATATACAAAAGAGAAACAAGTATAACAATAAAAAGCGCAGATCTCTACATTCTGCCTCTGCCCGGGAACAGAACCTGGCACTCAACAAAATGGCTATTTCTGATACATTTCTGTTAATGAAAAGACAGATAATGTATTTATTTATGCATTTTTCTCTAATATTCTCTAATATTTAATTTTTAATATTTAATAATAATTACAAATCAAAAGCCTTAGGTAGTGGGGGTACGTTGCCTATGCTGATGGATCTCAAGGAAAAAGGTTTGGGAACCACTGCTCTGGAGTACAGCTGCATGCTTTATGCCACTGTGTTTAATGGATTTATAACATGGATAGAGGGTCCATTACTTCACTCATTTCTGATGGAGGGTCCATTGACAACCTTTGCCCTCTCGGAATTGCGTCACATAGAACAAAAGGGCAGTTGTTTTTTATTTCTAATAATAAAATAGACATTAGGGTCGGGTGATGTCAAGCAATTTGTGTAATCCATAGAGAAACATTGCGATTGATGACATCGTCCCAATTGTCAACTTTAATTTGTTAACAGCCCCAACATTACAGAGAGCATTGGCGCCTTATGAATGATGACTTGGCAAGATTAGCGGTTATGCTAATAACCCAGCACCGCACAAAACAATTGAAATCGGTTAATAATATAAAGGAAACGCCATTGGAAAGAATAAACACATTCCCGTTTTCAAACCCCTTCAATATTTGCATGCACTAGATTTTAGCATACACAAATCATTAACATACACCGGTGTATGCTAATGATTTTAGCTCATTAGCATACACCGGCACTGAAATGCGTTCAGATTGCACTGCAGCTAGTTTAAAACGCTGATGCTCATATACACAACAGAAGCTGGGGTTCAGCGTCGAGTGGTTCTATAGCAGAGAGTCAGCAAATCTCGCATCAGAACGTTCTCATTCACTGAGAGATTGAATATTCTCAGTGAATAAAAGCATCTGCTAAAAAAAATGCACTTAAGTTAAATAATTTCCTGAGCATCTTGAACGTTACTCTAAATAAATATCCACAAATAGATGTTTTATTTGCAGTAAGCAGTGCATTCATTGAACTGTTGAGCTACTGTGTAAGTCCTCGATAATTATTTTGACAAGTTGCTAGCCTGTTTGATGTTAGCAAACAGCTATGCTTTAAATAATTTATAATATTTTGCAGCTTTATTTTTGCACATCATTGGATGTTTGAACAACCTCTGCAAGTAACCTGATGCTTGGGTGTAGGCACTGCAATTTAAACAGGTTTAAAGTTGATCTACAAACGCAGCACTTAGTTTAGTAGAACAATGGGACACTAAAGTAAATTATAATAATACAAACACATCAATTAGGGCCTACAGACACTACTGATAAAATGTGATCATTTATCAGAGCCATAATGAAGGCTTTTGAGTGCAGCTTGTGCTATTTTGAGCAAAGGTAAACACAAGTGTCAAATTGGGCAAGAGTGGAGACTGAAAGTGCACAAATTTCTCTTGAGGGCTTGTGTCGCAACAAACATACTTGAGGTGAAGAAAACAGTAAAACCTGCCATCGATGCTGTTTTTCAGGATTGCAGGATAGAGCATCTTTTCGAGATGTTTTGGTCCTGAACTGTATGAAGGTCTCAGATAGATTTCATTTCACTTATTTGCCGCGTTTTGTAAATAGCAACTGGTTTAGTCAGGTTTTAGATGGTGGACCAGTACAAACTACCTTTGACCAGCCAGCAGATGCCATTCCTAAAGCACAACTCAAACTGGCCATGCAGGGATATGTTTCACAAACGGTTTGAGACAGCTAATTGCAAACAGTTTATTATTTAGTCAATTTAATTGAACTTTGCTTTTTTTATATTGAGTGATGCATCGTTTACAGCTGGAGAAATAAAGAGATTAACTGAGAATGAACAGCACATAAAGGCTATTATTCACGGATTAGGTCAAACGATTACACGAAATCAACATAATTAAAGTAAAGAAACAAATCTCTAAAGTGAAACGTATCACACGTGAACTCATTCATCACACTTCAGCATTAGACTTGTTTGGTAGTAAAGCGGAGGTCATGAGTGGATAACAGCTCAGTAAGCTGTCTGAATGTGTGCGCAGTCAGAGAGACATCTGACACTGACGCGGCTCTGCCAAATTCCTTTCCACCGGCACCACCCAGCCTCCCTCCATACACACCTAGCTTATCTCCAAGCATCCTCACTAACATTGTTCGGAGGAAGAAGGTCCAAATCCAGTCAAAGAAAACAACACCTGTCCTCATGTGTAGCCTGCATTTCTGCTCTCTCTCTCTTGCGCTACTAAATGTCTGTTTTTGATTTTATACTGTTAGAATGTCCTTTTGTAAATTTAGAATGTCTATTTCGTAAATCTAGAATGTCTATTTTGTAAATTTGGCTTTATATTTTATTACCTGTATCTTGTCTTGTGAATCTGTTGCACTGTAGTGCCTTTGCGCACAAACACATTCCTCGTATGTGCAAATATACCTAGCAATAAAGCTCATTCTGAGAAGAAATAAAGCTCATTTCAAAGAAGTGCTAAATATATTTTAATTGCAAACAAATTGTAGAAAATATATTGAGTATACTTTTATATGCTAAACTTTTGCAAGTTAAAGTGTTTTTAGTATACAGAAAGTTTAGGGTTTTTTTTAATGTACAAACTAAATTATTTTAATTAAAGCACACATTGTTTGTGTTTACATTTACATTTATGTATTTAGCAAACACTTTTATCCAAACCGACTTACACTTACGGGAGCAAATATAAGTGTTTTGTTACAAGGTCGGATTAAAAATAAGACAAACACATAGATGTTCAAGCTGATACAGAAAATAAATTCAGTGCTTCAGAGGTTTTTTTTTTTGTTACATAAAAAATTATTTGTTAGTGTCTTAAAACTACATAACTGTTATACTTTTAATACATCCTTACAGTGTCAAACAAATGTATTTACAGTAATACACTGAACAATTTTTAAAAGAATATCCTGAAATGCTAGTAATAATAATTTCAAATCAGTTTGTGTCATACATTTTGAGCATACATTTCAAAATATATAAAAAATATATGAAAAAAAAACAAATATAAAAAGTACTCTTATTTTTAACGTGTTAGTGTACAAGTGCTCTTTTGGTCAAATGTAAGCAAAAAATAAAGTATAACATCACTATTAGCAAACAATAGATCATAACCACAATTAATATTAAAGCTGCAGGCAGTGCTCAAAGGGCTCGAGCACCTCCCATAGTTGCAATGGGCACTACAACAGTTCCTTATAAGATTTGTTCAAGCGAGGATTGTTATCTTTATGGTGAAATGTTTCAATTTAACATCCCTTAAGATAAGAAAATCTCTAGGAGGAGTTTGTTAAAGTGGGACATAAATAAATGTAACCCTTTTTAAAGGTTTTTGCGACTTCCTCTTGATTTTAGAAATGCAATCCCTACTACTTATATTTAAGTCTTGATACTGTGATGAATTATGTTTGCGCACGAAAAACTGAGAGTGCAGCATGAGCTAAAATGTGTTAGGTGGCGCTATAGAGCCATTTTGCCACACCCACTTTTGATTTAATTCAATTCATTCATTCATCTTCATACCCATTTATTCCCTTTCAGGGTCTCCAGTACACAAGAGGTACTCCCAGTCCAGTTGTGTACTCATTAGCTCTCTTGCTCGTTAACAGTATCCTTTGGGCACTGCGCTCTGATTACCAGTTGTGATGTGTGTTTGTGTAACGTTTCAAGCATGTTCTCAAAAATGATATACTCTATACTCAAAAATGATATACTCTGAGCAATTACAACAGGGTTCTATGCATCTTTGGTGCTCGAGCTCTAATTAATGTCACAGTATGGATGAGACAATACACTAACAACCCTGCTGTTCCTCCTCTGGTTCTCTGTCTCAAATCTTCTAATAAATAATTAGAATTATTAGAAAGCAGTTTATTAATGTAAGACTTACTATAATTTAAGAAAAATAACAAATCACAGCTCAAGAGTCATTGTTTACCAGAATCATTCTTTAATTGATGATTTGATCCAAATAAAATATTCTGTAGTGGATAAACAGTCACTTAAAATTAAATCATTTGTGCGGTTGCTCAGGGCGACCCAGGTTTGATTCCTGATCACATGGTCTTTCCCATCCCTTCCTTTCTCTTTCTTTCTCTCCTCACTCACTTTCTGTCTCTCTCCACTGTTCTTTCCAAAACATTATGAAATTCATTTTCTTCCTCCTCAGGCTCACAGGGTTCTGCTGGTGCACTTTGGGTGAAAGGTGGACCACTCTTGGACAGGTCCCAGTATATTACGGGCAACACGCCTTCACTTCTGAGAGGACTTTAGAGAACTCTTGAGGGGGAAACCAGAGTACCCAGAGGAAAGCACAGGGGGAACATGCTTCTCAGGGAGACAACGGCTAGCCTCTTAGGCTCTGTCAAATTTACGCAGTTATTTTGAAAAAATGATTACTGTTTGGTTACGATGTCTGTCCAAACCTAATTGCAGCATTGTGTTCTTGTAACGCACATTTTTGAAACCACCAGCCAAGGTGAGTCCCTCTGCACCTGGGGTCCGTGTGGACAGGGAAACCAGGGTTTTGTGTTTGGGGGATAAGCTATGTTACTGTTTATTCCGCTATTGTGGCTAACAGCATGTAGAGGATTACACGCGCATGTTTACTGTTTTAACAACGAACAGAGCCGCTTGTGTTTGTGCACACGCAGTGCTGAATAATAATTTTAAAAATGCCATGAATCGACTGCCACATGTTGGTTGGGTAGTCGATTTTTTTAAAGGCACACATGTGGAAAAAAGCAAAAGCTGTTTAAAAAGAAAAAAAAATGGATACGCGTGGGCATGGCCACTGTGCCACCATGACACCCACCTAACACAATGATAAAAAAATCTAAATGTATAAATATAAATATTCTAAAATGACAATAGGTTTGAACAACACCCCAGTTTCCACTTCTCGGACTCGCAGAATTCAATTCCTGTCAGTGAACTTCGTGTTTATTATAGAAATTCTTCTGACTCACGCTTATCCTTTGGAATTTAGAATTAGTTTTTTTATTCCCCCATTTTCACTATTTTAATTAACATAAATTTGATTTTGCATCAAAATCTTTGCATTTATGACGTGACATAAATTTTATATCCCATTCAGATTTATCACATACTGTATTGTTGCAGTTGCTATAATGTTTCGGTTCAAGGGAATGATTGAGTGCTATCAAACGGAAGCCGTGAGATTACACAATCAAACTTTAAATGTATTTTAAAAAAACAATCTGCGATAAAAGCGGACGGTGAAATACCAAAATGTATTTTAAAAGCTTTTTGTGCTTAGTTTATGCAGCTTTTAATTCATAATCTATCCAGCTTTTAGCTCATAATCTGTTCCAATTCAATTTTGTCCAAGTTGAATAAAAATTTCTTCACTTTTTACACTCTTATAAAGAATAAAGGGAATTTTAGAAAACTCACAAACACACAGAACAGAGCCACACAAACCTGAGAATGATGTACTGTGTGAGAAAAGGTGTGTTTGTTCTGGAATTGATCAATTATCATTTTACCAAGTTTTAACTGTTGATTCAACACCGATTCTAAAAATCTACATGTGTACTCAGTCTACTGATTCCTCCTACGCTCCACCCAAACTGAAACTTTAATGTGTCACGCATTAATCTTGTCTAGAAAGCCTTATAACAGGTGAAAGTCTGGTCTGTTAAAGAGTAACTCTCTCTCTCTCACACACACACACACTCAGCAGGGGCAGCATGGGGTGGAGTTTAGCTTTCCAGAACTTCCTGAGCTTGAGGAAGCCATGGACAGTTTAGAAGCTCTTGAGTGTATCTGGGATTCCGAGAGGTAAAGTGCAGAATGAGAGTCTGAGGCGACGCCGCCGCCACGCCCGCACCGAACACTTCAGCGCTTTGAGGAGCCGCGCCGCGCCGCGCCCAGAGGACTTTAACCGAGGCCCGACTGCGAGACGCTCCAGAACAACCGCTAGACACCCTCCGAGCCTCCTCTCAGCCGCTCACAGACGCTCCGGCTCCGGCTTCAGGATGAGCGGACGCGCGCTCGCCGCCTGCTTGCTCGCTCTGGTGAGTTCTGCTCTGCTGACATGAACTTATAATTTATCTTGTTTTCAGGCACATACTTTTAGTTTCGGGTTACACAAAAAGTTTTATAGCTTTAATGAGAACTATGCTGCTCTGGGAACAGCTTACCTCAGTGTTTTATCTCTTCTAAAACACCATTCTGAAACATGTTCATTTGTTTTATTACAATTCTCACAAAAAAGCATATTATTTAGGCGAAAACAGGCTTAATTTAAGGCACTTAGGCATATTTAATTGTTGTACTTTAAAGCTTCTTTTTAGTTCAAAGAAGCAAATTCTTGCACGGTTTATTACTCCCCTGGCCTGCATTAATAATTGATTTATTCATTTAGTTGTTATATCTTATACTTTTTTGCCATTTTTAATTAGTTATTATTATAATTAAATAAATATATTTGATTGCTGTGCTAATTGGGGCTATTTATGTTGGAATTCATCATATTACAATATTTGTGCGCTTTCAACGCTATCTTGAAAAAGAGTCGATTGACTCGTTGTATGAACTGTTCTCTGCTCTGATTGGCTAACAGATTTAAATATTCATCGGTCGAATCACACAAGGTCAGCTGAAAAAAAACAGAACGGTATCAGAAATCAAAACTTTTGTCAAAACCGTATTCCTCAAAAAACTCGAAAATTCTTATAGGTAAAACAGGATTTTTTTGTTATAAAAATTAAAGATTTTCAGTTCAGTGTTTTTGAGATGTTGTACCTTGTTTAAGGTAAAAAGGGCTTTAAACAGTGAATTTCCTTTGAATTTGCATTATTTATTGTGTACATCATCAGTTCAACATCCTCAGAACAAAACTAAAGCTAACTTGATTTTAATGCTCATTTCATCCAAATTATGTTTGTTTTACATATTCCGATCTTTGGGAACCAATTAAATTACTGTGTAATTGTTCTATTTCAGTTATTGGCAGTGTGAGTAACACTACTATGAACATGCCGTGTTTCCCTTTGATTTATAGGTTTGGGAGTCTCTCGACGGAGATGGGGTTCTATATTCCTTTGTATTTATTGTATAAAGGTTTACCTTGTAGGCTGTTCTTCTCTGCATCACATTAAACTAATCATGTTTTACAAACTAACATTTGAAACTTCGCATAAAAACCACCAAGCCTCATCAATATTATGACACACACAAATAAAAATGTGTCGAATAACTCGTAAAGCATCCGTGTTTGAGCTTCCAGCGCAGGTAAAATCGAGATCACATTTGAAATGGTCTTATAGGCGAAATATAATTGTGATAAACAACTGTTTGTCAAACCTTGGCTCTGCAGAATCATCATGAGCTCCTGATTAGAAATATTATTAACATCTGTCTTGATAAAAGATGCAATTACTTTAACCACCATCATTCTACTAAAGTTAGGACTCCCTCCTGGTCTGTTAGATTACTGGTTCTACTGGACAGATTAGTCAGGTTTGGAGACAAGATAAAGATCAACCGTGATGTAAACTCAATCCAAGGCATTCAGACAGCTAAAGGAGACAGAAAGCAATCTAGTAGTTTCCATGACTCCAATGGGTTTCTTGTTATTATGGTTTTATTATTTAACTGTCATTCTTGACTGATGGCAGTGATTATCTCCTTGATTCGTTCAGACTGTTGACCAGTTTCGGTGTAACCCTTGTCCTAACAAGCAAAGTGTTTAAACTCCACTGTGAATGCTAAATATTGTTCTAACTGTCTGCTGTTGGGAATCTTAGCTCACATTGGACAAAAGGCAGGGGTACGCATGGACTGGACAGGGTCATGTGCTTGTACATAGCTTTGCCATTCGCAGTCCTTGTCCTCTGGGGAATTTGGAATCATCAGTCAGCCTGACGGATGTTTTTGGATGGCGGAGTGGATTGAAAGAAAACTGACATAAGGGTAGAGAAAATAGAAACCCCGCCCAGAGCGGTCGGCAGCTAGCAAGTATTTGAAAAACAATAGTCTTTGTCATTCTGCACGGGTTAGGGCTTTAGAAATAAACATTGATTTTATTACTGGCTTATTCCTCACCTGGGTGGCATGCTTCTGCTGGTGCTTCAGACAAAAGTCACCAGTTACTCGCAGTGCTACATTTAAGTGTGGATTTAAGAGAGGGAAACCCACAGATACACAAGAGGGTCTTCCACTGGTGACTGGTTTTCATCTTGTGATTAATTAAATCAAATAAAAATACAATCTCAAATGGTATTTATTTTAATTATTTTAAAAAGAAATTGAGCCATTCCACCAAATGTGTGCCATTTGCTTCTTGTAACTTTTGAAAATGTCTTTTTTTACTTGATTTCGAAACGGATTGTAAGAGCAGACATGGCTTTTGTGCTCCAGCTATTGGTCCATCTTATATTTAAATGTTTGTTTGAATAGATTTATAATCAAAAGATGGGTGCTGTTTTTTCTTGTAACTGATCCTCTTGTTATTATTTATGCTAAAAAGCCACACAGTGCACGATTATAGAACCTCCAAATTCAGTTATTTACCAAATATGTGCGTTTTTACACTAAACTGATTAAAGCTCTGAAATCATTTGAGTAACAGGATAGTATTTTAAAATGACGCTCGGCGATATCATCACAAAATCAACAAATATGTAAATAAGAAATTAATAGATGTAATCTTTGAATAAAAAGATGATCCGGTACAGGTTTTGTGCTCTCTTGCTCGTTAACAGTATCCGTCCGGCAATGCGCTTTGATTGCCACTGATCGTAAGCCCCTCCCACGCTCATTCTGGTGTCCCCGTGTTGGCTGCTGTGTGATTTCCTGATCTCGCTCTGACTTGTTTGAATGCACCAGTAGTCTTCTACTCAGTGGCCTCTGCCTTGCTCAGCTGCTATTTCCTTTGGACAGATTACTGTCTGTCAAGGTGGTATTTGTTGTCTGTTTCCAGATATTTTAGACTAAAGAAAAGTAATTAATTTTAAATATTCCCTGATGCCCAAAAGAAGGTTGCCCTGTTCTAACTTTTTTGACTCCCTTTGTCTTTGGGTTCTCTGTCTTTACTTGCATCTAATTCAGGGTAAAAAATTATTTTACATTTAATCTCTTATGGCAGAAACATGATATGTGTGTTAGTATGTGATTTGTATGTGATATTCGTTGTGTGGATTGTGCTATTCATGATTCTGACTGTCTCCTCCTCGCTCAGGTGCTGTTTCCCGCTGCAGAGTTTTGTGAGCTGAGGCCTGTGCTGGTTCAGGTTCCTAAGGGGTTGCCCGCCGGTTATGTTATCTCTCAAGGTGAGAATGAATGTTTGCAGAGGGAGGATTTCTGCTTTTCCTGAAGCTGTTCATCCAAATGGCCTCAAAGTGCTTTGTCTGTGTTTGCACAGACTACATTTTTCTCAAGACACACAAACTCACACAATGTTGTCCATTGACTGTAATTTTCTGTCATTACCTGAAATTAATTTTACTAAACATTGTATAAATCTAGAATACAGGCAAATACAGGCCCAGATCTTGACGTTTCAGTATATTTTACAGTATGAAGGATGGTTTCATGATGGTACGCTGTGCGCTTTCTACTTCTGATTTATTTCTGTGTGAAGCCTCAGGCATGAATCCATATCCTTTCTTTCATAGATCCGTTGCTTGTTCAGTGTTTTACATATTGTAACTTTTTTATGCACATTTTCAAAATGTATGTGCATCTCGCCGTTTCCATCTAGGGTTTTTTTAACGCAATATTCCAAAAGGCGCATAAGAATAGGTGAATGGAAAATGCACTTATTGTCACTGAAGTCCCCTTACTTGTTATCTTCACGAGACTCCAGGTACTAAAGATTTTTTCACATGGCAGATCAAATTTTTTGTGTTATTATTTTTAGACACATTATGTTAGTCAGGACCCTGGTGTAAGATTCAGAAAAAAAGTATTTGTATTTAATGGATGTTTTATAACATGTTTCAGGAGGAGCATCCAAGTGTTCCCAATGAAACCATTGAACCTTTTTTAGTACTTTACAATAACTTCCAAAACTTTTTTTGAACTTTTTTGGCGGCAGTGCTTGATTTGCCGAGTACACATTAGTATAGCCCCAGCTTCTTTTTTATTTTTACAAATATTTTTCATTACATTTCACAGGAATTCAGCAACAATCCTGAAATTGTACAATAAATCCGAGAAGTAAATTTAGTCTTTACTGCAAAAATCAAGTTTTATAATAAAAATGAAAAGTATTGAAAAAAAATTCATAATTTTTACCACAAAGCAAATATAACAGCAAAACATTTTAAAACAGAAGCAAAAAAACAGGCAAGCATTTCCCAAACCTTATTCACTGGTCCAAGCACTTTTGTTCCAATGTGCTTTTTGTGCCAGAAAAAAACACAGCCATATCACAGATCTTGTACTTCCAAGAGAGTTATCTCTTCTTTTCACCGCTAGATGGCACTGTTGGCACTGATTTGGTGTTTGTAAAATGAAACTGAATCTGTGCCATACCTCTTATAATGTTTGTTCAAAACATAAAAATATCGAAATCAATAACCTTTTTGAAACCTTCACATTACATTTTAAATAAAAAATTAACAATAGGTGGTTTGTGGGATTCCTGCATAATTCAACACAGCCGGTGTGATTGGCACACGCACCGGCACCTGCAGAGAGTTAACCCCACTTTTTTCCCCGTCTGCTCTTTGGGGCGTGTAACACAGATTTAATCAGCTTCCCTTTTAGTCGTCACTTTATGCTTAGACTACAAAACAAACAGCATTCAGTGATTATATTCTACTATATGATAATCTTCTCCACAGTGACTCTCGAAGGCTGTGAGATGAAGCCTGTGGCCTTCACTTCCAGCGATCCTGACTTCACGGTGGACACAAATGGAAGCATCATGACTCTCCGGGCTTTGGTGATCACCATCAAACGCTTTTCTGTGCTGGTGCAGGACGAAAGTGGTCAGAATAGCAGGGTGGACGTTGTAGCGTACTCCAAAGATGAGGTATTTAACCCCAGCCTTTAACTCCGCATGATCTGGGTCAGTGCCGCCAGAAATGTTTCCCTTTTCCTGTCTTCAGGGGTCTCAGAAGTCTAGTAGCGTGGCCCACAAACGTACTAAGAGACGATGGAGGCCGCTGCCTTTTATTATTGAAGAGAATGACGTTCCTCCATTCCCAAAGGACATTGAGAGGGTGAGGAACTGCTCTGCGAACTTAACGTGACCTCTCTTCTCTTTGTGCTTATTAATACTGTGCATCTGTCCTCAGCTTTCGTCCGATTCGTCTGTGAATTTCACAGTACACTATGTTATCAGTGGGATGGGGGTAGACTTACAACCCAAGGGCCTCTTCTTTTTCGATGATGAGAGAGGGATGTTGAGAGTGACCGGACCTGTTGACCGAGAAGAGTATGCGCAATACAACGTGAGCCTCCGTGTTTCTCAGAGAGATGTGGATTCACAAATGATTTCTGCATTTGTTCTGATTATATGTGATTTTCTCTCTGTTATTGCAGTTTATCGCTCGTGTATACGACAGTAAGAGTGGCACGGAAACGGACCAGTTTCTGCCCATCATTGTGAATGTGGAAGATAAGAACGACAACGCTCCTGAGTTCAAAGGAATTCTCAGCTTTAGTGTGGCAGAGCGCTGTAGAGTAGGTAATGGAACCCCGGGTCTGAAGCGACTTATATGTGGCCAACACAACTAAATGTGGCCGTTGTCAGAAAACTCCACTGTAGCAGTTCATCAGTAAATTGATCTAAATGATTATTCATAATTTAGGAAACTAGAGTAGGGCTGGGCTTGTAATGCAGAACAAAGGAATCAGCTGACTCCTCCCACTTTCAGCTCAAAAACTGTAAAAATCTATGTAAACTACTTTTAAACTAGTATGGTCAATAGTTAAAATGTATAGCTCAAGAATATCTTAAATGAGTTAAATTTAATTTACATTTGTGCTCATAAGTTTACAGAAATGTTCAGATTTCTTGGTCATTTTTCTGAAAATATGAAAGATAACACAAAAACTTTTTCCCACTCATAGTCAGTGTTTAGGTGAAGCCATTTATTGTCAAACAACAAATTTACTTCTTTTAAAATCATAACGACCCAAACTTTCCAAACGTCCCTAATCAAAGCTTGGGACCTGGTGGTAACCATCCTCACCTCGACCTGTTTGCTTGGAAACAATGTTTCTGCAGAAAAGGTTTCTCGTCTCTTTCATCCAGTGATGCACCAATATTTCTCTATTCTGAGCGAAGGGGAAATAATTTTCCTGTGCAAAACAGAAAAGGGATACAAAAAGATCTCCAAGGCACTGTGAATGCCGATTAGCAGTGTTCAAACTCTAGTGAAACCAACAAAATTTTCTGCTACAACTGCCAGAAAAAATAGTAAGGGATGCAAAAAAAAAACCTCAGAATTAGCTTCAGCTGAAATACAGAGCTCTGGGTCGTGTGGTCAAGCAGCCAGAAGAAAGCCATTACTACACAAATGCTGCTTCCAATCCACCAAACAGCTCAGAGACAAGCTCTGATGGAAGACAAATGCAGCATGTTCTCAAAGGATCATGGAGAAAAATGTGCTTCATCAGCTCAGAAGCTGCTCACGGGACGTTACTGATTATTCCAAACACCACAACGATCCAAACACAAGGCCACGCCCACTTGTCATTGTTTCCACCAGAACAAAGTGAAGGTTCTGGAGCGGATCTCAGTCTCCTGATCTCAATATCACTGAAGCACTCTGGGGAGAACTCAAACCTGACCCTCATGCAAGAATTTACAACAGTCCAAGAAGAACGTGCTGCACTACCAACAGAGAACCTCATCGACAACTACCTCAAGAGACTTCAGGCTGTCACTGATGTTAATAGACTAAATCTAAAATATTAAGTTGTTGTTTCGATCTAAAAAGAGTAAACATTGACAATAAATGGCTTCACCCAAACACTAACTTCAAGTGTTATCATTCGTATGTTCTGAAAATGGCAAAGAAATCGAAAGTTTTGCCAGGGCAAAGTTTAAGACTCAAAGGTAAAATGTCAAAGTTATTTATACAACGTTTGTAGTTTAATCTATTTGATAAATTCAGGGATGTATTTATCTGTTACAATATTTAGTTGTTGAACAACATTGTTTAAGATTTTAGATTTAAAAATCATACAAACGTAAAAATATAGAGCTTGGAAATCACAAAGCTGGTTTGCTGGTGTTAGGGCTAGAAAAGATTTAAAATCTTTGTTCAACTATGAAAACGAAATGTATTTGATGTTATCATAGTGCACATTCCCACACATTTATAGTGAAACACATCAACCCATTTTTAAAATTTTAACACTCTGTATTTTAATTCCTTTTGTTTCTTTTTCCAGGCACAGAAATTGGAATAGTGAATGCCACAGATAAAGATGAGCCAGGCACTGATCACACTAAGATCAAGTTTACTCTGATCAATGCTACCGACATGTTTTCCATTGATCCTGCCTCAGGAAGGTTAACTGCAGCAACAAATACTCTGGACAGAGAGGTATTGCTACACTGTTTCAGTGATTTACAGTGAGGAAGAGAAGTATTTGACCCCCTGCTGAATTCAACCAAAGAAATGATCTGTCCTTCAAATAATACATTGATTTATTTCAACAGCCATATGTATATGTAACTCCCAAGACCCTTCACTGTAATGTTTACCGAAGACAACAGTCTATTTCAATCTTAGGGCGCTTCACACATCTAGTTTGTTTAAATTGGCTCGGATCAAGGGGAACAACTGATGCATTGGTGCAATCATCTGTACATTTATTCCTCGTTCTCACCACACGGAGCGCTCTGGAGAGCACTAGTGGAAAACACAGCTATGTCATACAGGCCACTCATAGGTCACATTTTTGATTGGTTAGAAATAACGCACACTTGGAAGTAAACACCGGAGTACAGAAGAACAGGCTCACAATGGTCAGATGCTGCTGCCTGATTTTGACCCTTGGCGTATTATCATAAATCATTGGTGTTAATCGCTTTGATGCACATGATGCTTAAATTACTCAAGTTTGACTGCGAGCTGCTTTATAAACAGACACATGGCAACTCGCAATGCCAAAAAAATCATGTTTTTGACATCTTCGTTTATTTTTATTCCAGATCAGGGTTTGATCATGTTCTCACCACAAACCAACAGCTCTAGAGTTCGTTTGGAACCGTACTGAGACCAACTCCTCGAACCGGCTCTTGGACCTCTTTTTTAATCCATCTTTGTAATTTATTTTAGTTCAGTTCTTGCTTTCACACCTGCCGGTGAAACTAACTAAAAGGGAAAACGAATGAATCGAACTAAACACGTCAGGTGTGAAAGACGCCTTAATCTCGAATGTGTTAGATCTGCTAAGCCCAGGAATGCTGCAAACTAGTAACCTCAAACTAGTAACCAGTTTCCCCCCTATTTATTTACAGTTTACATAAATACACAATATTTGTCACATAATTACATATTTGGTCAATTTAATGACTCAATAATCAGTAGGACAATCTTTAAAACTGTCCAAAGATATCAGGGACAAAACCAGATCCCAAAAAGACCAGATTGGGTCACAGATCTAATCTCAAAGAGTCTTGGTAGCTGTGTTTTCATTTGCTTGTTTTTTTGTGCATCTTGAAATATCCCTGGATGGAAAAGGCAAGATGCGCATAAAAAACTATCCACACAACTGATGGCACTTACCGGATAAATCCTTTTCTGTCAGTGGGGGCGCGTCAGGGCAGCATCATTGGACTAACCTTGAACTGACCTGCTGTGTTCCCAAAGTCTTCCACCTCCAAAAGCATGGTCACATGACTGTGCATATTGCGTTTCGTTTACGTGTTCTAAGACGCCAAGTATGTTATTACATATGAAAAAGGCTTCTATTAATGCCACAAGCTCAGAACAGACAGGGGTACGAGAGGATCTTGTTAAAGTTTTTGAGGCAGCAGACACCATAGTCACCAAGAAAACAATTGGTATTTGCCTGTAAATGAGTTCCTCAAGACTCTTTTCAGTTCCTCGTGTTTCTCATGTAAATAATGTAAGTTTGGTTTTCATGCTGTAAATAATGAATTGTTCTCCAAACACAGGCTCAGGACAAAGTCTACATTAATGTAGAAATCAGAGATATGAATGGAAATCCTAATGGACTCTTCACCAGAGGAACAGCAGTGGTCACCCTCACAGATGTTAATGACAACCCTCCGACATTTAAAGAGAAGTTGGTACGGATCTTTTACCGTCTACCACAACAAGATTACTTTACATGCCAGTCAGAAGCATTGAATAGATGCATGTGATAAAGTTTGCAGCCATTACATCATTCTCTTTTACCCAACAGTACAAGGCTAAGGTCAGGGAGAACCAAGAAAATGTTCTAATTACTAGAATCCCGGTTGACGACAAGGACTTGGTGAACACCCCCAACTGGAGGGCATTGTTTGAGGTCACCAAAGGAAATGAGAGCGGAAACTTCAGGATGGAGACGGATCCCAAAACTAACGAAGGCCTTCTCTATGTCATAAAGGTGAGGGTATTACAATAACGCACTTGCTAGTCCTGACAGGAAGCTGTCATCCTTGTTATTTAAATCCCTTTTCGAACCACGCAGGGTCATGCAGTAGTTAATATCTCGAGAGCTCTCTGACAGGGTTGTGTTGGCTTTATTTATAGCAGCATTGCAGGACAAGTTCATCAGTTTAAAGCAGTGTGTGAAAGTGCTGGAGATAACCACACCCTGAACACATCCAGCAGGCAGGCAAACACATGTCCAGCTCCTGCTCTTCAGGGTGGATTTGCTGCAGTGAAACTGGGCCGTTGGAAGAATCCAAATGATTCTAGAGTCTTTTAACACCCATAATTGGAGGCAATGTTTGCACTTAGGGTTACTTATGGGAGTAGAGGAAATGGCTGGGAAATTAAACTATTAAGACATGAATCAAGCTAAGAGCCCATGACTTCTTTTAATTAGAGCTTCGGAGAAATTTGTGAATTTTGCCATCTGTCAGTGTTAAATTTTTAAGAAATCCTCAGAAAAATAGAGAGGATGATCAGAAGTAGAGGTGGAGCAGGTGGACTTTACCACTGTTTTATTTGTGAGAGTGCACTCGTCAAACCTAACACCATCACTGTGTGTAGCATTCTGTTCCTCTCCTGTTATCCCTGGGGTCAGTCAGACCCTTTTCAGTGTTTAACGTATGTACGTTTACGTGTGGTTATTTCACCGTCCTGTACACATTTGTTTCCTTGGGGTCAATTTGACTTGAGGGTCTTTTAGCTCTATAAGACATAAGAAAAAGCTTCACGTATATATGTTTTGGGTGATGTTCAAGTCACTATAATATTATATGGTTTTTTAATATACGCTTGCATGCTTGGGGTTTCCTCCAGGTACTCCAGTTTCCCCCATAATCCCAAAAACATGTGGTTAGGTTAATAGAATAATCTAAATTCCCCTTAGGTGTGAATGTGTGAGTGAATGTTGCCCTGGTGACCTGTCTAAGGTGTACCCCCGAAATAGTGTAGAAAGCTAGTGTAGAAGCTTTCTACACTATTTCTCTTTGGGTTCTCCGTTGAAAATGGCTCTAAGCAAATTCTTCTGTTGTCACAGGTTTTTGACAATGAAAGTGACATAGAGGAGAATGTGTCTGAGACTAAGGATAATCTCGAGGAGGACCCTGATTATGAGGCATCCTCCTCAGATGAGAATGAGACCCCTATTGTTGAGCCTCCTGTTGTCTCTCAACCACCAGCCATCGTATTGCCTTTTCAAAAATTGAAAATTATTATGGTTCCGTTCCCCCCTTGAATGACAGGGTAGACTTAGTGCCGCAAATGTCATCAGAATGGTTTCATGTCTCACCGGATATGCTGTCAGCCATGTTTAAGACATAAAATCAGCATTTCAGCTTTTCATTTTATTTGAAAATTGTGAACTGACAAACTTAGAGGGGAGGTGGTTCAGCTGGAACACTTTGATGTGACAGATTTGCAGCTTACATTGGTTTGTTAATTTTGGTAGATGGGTTTACAAATTGGTGAAGCATTCTGTGGGACAATATTTTCAAAAATACTCTCAGCGAGGCCTTAGCTATCAATCGTTTCTATCCTGTATATAGGACCCCAAATCGCTTCATAAATATCAGTTTGTGTATAAAGTTTGTATGTATGAATATGATTAATGTTGAGTCAACACTTGTTTTTGAAATGTTTTGAAGCTGGCATATTTGAATTTAAGCACTTTTAAATGTCTCAGAAATAAGGCAGCAGCATTTTTTGTTTAAATAAAAATGTGTACAAAAGTTATAAACATGACATGTAAGAACAGACTTACTGTAAGAACTTTTGGAAGATGTGATCAAGGCTCATTTCTTCTCCTCTCTCCTCTCAGGCAGTTGATTTTGAAAAAACTCCAGTGATGAATTTGGAAATTACTGTTCGTAATGAGGTTCCTTTAGTCGGGCCGGACAATAAACTGCAGTCTGTGCCACTTGAGCTGAGCGTGGAAAATGAAGATGAAGGACCCGAGTTCAACCCTGGTGTTCTCTACTTGAAAGTCAAGGAAAACGTTCCCAACGGAACTGTCATTGGAACCTACACAGCTCTCGACCCAGAGACCAAGAAAAGCAATGGAATCAAGTATGATTTGTGAACAAATGATGCCTCCCCTTAGAATCCAGAAATGCCCTCCATGTTGTTTGAAAGCTCCTTAAAGTTTTTGACCTGCCCCGTTTGTGAGAACTACTTGATCTAATGTATGAGAGACTTTTATTTTGAATAATTTGTCTTGAAATGGAACAGATTTTAGGAAGTAAAATTGGAGTGAAATTTGAGGGGGACGTTGCCTAGTAGAAAACATTGGGAAGTAGAATAAAAATCGAGATGTAGGTTTTAAAGTATAATATCATGAGGTTTCACAGCTAGCTTGTTATAGAGCAGATAAGAGATAAGAGTAGATTAGCTACCATAGAACAAAGGTGCACTTCATTGTTGACCTTATGGGCTTTTCATTGAAATTCTAAAGAAGACATTGGGTCTTCATTTGCGATGCAGGCCTTTCAGATTTGATGCCTATATGGATGTTGTAGCAGTTTGCAGCGGAAAGGATGGAGGCACATGAGGCATATGCTTAATGAAAGCCCTTTACTTTCAGCCAAATTCACTACCATTAAATAGCCACACAATTTTTAGGTGGAGAAGGAGAAAAGAAACTTCCCAGGTGAGAACTAAATCAGAAGATACAGATCAAATAATCAGATTTGCACGTTAACGTGACTGTCACTCTGGTGGAAACAGATTTATTTCCTGATTCTGAAAAATATTGCTTGTTTTTTTTAACCTGTTTATCATAGATCAGATCAAATTAGAGCAAAAAAAAAATCAGGATTGGGGCACATTCGACCTGCAGTGTAAACATGGAATTGTGATCAAAGTGGAGCTAAACGCACCCTTTGCCAAGCACCTCAGAATATCTTTTCACGCAACCCAGTAGCCCCTCCTCAGTTTTACCATTTCATTCTCCACAGTTCAACCCAACGCAGTTGAGACGGTTGCTTTCTCTATTTTATTTACAAGTAACGTAAAGTGTCTGTACTCTGGTTTCAGTTCTTGTGTACTCAAGTGTGATTTCTGAAGACAGAAAAAATGTAGAAAATCAGGATTTAACACTGGAGTCACCCCTTTCATTTTTGAAAGTATAATGAACATAAATATGAATAATAGAGAGAAAAAAATAATAGAAACATGAACAATTCCACCCATAGGGATACAAAGGTCACTTTTTTTAAACAACCCTAGTGAGCAAACATTTGTTACATTTTTACTAGTCGCTTCAGCTCGTTGCAGACAGTTCTTTACAATATTTGCATTACATCACGTGATGTGCCATTCTTTTAAGGAGGGAGCGTTTCAATTTAAAGCTATAAACTCTGCCTCCCGGCTTGCAGATGTACAGTGTGAGCTGCTCTGTGTGATCTACACAGACCAACAGAGGGGAGGAGCTACAGAACATCTGAGGGGTGGGGCAACAAAACATAAGAGGGGAGGAGCTATAGAAAATGGGGGATTAGGGTTTGGGATAGGTTACAGAGGGGCTGGTTAAGGAAAGGTTTATGGTTAGAGTAGCCACTCCCCTCTGTTGGTCTATTGCTCCACCCCCGACACTTTGCACAAAACAGCTTCTCAATTTCCACCGTGTTGCTTTGATCAGATCTTTTCTAAAATCACAGCCTTTCTGGAGCTTTTAAACAACACTGTCATTACGTTTGCACCAGTTAAAACATCTCGCTGTGCAATGTTACCGAATAAAAGTTTTCCTGATTTTATGGAATTCAGTTTGGAGTAAATAGTTGGATAATTGGGTTTATAAGTACTTTATGCATGTTTTGAATGAAATTTGTGAATGTTGTTGCTTGTGTGTTTGTAAGATACTATAAGCTGACTGACCCTGGGAACTGGATCACTGTGGTGGAGGGCACCGGGGAACTGAAAACGGCGAACACTATTGATCGAGAATCGCCTTTGGTTCATCAGGACATGTACAACATCACCATCAGAGCCGTGGATGAGAGTGAGTCTGACTTTACTGTATGTCACACTTCTGGAGGAATATCGGGGTATTTATAAACACACCTAGTGATGTTGAAACTGCGTTCCTGAGTACACACTGTTCCGTGTTTTCTTTTGTTGGGTGTGGTTGGGGAGAAATATCTTGCGGCCCGCAGGCGATTGCATCAGTGCTGTGATGTATCATTCCTTTGTTGTATGTTCCTGATAGATACTCCATGTTCTCTACACTGACTCAATGGCATTCCAGAGAGAGCGACAGGACGTCTGTCTGTCTGTCTGTCTGTCTGCCTCAAACACTTATCCTGCAAGTAAAGAAATGTCTCAGCCACTAAAAACACTTAGATCTATCTGTAGCATCTTAAGATGAATAAATTATTTGCAGGAAGTTTGATCATTCGGTTTTGGATAAAGGCTGCCATAATGGGCTTTCTCCGCTAGGCATAGCCTGCCATGGAAGTTTAATGGCTAATAATAAATGGCAAAAGTGTTCACAGAAGCAGGATGCTGGGGTAGCACAGATGACCGAAAGTTCAAGCCTAATATTACTTAAAAATAAAAGTCAAAATTTATGATTACAGTGTTTTTTTCTGCTTTTAAATGGGACACTTTAACAAGGGTGTCAGTACGAATGTCAAGTAATTGTAGTTTTAGTTCTTTTTATCAAGAGTCTGGAGGTAAGGTGGTAGAGGCTGCTGGGCATGAACCCTGAAGATATGAATTAAGTAACAATTCAAAATGTGATAAATGCCATTTGTAAAAACTATTTGGTGCCAAACCTGAAGTGTATTGTGTTTTTTCCAAAACGCACAATACTTCCCGTGTCATGGAGTCCTGGTTTGTCCATTTTTTGAGGCTAAGGAGGTGGAAAATGCTGGCTGTCAAAAGTTTTTAGTCATTATTTTAAATCATTCCATTTAAATCCGTCCATTTTCCAGCTGATCACAGTCAATAGAGATCAGCAGAGACCTCCTAAAGTCACCGGGAGGCGAAAGGAAAAAATTACTCCGCTCCTCGGAGCAGTGAGTTTAATATCCGCTAGTGGGTCCTTTAACTGATCTGTTCTGAGATCAGCCGTTTGTTATTGTATTTTGAATTGTTTGATTTAAAAAAAAAAATTAAGATTTTTATTTTTAGCCTTGGATTGTAGCGTTTTGTATTTTAAAATAAATCTTTAAATATCAAAATCTGGATTTGAAATGTGTATGTTTGTATGCCTTTGGGGTGTTTTTTGAAAGTTTGGAACATACAATGTTTTGGGAAAAAACTCTTCATATGAAGCTTTATTTTAATTGTTAGGTATTAATTAGCTTTAAATAATGCCAGTCTTAAATGGGAACAGGAGTCTGTGACTGTCTCACAAGAGTCTCTCTCCGCAGGTAAGAAGGTTGGAAAGGGAATGGTTGTGCTCCAGATAGAAGATGAGAACGACAACATGCCACTGATCACCAATCCTGACCTGGTCATCTGTAACAAGGACGATGCGGCCCATTCAGTTCTGGTTGAAGCCGTGGATTTGGACAATAAACCATACTCCACCCCTTTCACGTTTGAGCTCAGAACAGACCATGATGGGAGGTGGAAACTCCAATCCCCTACAGGTGAGAGAGTGTTCCGTCTGTTGTTGTTTATAAAAAAAAAAAATTGTTACATTTTTAAAGATTTTTTTTGGCTATTTTGCCTTTATTTGGAATGGAGAAGACTGAATCATGACAGGAAGAAGTGGGTTGAGAGAGGGGGAAGGATGGGAAATGATGACGGGTTCAGTCGCCCTGCGCATGTCTGCTGCACTATCCACTCTAGCATGTAACTTACTTGTGTAGCTCCCCACATGAATTGGAATTGCTAGTGTGGGTTTTTCCTCTGGGAGCGCTGGTTTTCCCACTACTACATGCGCCCTAGGCTTTTTAAATCCACTAAAACATCTATTTTTGGCTTCTTCTGTGAAGCTGCTTTGAAGCATCTGCTGAAGTGTGCTGAACGAGCTGAAAAGTGCTATATAAAAATATTTGACTAGATCTAAACTAAGTAAGGGTTGTGGGAACCAATTATTCATATTTAAGGATAGGAAGTATTTTTTTAACCTGATTTAACCCAATGTGCTCAGCTTTATGAGTTTAGTGAGTTTCTTTTGAGAAGCTGCTACTTCCTGAAAGAGTCCCATTCACAAAAGTATTTATTTGTTTGTACAAATGTTTTTAGCTTGCTTTGTGTGTTTTTTAAGTATAGAAATAATTCTGCTGCCAAAAATCAAAGCACGTTGAACTGGAACTTTATCACCACTTCCAGCACTACTCCGGATATAAAGAGAAATTTAAAGAACCGAATGTAGCTCGTCTGTGAAATCCAGCTGCTCCTTGAGGAATCAGCACTGATTCACAATCAGTTCCACAAGCTGTGGTGCAGATGGAGTAGAACACAGGTGGAAGTTAAAGGCAATTAGCAAAACACTGTCAACAAAGGAGTGGTTCTGTGGGGGGCGCCCTCAGGCCACTTCCCGGTTCCTCTGCTTTGTGGCTGATGTTTTGGTCACGGTAGCGGCACTTTCAGTCTAGTGGAAGCACAAGGCGGAGTCTACGACACACACGAGTGGTTCGGCTCATCCCGGATCGCATCGCTGTGATCTGTGCCCAGATCATGGAGGCGCTATCGGCAGGCACGCCGGTACATCAGGAGACGTGGAGGAGGCCGGAGCAGGGCAATATCTTACCAGTTGGACCACTACCTATGACTTTGTGCTAGGAGGACCAACAAGACCTCCATCAGGCCAGGGGGTTGTATGAGAGCTGGAGGTGGTGCAGGACTTCGTGCCATTAGCCACAAATTCACCAAGGACTCCTAAGCGTTTTTCGCAGATGAAAGGTGCTGTCTGCAGATGCCGTGGAGAACGTTTTGCTACCTGCAGCATACTGCAGAACGACTGGTTTGGCAGTGGGTCAGTGATGGTGTGGGGAGGATCACTTAGCCCTCCATGCGCTCACCAGGAGGAGAGTAGGAACTGGCAGTAGGAACTGAGATGAGATCATAATCAGTTCCAGGTTCCTTTTAATGCAAGACAACGAGTGTGTCACCAGTTCTTGATGCTATGGACTCGCCGCCCGTTCCCCAGATCTGAATCCACCCGTGCCACACTGCACCATAGACTGTCCAGGAGCTGGGGAATGCTTTAGAGGTCTGGGTGGAGATCCCCTGGGAGAGAATCCAAATCCAGACCTCCATGGGATAAGAAAATTGATTTCTTTTGGTGATTTGTGTGTGATTTTGTTAACAGTACATTTATTTTTGGGAAAAAAATGATTGTTTGAGTTTGAGGAATTGTCATCTCTTGAACCCTCTTTTTCTGTACAGAATCTTCAGTAATGCTGCACCAGGTGGAGCACATGCCCAACGGTCTGTACACCATCCCCATCATAATAAAAGATTTGCAGGGATTTGGCAAAGAGCAGCAGGTGACTGTGCGGGTCTGTTCCTGTGAGAGAGAGGACAACGGTGTGGGAGTTTGCGGATCTCGGAGTGCTTCTACCTCTCTGGGCAGTTTCGGCATCCTCGCCCTGGTTCTCTCCACTTTGCTGCTCCTATTGCTGTGTGAGTAGTGACAAATCAATGATAAAGAAGCAAATGTTCACAGAAAATAGCGTGTGTAAAGAGAATACTGTCTACGCAGCATTTTTAAAGCTATCACCGCACTAATTGCCTTGTTTTTGTGCCGCATCAGGTCTGTTGTGCCTCTTCATATGCAGCACTAAGAAAGAAAAGTTACAAATCACAGATGACACAGGTGCGGGTGGAATGCTGCTGAAATCCAACACCGAGGCCCCTGGAGAAGAAGTGGTGAGAGAGAGAAACAAGCTCGAGTGGTTAAAGCAAACCAAATCACTTTCCCTGCTTTGGAAGGCCATTGGGGCAAAAACCAAACAGGACCATGATTTTGAGAGGAACATCTTTGATTTGTGCAGAAAGATGGAACGCTGCTGATGATTCCTGGTGGAGATGTAGTGGATGGGTCACTTCAGAGTAACGTCTTGGAGAAGAATAAGGTTGTGCATTCAGAAGGAGGACACTACGGGCAGAATTTTTTCAATGGCGGGGTAGTCTACAACACCACAACGCAGGACTATGGTACAGAGAGGTTCTACTCATCGGGACGATACGATAACACCATGCACAGCAACAGCATGTACCAGAAATTCTCTGGAGCCCTCGACACATGGAGAACCAATGGCTGCTACTTGGACAGAGTGAGTCAGATTTACACGCTAATAATATAGTAGAATAATATTTTTTAATAATATAGGGTTTTTATTGGGTATAAATTAAGGGGGTGGTTCTGAATGACTATGAATCCAAAACTGTTGAATTGAGAAAAGGCTGCTTTCCTCCACAGTTTCAAACTGTTAGAATCCTAAAGAGTCTCTAATAACATTTTAAATCGTATACATTTTCTTTTTAATAATAATGCTATAAATCATGAGCCACTTTAACAACAAATGGTTTCATTGATTTTCTGAACGGAAAACTATTTCTAGGGTAACTACGAGTGGGGCACAGAAAGTTGCTTAACAGACAGCAGTAGATCTTCTGCTGGTCTCTTTCCAGTGAGGCTAGAAAATCAATATCCACCCTTAAAATCAATTTGCAGAAGACACATATTTTCAAAATTAACTTAAACTTTTCATTTTACCCTCTGGTGCTTTCAGTGGCCAATTGTTTAGACCATGCAACATTTCAGGAACAAAACGGCAAATTAATTAATGAAAACCACTAAATAAACTGTCAAGATCTCCAGGTGGCGCTGTGAATGAGAATGAATATTGGTGTTGTGTTGGACAATATTGTCAGAAATGTCAAAATTGGTGAAAAAAGTACCACGTCGATGTTAAATCCTGTGTTTCTTAACATATATTGAAAGTTTGATCCCAGTCTGACATTTTTGGCTCAGTAATAACTACTTCCTGTTTATGGTGAAATGTATTTTTTTGATGACCACTGTCTGCATATAATTCAACAAATTCAAAATTCTTTGCAGTTTAACATCCCATATGCCTTAGGTAAGACTGATGCAGTTAGGAGACGAGCAGATGAAATCTCTAGGAGAAGGTTGTATGACATGAGCAGAAGCGGCTATTTCTAGAGGTTTTTGCTAAATAAACGACTTCCTGTGGATTTTGGAAATGCAATCCATGTTGCTGATTTGGAAGTCTTTGTACTGGATTTCATTTGCATACGACAAAGCATTAGCTCCAAATTAGCTGTACTTTACGAGTTCTGATGTGTGTGAAATGTGGCGACTTTTCTGAGAACATTTAGACCCTCAAAAATGCACAAAGCTGCAAAACAGTCATTTTCTGAGCAATTACAATAGGGTTCTTTGCACTTTTGGTGATCAAGGCCCAAGGTTGTTTATTGTGACACGCTACCTGAAATTCATTGTCAATATTCGTTCTTGACAATAAAATAAATGACATCTGTAGTAGAGCATGACACGGGAGTGGATTTTCACTCCTGTCCCATTCCCTTGAAAAAAAATACCATCCCAATCCTGGACCAGAGTAAAAAAATAAATCCTGTCCTGTCCCACTCCTGTAGAACTGAATCCTGGTCCCATCCCATCCCACTCAAAATTACTCCCACTCCCATCCAACTCCTGACAGCCTACAAATACCTGTGGTCTTTTGAAATGGATTCCAGTTTAGTTAAAACAGGACATTTTCGTTAAATGATCCGAACCCGTGTTTGTGGGGAAAACCGGACAAAACCCACGCAAGCACAGGTAGAACATGCAAACTCCTTCCAGGAAGGTCACAAGTGACCGTTCACCTTCTTTTGTTTAACCTTTTCCTGTCCTGCTCAAAAGCCACCACATGGGGGAGTAGATGGTTCATTTGAGCTGGACAGTTTTATAAATCCCAAGGGTAGTGAGCAACTGTTGTGTTGTTCTCTTCAGCAGTGAATTATGTTTTTATTATTTATTTTTCCCGTTGACCAGTTTGCATTAATTACATCAGGACAGGAGGGTGTTAAAAGGAAAAGGGGAGTGAACAGGAGATGTAGGTGAGGGGAAAAGATAAAGGAGTGGGAAGAATACCATCCTGAAGGCTAGAGCCCACAAACATCCTGGAGCTACCCGAACTGGCAACGTTCTAACTGGAAGACCACAAGTGCTTCCCACCAGAACCAGCAGACCCCCGTGACCCACTGAGGGAATAAGCAGGAAGGAAATGAATGAGCAGGATTAAAGGGAAATATTCATTTTTGTAAAAAAAAAACAAACAAAAAAAAAAAACACAAATAAAGCTCAAAACATTTAAATTAGTGTTTTTGATTTGCACGTTGTACACGCAAAGATGATTGTGAACTAATGGGCCACCGTAGTTACAGGACAGAACAGCAGTTAAGCTTATTTGAACAGTAAATTCTGAATAATGAATTTGTTTGCATGTCTGAGTGTAATCACTGCATGTAATCTCAGTTTTTCGAAGCCTTGCCAGACCCCATACGCAGATAGGACAAGTTAGTTTCTCGTTTTGTCCCCAGGTGACTTTGGGATGTCTCTGCTGATCTTTATTGATTTTGATTCTGTAAAAAACGATTCAAAACTTTTGCTCCAGATGACAGCTGCCATTTTCCACCTCCTCATTTTTGTTCAGTGTTTGGTTTACTGCAGAGTTTCTTAACCTTTTTGACACTGGGGCCCAATTTTCCCCGTACAATGTGATTCAAGGCCCATTCAAATAACTTGTTAATGTAAATTGATCCACATCTTGTTTGATTTGTGTTTAATAATTAAATCAAGTCATTTTATGGTTTATTAAAGTAAATTCTTGGGGGGAAAATGCTACAATATGATAATCTCAAATACTTTTATTTTCACACTGAACAGTTAAACCACAGTTGTCATGCTTGGCACAAATTAGAATTCCAAAAATATTTAAAAGGTATTTTGATAAATAATATGTGTGATAATAAAGCAAGCACACTTAAAATAAGTTTAAAATGAAATAAACTGTAAATGACACTTAAATAGAGTGCAACCTGCTGATGAACTTGACAAATTAGTAGTGTTAACTTTTGTACAATATGTCTCTCTCCAAATCTGTGAAAAATAAACAACAGTCAGTTTTTTAACATGCTACAAATCACATTTCATGTTAACCTCTTAATGAGAGAATGGGGGAAAGGCTCACTCTTAGGGTAGCCTCCAGAGATGCTCTGAGTCTGCTGCAAGCTTTGGTCTCAGTAAGACTCCAAGATAAGTTGGAGATCAAGAAACAACGGCTGTCCAACGGCTCTTTTATTAAACTCTGTATTGGAGCGAGTACAGCAAGAACGTAACGGCGAAGCCGGCTCAACTCAACTGAACCAAAACAACAATATCCCCATAACGTAAGTTTTGACCGAAATAGACCGTTTTAAAGTTAACGTTATTAACAGAGAGAACATTGGTACATCTTACCATCAATCGGATCTTTCAGCGTTTGCACGGGAAACTGCAGAAACGCGAGACGTGGTGCGTCAGTAATCATTGACGCTCGTAAGGAGTACACCCAATCTTCCAAATTAATTTTATTATTAATATCATTTATTATTTGTTTTTAATGTCCTCTGATGGCCACATGCTAATTTGACCGAGGTTCTATTGGTGCATAACATAACGCCTGACTGACGCCTCACTGCTACCAAGTGCTAGGAAGCGCCATCCAGGTCCCGCGGCCCACAGGTTCAGAACTGTTTTTTTCCAGTTAATGTAAATTTTTCATAAAGAGCAGTATATTTTAAATGGATAAAGAAGCCGGATTTTATATAAAACTGACCACATTCTAAGTTCCTTTTAGAGGAAAGCAGCTTATAGGCATTTATAATACTCATTAAACGATCATACAGCTTTAAAAAAAAAAACAACTGTAAACTTTATCTAAAGACTATGACCATCAGAACACTTTTAAATATTGTATTTTTGAATTAATTAATTTCATCTCTGGTTTTCTTAATGTAGAAACTGGCATTCTTTGGAGATCAGGAGGACGGGCGCTATGCGGATGATCTCCTGAAGACCTATGGGCAGGAGGGCGCTGGCTCTCCTGCTGGGTCTGTAGGATGCTGCAGCCTTTTGGGTGAACGGGAATCAATGGAGTTTCTGAACACCCTCGGACCCAAATTCAGACCGCTGGCTGACCTCTGCTACACAACAAACCAAACTGGAAACTGAAAAATACCCAACGGACATGAGACTTTATGGGTCAGAGGACACGGAGGAAAGCTTTTCTTGTTCATGCTTTTTTCAGATTTTCCTGTAAATGCCCAAAGACACTTGAAAAACACCATGAAGTGATTCAGAGAGTGAAAAGAAGTCTAAAAGTTTTATTCCAGTGTAGCCTTAAGTTTAGAAAATGCTAACCGTTTAAACCACAGAAGTCGATTCTTTTGCACAAGGATTAAGGATTGTGCACATCGTCAGTGGAATGTTTAAGTGTTTAAAGGAAAGTAGAACATTTTCTAAATTGCGTTTGGAGCCTGTGTCGATACAATACTAATCAAGCGTTTGTCCCTGTTCTACAAAGCTCAGTATTACCAGAGTCTGCATTTACTGGACAGTTATGAAGTGGATCTGTTTATTTTTATTAGAGAAATGGTAGATTTCAACCCCTTTCAGCTAAAAAAAAGGTTTCTGTGCATTTTCATCTTCATCATGTTCTTCACGCACAGAAATCTTGCACATTCTGAGCGGATCCTCATTCATTTAAAGTCTTTATGTGAAGTAGCTTTCAGCATAAACCAGAGTGTCGGAATGTATTCTGTCATTTCTCAATGTGTGATGTTGTATTTGGAGGTTGAAAGAGCTTTACACTGGACTCCAGCTCTAAACACTGGACAACTGTTTTCTGGTATTTTATAGCCTTTAACAATTGTAGCTTATGGGCAATGTTTTTCTATTTAAAGGGAATTTTTGTACTTTCAATGAAAATATAGGTTCAATAATTGTACATCTTCAAACCAGAAATTTCATATTAGTCAGAATTGTTTTGTATTTTTCATAAATTTCAACAACAAATGTTCAGAATTTAGTCTTTGTTAAAGGGATGTTCATTGTAAATATTTCAATAAATCTGATTAAAAATATGTTTTTAGAGTGTATTTCTGCCGTACAAGAGGCTAAAATAATCTGATGGTAAAATAATCAACATATGTTCCTTTTTATTAAATGAAAGGCACTGGTTAACCTCATTCAAGAACTAGGATTAAAATAAGTTTAAAATGATGCACTTGCACACTAATCATTAGGTGGGCCAAGCTGCACTGTAGCTGTGCAGTGATGCCATTTTCCTACAGGCCCACGCCACCTTCACTGAGACAGTGCCATGTACCCATTTAGAAATCGCAGGTTCAGGATTGGTTTCCACCAGCCTGTCTGTTTGGGGATCCGGAGGTTGGGGCTGTAGAGGCCTCTTCATGTGTTGGCAGGAGGTACCGGCTTTATCGTACCTTCGGCTAAAAGGGTGACGATCTCCTCTCTCAGAACCAAAGCACCTGTCTGCTGGCAAAAACACTCAGGAGCTCTGAGTCAACCCAAGTCGTGGAACCCCGTGGAACAATGGCATGTGAGGGGCGAGGGGGTGTGCTCAGACACGGGGTCGAAACCCCCACCTGCTACCCAGACAAGGAGAAATTTGACGTTTTAGTAAAAAAAAGGGGGTGCCACCACCCCAGGAGGTGGCAGCGCTGAGGTGGGCTATCTGTAAGGTGGCGTAGATGTACCGCAACAGCCTGCCAGATATTTCCTAGCTGCTCTGCCATCAAGAGTGATGAGTGGGAAGAGCTTAACACCTCCCAGAAAGTGGTGCCTAGCAGTATTTGGGAGGTTTAAGTCCACTTTTGGGAAGAAAGGAATTGGAGGACAGCGAGGAGACTCCTCCCACGTACCAATCATAGAGCTTCGGGGGAGCAAAGGCATCTCCAATCCGATGGCCTCGGTGACTCAGGAAAGCAGCTGCATCATCTTGCTAGGCAGCTGAAACGGGCTCTCTGACTCTAGAAAATGACTGGGCCCCCTCATGGAAAAGTAGAGCAAGAGTGTCAAACTCAGTCCCTGGAGGGCCCCACAGAGTTTGCTTCCAACTCTGCTCAGTGAGACCCAGACCTGAAGCTTACAAACAGCCTAAAGGATCTAACAAGCTGCATCAGGTGTTTAGTTGAAGCTGGAGCTAATCTCTGCAGGGCTGTGGCCCTCCAGGAACTGAGTTTGACACACCTGGTCCAAAGGGTCCCAAGCAATGCGTCCATTGCATTATCCATCCAATCATTGCACGGTATGGGAAGCACCCAGGGTTAGGGGGGAGGGTGAGCTTGCCACCCTAGCTCTGGCGGTGCTTCACCCTCACCACTCTCTCCAGAAGAGACCTGAAGCAGGTGAGGCTCATAACCCTTTAAAGGCAGGGTGCAATTGTTCAAAATTGGTTCATGAAGCATAGCTACCTTGATTTTTGCAACACACGTGTTCTCTTGACTAGGGCTGGGTATCGAGTTTGGTACTTTTTTTAAGCACCGACCGAATCGTCTCTATACTACTGAGTATTGAAAAAATCATTTTCGTTCGATACCAAATTTCGATACCTAAGGGTATAATCTTGTCAACGTCAGTGAGCTAGAAAACGTGTGGCATCCTTAACGTGCAAATGCTGGTGATTGGCTGCGGCAAAGCTGCCTTGAAAATCACATATACGGCGGCTACCCCCACTCGCCCAGAGCTTGTCAAATGTGAGGTGAGGATGTAATGTACATTACACTTTAAAGCATAGCATAAATTTAACGCAAACTATGTTTAAACGATCAAAAGTATGGCTACATAATGTCAAGATAGACGGCAACAGCGTACGATGCAATATTTGTAAAAAAGGTTATCACGTCTAAGTCTGACAACACGTCAAATATGATGAAACACCTGACAGTACACGGAATTAATTTACTGCAAGAAGATCACGCCGGTGCAGTCATCATCATCATCATCATCATCATCATCCTCTCAGTATTTTCCTGACTCAGAGCCTCCAACAACATGTCCACCACAAGCGTCGTCCTCCGTGACTGATGAGGATACGGCGTGATGGCTGCTCCGGCAGGTAAACAGATACAAAATCAGCTAACTTTTAGCGCTTCATGCTTGTGTACCGTTAAAGTTAAGTTTAAGTTTGTGCGGGGTCAATTTATTAATCATGTTTCAGACTAACGTACACTGTGTAATGTTATGTACGGTTTCGATGGCTTTAAATACCTAGCTAAGTCGATACTAAAATGCTTTAAGGCACATGTGTCAAACTCAAGGCCCGCGGAGCTGCCGTTTCTCACACATTCAATGTAAGACTCAGGCATTTGAGTGATCTCTCACGCCACACCTCCAATTTCTCACGCTAAAATAAATTTCAAGATGTGAAATGGGCGGAGCTAATAGTTTATCTGTGATCTGTTTCTTGATCCTGATGATAAAAGATGATGATCGATATGCATCGTCTTCAGTCTGTGAGGGTTTTTTTTCGCTAAACAAATGACAAAAATGCTATTTTTCTTTATTCTCTTGGACAGTTTGATCCTTCATTAATGGAGTTATGTGGGTTTTCATAAGCTGACAAAAATCAAAAGGATTTATATTAGAACAAGAAGCATACAATTGTTTCTATGCAACTGAATTGTCAAGTGAATAAGTTATAAATAATGAGTTATGTAACATTAAGGAGTAGTTACATTTATTTTACATTACATTCGATTACATTGTTTGACATTTATAAGTTACATCTGGCCCTTTGAGGACAGCCATAATGCTAATGTGGCCCTCTGTGAAAATGAGTTTGGCACCCCTGCTTTAAGGTTAACAGCAAATGTTAACTCTGCACTTTGTTCATTTTGTGCTTTTGTTCCTTTGCTTATTGGTCTTAGAGATAAGCCAGCTGTGAAGTGTCACAAACATCCTGAAAAAATAAAACAAAAAAAGTTTCTCTGCGATTATGTGTTATGTAATCTTGTTAAAATATAGCTGTTTGTTAAAATATATAATATATATCTTAAAATAAAGTATCGAAAAAAGTATCGTTTGGAACCAGTATCGAATTCAGGGTATTGGTATCACTATCGAACATTTTTGAACGATACCCAGCCCTACTCTTGACAGAGTGAATGAAGCGTTTGATGAGTATAGAGCTTAAAGCTCAATAATGTTACAAAGCTATGACTTACCGGTACTTTAGTTGTTGTGGGTCTCTGAGCCTGTAATGTGCACATGCTCTAAACATTTTGTTTACATTACTTTACTTTAATTTCCATTCGTGGATTTAGCAGCTGCTTTTATCCAAAGCAACTTACTGATTGGGAGAATAACACGATAAGCAATGTGTAACATAGGGTCAGTTTATCAAGAAATTAAATCCTAAATGTATTAAAAGAAAGGTTTGTGGGTGTTTTTTTTATCTAAAAGTAGTGAGACTGCTTTTCATGACGCAGATCATTGGCTGCTTCCTGGTCTCCCGGTGTGGGTTTGTTGATGGTTTGGTATGAATATAAACATTTGCTTCTAAAAACCACATACCTCTAATCTATTACAGTGTGTAGGTAAATTCTAACACTTATAAGTGTAATCGAGCTGTAATTCATCAAACCTCCTTCTGAATAAAATATTAGTTAAGTGTACCGTTCATGGTGGATTGGCTTTTGTCCCAGTGCGCTCTACTGGAGAGCGAATCTGATCCAAAGCCCTTTGCTTTTGTGCAAATCAAGGCTGTTAAGTCAGCGTGACTGAGGTGCCATTGCTGAGTAGATACGCAGGTACTTTGAGTCGTGATCAATATCCCTTAAACCCCTTAGATGTAATATGTGCCCTGCTAAGAATCTTGTCAAGGTCTCTGCTGCAAGAAATGGAAGAATTTACTCAATAAAAAGACTTAGTCAGAGATTGTCAGAAGAGTCTTTTTCTTTTGAAGAACTACAAACAGAAATGCAAAGAGAGCTCTTATAGAATGAACAGAAAGGCAGAAATGATTCCCAGAGTTTGTTCAGGATTCATACAGCAGGTAACCGGAGAAGGAGCTGAAGCGGCTCTGGGAGTCCCTCTTGCTTAGTTCACTGTTGTTGAGCTGCAGGCACACTTGGTCCCCTTCCTTCAGCTGCAGCACTGCACTACTGCTTGCTGTGTCTGTGTGAAGAACATCAACCGCCACGGCACTCACCACGATCTGAAACACAACACAGCATTCATTCAATTTCTCCAGCACACATGGGGCAGGAGACAGGGGTACACCCTGAACAGGTCACCAGTCCATCGCAGTACCCAGCATTTACCACACTCAAAATAAAGCATCCTGATATAGAGGAGATCCGGTCTCTCTTGATATGCCACAATAGTTTAATTTACTCATGGTTCAAGCTGCAATCAGGAACACTTTGTATTTTATGAATGCAAGTTTCAATGTCTTTACCTGGTTTTTCACAAGGTCACAAGCACACTTTGGACAGGTCAGCAGTCCACATAACTTAAACTTCCATTCCGGGTGACAAAGTGGTGCAATCGGTAGCATTTACCCTCTAAATTTATTCATTCATTCGTTTTCTAACCCACTTGTTCCCTTTTTTGTGGTGGTGCACACATGGGTGGTGGGGGGTTTTGGGAGTAAACCAGACAGGTCACCAGTCCATCGCAGACTAAATTTATTATTAACAAAAATTGTGGTGAGTGCCTCCACAGTGGTGCAAGAGGAAGCGAGGTGGGTGTTCAGTTAGAAGGTTGTTGGTTCAAGGCTCGCCGGTGACCTTACTGGAAGGAGTTTGCATGTTCTCCCTGTGCTTGGGTTGGTGAATAATCTAAATTCCTCTTAGGTGTGAATTGATGACCAAAATGAACTATTCCCACAAAAAAAGAGGACAGCAACCAATGAAAACTGTCCCTTTAGATGATGTGAAATGGAGGCAAAGGAGCCGCTCGGTGGTGCCTAAGCCACATTTTCATAGCGACCTCTCAAAGTAAACAGGAAAGAAATATCACGCCACAAATTTTCTCTTTTCTCCACATTTTTATCTAACGGCTCCATGTGATCAGCCACCAACAAAATAAACCATTTGACATCCAGGACTAAATTGATGTAGTGGCTACTTTGTTACTGACTACTGTGTCTGGTTGTTATCCTTCCATTATAAAGCAATGTATTTTGAGCACAATAACGGTTAACATTGAAAGTAGGACAATTATTAAAATAATTACATTGTCAAGTTAGTTAGCTTTTCACCGAAACTCACCGTTTGGCCATTTAGAACCAGGTCCACTCGAAGGCTTTGTCCAGTCTTCACAATGTGAAAGATAAAGTAATACAATCCTGCGGTTTTACAGGTGAACATCCCAGTCGCGGAGTCAAAAGCACCTCCAAGATTGGTAATCACATTGTTGAATTTGAGTATGTCATCCTTGTTGAAAGCCTCCTGTAATGTAGCAGTAAACACTACACCTTTCTCACTGGAGCAGCCCAATGCTGAGGGTCCAGGAGGACCTGGGGGCCCTGCTTTACCCGGAGGCCCCTGAGGACCAGGAGCCCCCAAAGAAGATGGAGTGAGAGGAATGACAATGCCATTTGTCTTGTCTTTAAATCGATCTGAGGAAGGGTCACACACAATCCTGCAGGATCCAGTCAGGTTCCCGTACACACCCGCCTTTGCCAGAAACAGAAGAGAGAGGAGAAGAGCAGTCCAGCTCTGGGCCATGATGAAGAATGAACATAAGCAGGAACCATCTGAAAAATACATACAGATTTAAAGCTGGGAAGGGATGAGCATCAACATGTTGAGAAACTGTCATGTGACTTTTTTTAAGCATCAGCAAAAACCAAGATTCTGCTGCAACAACTTCCCTGTGTGGTTTCTCCAAAACCATTGAGCAATATCAGAACAGTAAAATAGCTTATTTATTCAAAAAGATTGGTATCCTTATTATATATGAATGCTTTCCATCCTGAATTAAAAGCAAGTAACCAATCACCATCACAAATTTTGTATTAAACAAGATTACAAGGGCTCTTTCAGTCAAATTTT
>SRMA01025746.1:0-65950 GCA_007224835.1 Danionella cerebrum
GGAGCAGAAGAGAGAGAGAGGCGCAAATGGGCATATGCTCTCCCTCCATGACTTGGCCGTGTCGTTTCACACACTAGAACGATGAACAGGAACACGAGAAATCAACCAGGTAGATGTTGAAAATGCCAGGGCAGGCCTCTGCGCTTAAAACAGAAAGGTGCTGATTTTAAAATAGAAAATCACACAACATTGGCGACCATTATTAGAAAGTCTAAAAGCTTTGGGTTGTGTTTGCCATGATTGTTTCTGGCTTAAGATAAAGGATTGTTGGGTTTATTTTGATATTTTTACAGTTGTGCTCGTTGGCCATTTGTTCAGAAAATAGGAATGTTGACACAAAACCTTTTTCCACTCACGGTTAATGGTTGGGGGAAGCCGTTTATTATCAAACAACTATGTTTACTCTTTTTAGATCATAATGACAACAGAAACTTTGGAAATAATTAAAGGTTTACACACCCCAGCTCTTAATATTCTGTATCCCCCCTTAAACATCCAAGACAGCCTGAAGTCTTTTGAGGTAGTTGTCGATGAGGTTCTTTATCTTCTCTGTTGGTTCCTCTTGGCAAAAAGAATCAAATTCTGGTAATTTCTTGGGTTGGTTTGCATTTCCACCTCTCTTTTTACCAATCTGGTCATTTTCGATTAATTGAGATTTCTGGACTCAAATGTGGAAATGTGTATGATAATAAAGTATTTTATCGATTTTAGCAACCTCGTAGCATACCACGTAATAACCATGTTGTTCCACAAGTAGGAAAAATGGTTTTATTAATCTTGTGTTTGGCTGCAAATAGGAAATAAAGGATAAAGGAAGGAGGGGTTCTCAGGGGAGCCATCCAAAAATAGGCAGACGTCTCAAGTATTGAACAAGCAAACCCCCTCGAGGAGACGTAACCCTGTTTCCAGCGCCCTCTCTCTCAATTCTGAGGTGCTGCAGTTTGTGCTTAGCTTAGGGGAATGCTTTCCATGCCTGATACCCATACCTTACACATATGAAGCAGAGCCTTGCTCTTTTTATTCAAAATCCTCTATAAAACGATTGTTGATCATCATTTCAAGATTAATGGAAACTGCAATGATATCCAATTTTGAAAAATAATATTTCGGAACATGGTTTGAGCTGGTCATAGCTGGTTTTAGATCAGCTACTATGTTCCAAAACACAGTTTATCATGTGAGATTTCCATGTAGGATGTAACACCAGAACTCTGAGATTCAACCAAATGCTCAACAAGGTTTACAATGTTATAAATCTGATCTGGAACCACCTCTTCTCCATAACTTGACTCAATAAAATGTGAACTTGAAATGCATTAACCTCTTTCTTTCTAAGAAAATAACCTTATTATGGCAAGTTTGTGATCCGAGTCAAAGTGGAAAAACCCAGAGTTCCTGATAAATACTGGACTTGAATCCTAAATGAACCCTCGCAATTCAGAAATAGGAGAGTATGCAATCGCGGGATCTCAGAAAACCTTAGCCTCGAGGTGGAACGTTTTTTTTTTCACAACCATATGCAAAGTTCACCTTTCATTTTGATAATTATTTTACTCACTCTTTTATTTTGTTTTACATATTTTTGTACATGGGGAAGCCTACTGTGAGCGAGCTGACTGGACCTGCAACCACTCCCTCCCCCCTATTGTGGCAAAGGGATGGTGTTTCTGGCTTGATTGTGATCAACTGTAAAAATCTCTAATTTTACCGGAATCAAGAATGCAGAAAAGGTTAAAATTTGGTTTTATACAAAAAATAAAAATCCACCTTTTTTTTGCGAAAATAGTGATCTTGGCAATTAAAGTGAAAAAAATTTACATTTTGATTAGAGCTCAGCAAGATAAAGACATTTATGCAAAGAAATAGGGAAAAAATATTGATCTGATATATTTTACAGCTGTTTAATTTAGTGGGAGTTAACTGCCACAAACTACACGGAAGGGTCGTAATTTGGCCAGAATCCATCCCAAAAAAATAAGATTTGTCACCAAAAATCGTTCAATTTGATGAAACAGATAAAACATTGTGGCCACATTTAGACTCAAAATCACCCTGACGTGGTTGAAAACATCCCCAACCATCTAAAACCTATAGTTTCAAGTTCTATTTCAATTCAGACTTGAGGAATTTGAGCATTTAATGCAGTAAATATTTGAGTAAACATCTCATACTGAGAACTGGACAACATCAATAGTGACAAAACATATTACAGAAAAACAGCCATATCGTCCAGGTTATCATCCAGCCATAACACCAGAATGACCAGACACCTCCTAACAGACAACTTTCAGTTCAGGCTCTGGTCCTATCTAGACTAGATTACTGCAATGCAAAATGATCCAGAACTGAGCAGATTGATAGGCTTTCATGGAACCCAGAAGATCCTCACTTTCATCTCTTTTCACTGGCTCCCCATTGCAGCTAGTGTGAAGTTTAACATGCTGATGCTCCCCTACAGAAGACCTTCCAGTCACCAGAGGCTTGCGTTCAGAAAATGAACAGCCTCTAGTGGTTCCATCTCAGCGAGGCAGTAAATCTCTCAAACTCTCATCATTGGGGTTTTCTCTCTGAATATATTGTTGTATTAACACTGAAGGTTTAATAACATGTTTGTTTACATCTTAGTCATTTCTGGGATTCACTCGCTGCGGCCGAGGTGACGGTGGGACCACTTTAGGGATATCCGCGAACGATTGGCTGAAGAAATAACCGAATGAAATTGAACTTAATTGAAATTACATTTGAAGTCGCTGTGGAGTACAGCGTTAACAAAATGCACCTGTAAATGTACAACACCAATTAATTTGTTTAGACAAGTGCTTAAAAATACAATAAATAGGTTCTCAAGCATGCCAAAAGTGTTGGCAAGTAAAAATAATTGATCCGATTTTGAAGTGTAAAGAACATCTGTAGCACTGGTGTTAAACACTTTTAAAATAAAAATCTTTATTTTTCAAACAATGGCCTTTCAGCAGCTGCGGCTCTGCTGCGCATTGAGCTCTGCTGCGCATGCGCAGCTTTAGCTTGTTTTTTACTACAGGGGAGGTAAATGGTTACAGTTGGGTACAAAAAAAACAACTTTACGTACTTTTACAAGGTTTAAATCAATAATTCATAAATATTTCACGCCATAAACGACCCAAGGCAATTTGTTCCTTGATGTTTTGTAGCTTTTCTGTTGATGAATAAACGTTTTGGTTCACTGGACACCCCTGTTGTTTTTTATTATTTTAACCTTCTGCGGTTAGCGTTGCTGCTTAAAGTCCCTCGTTCTTCGATCAAGGATTTCTGTTTATTTTACCTGTCAATAATGTGCAAGGCTGTTTCTCTGCAGTCGTTTGCTGCCCTCTATTGGTGATAAATGGAAGCTTCTTTGGTCAATGGGTGGATTTTGGAATGTGGCCAGATTATTAAAGTGTGCTGCTTTTGTAAAACGGGTTAAAATAGTTCATTGTGGATTATTTTATTTTTATTATTACATTGCATTGCATAACATAGTTAGCAACATGCTAAGATTGGTTACAAATTCACACAAATCAAGCTTAATGATCCCTAAAATGATAGCATTTGACTCACTGAAATGTTATAAGGTGCAAAAACTTCTGCACATTCACTGCTTGTGAGCATACCGCCAAAGCAAAGCCAATCAGAAGCATGAGAGGCAGAAATTTGCCGCCTTTCTTACTATGATTGGGGAAGTGTACTGAGCAAATTGTATACGGGATAAGCCCCACCCACTAAATGAAGAGCACCACCCACTGAACGTTGAATTGTGATACACTACCATGGTAAACAGGGTTAGGCTTAGAGAGTACAACTAATGAGACGACATGTGGGCGGGGCTTAACGGGTCATCTCAACCAAGCTGTTCCTGTAAAGAGTCTGTGAACGGATTTAGTATCAGAACATGTAACATCACAACGTGACTAAGTAATGGCAAACTAACGGCAATGTGTCTGACTTGATAGAGGAGCAGAGCCACCTGTGATTAAACTGCGAGTACAGATAAGCTCCTCCTGAAACTTGTTATATCAAATTCACATACACGAACCAGCCTTGTATAGTATCGCAAGTACTGTATATGGAGAGCTGAGCGCAAACATACTACTTTGTCCCTTTAGGGGTCCTCAAGTTCACTCTGAGACCCCAGAGATACTATTGTACCACAGTGTGATTTTTTCTAACAGCTTATATTTGTCAAAAGATCAATATATTTTTCTTGTTTCAGTTTTTGAAGTTTTCAGAGTGCGGTTAGTTGAGATTTTGGTTAGATTTGGTATCTCTCCTCCATCCTTGTCCCAGCACTTTGCCCACATTCAAACATCTAAGAGTGAGGCACTGGCAAGACTGTGACAGCGGCACCTATCTTTTCTCTTCAGGAATACCCTGGTCAGAGATGCGTCACGTCTATAGAGAAACAAAAGTCCTTGTGGACGAAGAACAGAAACTGACAACTGACACCTTTCACAATTTCAGAAATTATTAATTTATTCATAGCTTAAATTAAAAACATCTGGATTCCGTTTGAGAACTGCAAAGGCACGACCACTCGCGAGGTTCAGATCACTCCAAACACTGCCACACTTGTTTAGAACAGGAAACAGAAACGATTCGTCAAAGGGAAACTGATTTCGATCAGAAAAAGGCTGTCACACAGAGAGGATATGTTTGGAACAAAAGGAAAGAGAAGGATCATGCTGGTCTGAGATCAGTCTGCTCACTATCCTTCACATACACAGCAGCAATACTTAGCGAGAATGAATTGAGATACCACTTAATGTACTCTAGGTCTCTCAGGATTCATGTCACAACACAAGAAGATTCAAGAAGGATGGAGCGTACGGTTTTTGCGTTCTCTACTTTGACGTCACCTACAGCTCCTACAGGCAGAGGTTTCAAGTTCCTTTGAAGGCTTTGAGTAAAATATCGAAACCCAAATACACAGCAACCCATCAAATATGCACTAAACAGTGTTCGACAACGCTGTACACATCCAGATTGTCACTTTGTGACCCTAAAAACAAGGAAAAAAGGACAGAACATTTAATGCCTTGAAGTCTGTGTTTGGCAAAAGGAAAGAAGCGCAACAGATTTGACCAAATTGTTACAAAACTATTAAAAAAAAAATTTAGCAAACCTTCCTCTCGATTCTGGCATTCGAAGAGGTATGTGTAGAACAGCCCTAAAAATACTGAGCTAAACCCACCCCGCGGACTCGTGGGAAATGTTTGTATATCGAAAGGCATCGAGAACTTAAAAGTATACCACAGACGGGAACAACCAACACTTCAGGAGAACCACAGATGGTCTTTCACACGTGCACAAAAACACTCACACGCTCACGCACGCCAACAATACCATCACACAAACACACCGAGACTATACACCACACACTCACAGTCCGTCCTTGTCCCTACACAACCCTTAAACGGAGTTCTGTTTACGTTCAATGACTCCAGGTGCATCTTAGCTCTTAGTGACCGAGGCCATCTATGATCTCGATAGCATCCGTGCTCATCACGAGTGTGTTTTCAGTGTTTGTGTGCATTTGAGACACGGTCAGGCATGGAAATGCAGATTGTGAACGTGTGTAGAGATCTACGCTGCAGCATTTATGTGTTTTTGAACGATTTCAGTGCATTGATGTTGAGAGATTGGTTGGTGTATTGAGAGCTTTAGTTGTCCATGCTGGTGGTGGCGAAGAGCACTCTCTGGTCGGTTCGAGCCAGTTTGGCAGGGGGTTCCAGTGACTCGTCGCCAATCGAGCTCATATCAGCCTGCAGGGACAGCTCCTGACACTCGTCATCGCTCTCTTCCTCCTCCTCCTCTTCTTCTTCTGAAATAGAAGAATTTTCTAATGTGGTTTCATTCTGGTTGAGCAAGATCAGTTTAAGCTTTTGCACAAGGTACAGCAAAGGAATACAGCAGAGGACATAAAACCACACCTAATAGGAATGTTCCTCAAAGAAAACTGCTTTATATGATTGGTTAATATTCTGGCCTGCTTCAAATTCCACATCTGTATTGTCATGTAATAATATCTATGCTTTCTATGCGTGAATTGAAGAGAATTTTTAGTGTTTTTAAAAGTTATGTACTGTAAAAAGTTCCCATATAGGGAACTCCCATATAGGAAGAAATCCCATATAGGGCTCTGCCGCTTTCTTCCAACTTTAGAAAAAAGTTGCAACAAGGCAAAAACAATGAAACAATGCAAGGATTCCTAATGACATTTGTGACTAGTGAAATTACAGTTCTGTAACTGCATTTATGACAGAGTGCAACTAGTACGAAACACTATTAAATGTTAACACAGCTTGCCATGCCTGGAGCAACTAAAAGCTTTCTTGGCAAGGACTTGTGTAGCTTTCCTGTGGGATCTTTGTGAATTGTATTTGTGGGATTTTTCCCTTTGAGAACTGTTATTTATATATTGTGGTATGTCTTGAAGTATTCAATGAAATCCCATATAGGGCTCTGCCGCTTTCTTCCAAGCATTTTGCTCATTGGCATGTTGAGAACACACAAGGTGATTGTTAACAGGAGAGAAAAGAACGGGCCATGTGGTGCCAGCAGTTCACTTCCTAGAGCAGGACAATTAACTTGATAAAACTTAGTTTGGAAGCTTTGACATTAAAATCAAACATCTGCACAGCCAACTTTTGGTATGTCTTTGGTGCTAAACTACTAACCTTTATCTGGATCGAGAGGGTTCAGACTCCGGCCAAGACTTGCAAACTAAAAAAAAAAGAGAATGATGACCTTTATTCAAGTGCATTAACTTCCTGTTCACACTTCCTCTTTTTTAAAAACGTGATACTCTTTCGTTTTGAAAAGCACATTAAAACGAGAAGTGCTCCTGAGATTATCTGAAGGGCTCAGCATTTGTGTACTAGCCGTGTGTTTATACCTCTCCCATGACAGCAATGGGAGTTTGTCCCTTTGCCTGGGCCACTCTGTGCTCGATGAGGTAGTACATGTACTCATCATAGAGCAGCCGGATGAGGTGGAAAGAACCGAAGCTAGCAGCACTGCGTAGAGTCAGGTCTCGAATCACCATAGAGCTAGAGAAAGAACACAGAGGAGATGTGCTCAACAGGAGCAAAAGAGGGGGTTCTAAAACCATAATATGTTGTGTGATGACATCTAGGGTATAAACTAGAGTTCAAAGGGTACATTTTATGGTCATGTGATGACATTGTGGATATATTCACTTGTTCCTGTAATAAAGAAAAGATAAAACCCTGTCCGCTTACCTGTAGAAGCTCCACTTGAGGAGGAAAAGTTTGGCAGCTTTGGGCAAAGCAGAGCTGGATTGGTAGGGCTTTAGGACCTGGGAGACGACCGCATCCAGCCAGGCTGCCCACTGCTCCAGAGAATTCTGCTGCTGGAGGGTCAGCTTAAAGTCCTGCTCCAGCCGCTGGACTACCCGATCCTCACAGCGGCAGACCCACGAGGCTTGCTCCTGTACCACACACAACACACCAGCAACCATTTTTACTAACTGCCCCGTTGAACTAGACCAGTGGTTCTCAAAGTGGGGGGCGTGCATCTCAAAGTGGGGGGAGAAGCATATCATGCTCTCGGCTTCACTGTTAATGTCGTTGGTGAGGAGGAAAGGCCGATGTGTGTGCCTAAAAACGCTGGCAGCAGACAGCATGAAACCTGGTTCAGGGAGCTTCGTGAGTGATGGGGGGTGAGGGATTTGGGGTTGGGGTGGGTAGGGTGATGGGGGGGGGGGGGCAGATTCTTTTAAAGGTTTAACGGGGGGCTCGACCAAAAAAGTTTGAGAACCACTGAACTAGACTAAGACACATGCTTCAACTATAAATTCCAAGCATAGTTCCCATAACAGTTCCTATCAGTTTTGTAACATTACTTTGTGATAACTGAAAAAAATCACATTTTGAATACACCTCTCATCACAAGCTCCACTGTTCCCAACACAGTTTCCATTACAGAATATATTTCTATTATATATTTTAATATAAATTAAAGTGGTTTGTTATTCACTGCATCTATAAAACGATCCTAAATGGTCCCGTGCTACTGATTGGGTAAAATGTAGTTTCTAATACACTGCCGGTTAAAAACATCCTTGACCAATGTTGTCAAAAACGCAATAGTTCCTAGCATAGGTCCTATTATAATTCCTATCAAAGTTTTATAGCCTTTTTGGTGATAATTAAGTAATTTGTAATTAACTGGCTATTAAGCTATGCTTCACAAAGATCAATAGTTCCTGGCGTAGTATCATAGTTCTCATCAAATTTTTATATTATTTTGATAATAGCAGAGTAAAAGAAAGTGGTTTGCAACTCACTGCATATATAAAATCATTCTTCCCCAACACGGTCACATGATCAATAGACCCAAGCATAGTTCTTATCATAGTTCCCATCAAATTTTTATAACATTTTGTTAATAGCAGAGTAAGAGAAAGTGGTTTGCAACTCACTGCATATATAAAACCATTCTTCGCCAACACAATCACAAGATCAATAGACCCTAGCATAGTTCTCATCATAGTTCTCATCATAGTTCTCATCATAGTTCCCATCAAAGTTTAATATTTTTTTAATAACAGCTCAATAGAATAAAGCAGTATGTAACTCACTGCATATATAAAACCATTCTTCAACAAAATGGTAACAAGGTGCATTGTTCACACCATGGTTCCAATGATAGTTCCTATCACAGTTATAAAATTTTGAAATGTTAATTAAAATCTATTTTCTAATAGACTGTCAATAAAAAATAACCATCACCAGTGTGGTGCCTCATTCACCACAAATTTATTTGGTTGACGATGGTTCTCATCACATCTGTATTTCTGTTTTGATGATGGCTACGGTTCTCCAACACATACACAAGTCGCCAACTTGGTTTTAAGCGTTGATTTTTTTTATATTCGTGAAGAAAAACTAGTAAAGTTGAATTGAATTAATGAGAAAGTTGAAAAAGACGGTTAACTTAGGGGCTCTGTGGCTTTATTACCGTACTTTGATATCATCTAGGGTGTAATCGTCGGATATGTAATAACACATTTTATAATAATTGACTTTTAGTAGCTGCATTATAAAAAACTGGCATTCATTGAATTCTTGGGTCAATTCCTGACAATTTCACGTAATCGAATCAAATGATGTGCTTAATCCCCACTTTCATTTCCAGTTCCCTGTCAGAACAACCACAATGCCCACTTCCTCGCTCTCACCCTACTCCTCAGATCTGACTAAGGGGACTTTCTCAAACGCACACACACCTGCACATTGGCGAAGTCGACTCTGTTGAGGTCACTGAGCATCTGGTTGATCTGAGCGGTGTTCTGCAGGACGGCCCGTGCAGCCTGGGCCAGGTGATTCAAGGAGGTGTACCTGCGGAGGGTCTGAGCGAACGCACTTGCACACGTCACCTAGACATGAAGGAAATATGCCATTTCATGAGGGTCTCTGCTAACCCAGGGGAACTCTCTACTACATCTACGTTCTCAGAGAATCACTTTTTAATAAATAGCTTAATTTCACTTGTTTTTACAGAGATTCTTAAATGATGGTGTTTAACTGAGATCTCTGACCTTTACACGGACCATCTCTTCAGGAACGTTCACCATGGCGTTGGTCAACCAGCTCTCCAGACTCTTGGCAAAGTTTCTGATGGCTTGTGTTAAGGCACCTAGACACAGAATTAAAGATGTTTCAGATTTTGGAGACATTGCATGCAGGGAGATAACATAAAGTGTTACTAAAGTAACGGTCGAGAGAGGATTGTGGAACTCACTGGGGATGGGTCTCAGGACTTCTGGGATGAGCATTTCCACCAGACCCTGATAGAGTTGGTTATCACAGTCCCGGCTCCAGCGAAGCACCGGCTCATATTTGCACAGCATCACCAGACATGATTTCGGCAGCCTCTTCTCCGACTCATCGTGACTAAAATGTGCACGTAAAAATATAAGTCATCCCAGATAAAAGAGCAAAGATTGTTCTCCCACAAAAAAAGTTTAAAGATTGCCTGGCTGCAGATGTTTAGGTCTGAATTATCTCATTTTTTTCATCCACATTAACCCAAAGCTTTTGGAAACACTACTCAGCAGACATCAGACGACTGAGAGCAGCCAATCAGCAGCCGCTCCCTTCTTCTTCAGAGATTCTCCTTTAACCTGGCCATTTCTCTCCGTTTATTATTATGTCAGTATATTATTATATTAGTATAGTGAAAAATAGGTAATACCGTAATACCAATAGGTTTTTTCATCCTCTTCAGAAAAGAAAGCTAGCCGAGAAGTTAAACATCTCAATGTAAAATGGCATAGACTTATGCTAAAAATATTAGCATGTTGTGAATGAGTATGAATTGTGAAAATATTAGCATGTTGTGTACATTTACCCTTAATAAACAAACTATACAGTAAACTCCTAAGACTTAAATTAACTCTACTCGGAGTGGTCTTTGGTCTTACTCTTTATAGAGTTAAACAGACTCTGAGACAGAGTTATTTCATTATTCTGCATTCGTTTCCAAATCTGGACAGGAAAATGCAAAATAAAAAATTAACTATTCAAAGAGGGACCAAATACACTGAACAGAGTTAAATGAGACTGTTTAGTTTTATTTAAAGTGATGTCGAGCATTTATGATTAGCAATCCTGTAGAAACAATACAAAAACAAACGGTGAGCTACTAAAAGATGGAATTTTCATTCACAGATTTGGAAAAAAATGTATGAAATAAACTCATTTAAATAACTCTTCTTCAGAGTCGGTTGAACTCTATAACCAAATACACTCTGAGTAGAGTTAACTCATAGGACTTTACTGTGTAGTAATATTAATTTTATTTATCATTTCAAATGCCAATATGTTTCTACTTCGAGGTGATCAGTGCAACACATGAACGCTAGGGGAAACACTGAACACCTTTTGAAAAGATAAACCTGTGAAAGCTTGATGTGCAGTAAACTCACACTGCTAGAGATGCTGAGTCTCCTGCCTGACTTTCACTGAACCTCCAGAATGTCTTCCAAAGGGTTTCCACCAAAGGGAACTGAAGGTTGACCATCACATCCAGAATGGCCTGATGAAACACACAGCTGTTGGTAACAACCTGAATATATTTAATAATCAAGTAATAGTTGAAAGAGAGGGATGCAGCTCACTTCACAGTGCTCTCTGTAGAGCAGCTGAAAGCTCTTGAGATGTTCCAGCGTGATGCCCTCTGGCAAAGCTTTACCCTGCAGGTCAACATCAGGGAACTCTGGAAGGGCTCTAGATGCATCTAAACATCAGAGAATAATAAATGTTTTGTTATTATCAGAGCAGAGAGTTTTCCACTGTAGAAAATCATTTCATTTAACAATTGCATCAACACAGAGATAAAGTTCTGATTTTAGGGATGATATCCTTCCGACTCTTTCACTCATTTGCTTTGTTTTTTTAACCTTAGTTGGATTGTGCTTCTGGATTTTTATAATCTTTGTGCATCTTCCCTTACTGCATCGTTTTCTTCTATTCATCTTATTTTTTGTTAAGGAGACTGTGAACCGAGCGCCACCAAGCTGTAGTTTTTTTTGTCCCAAAGTCTTTGAAATGTGAACCAAAAAGTCAACTTCACTGTTCGACTGCAATGCATCATCTCGCGAAAAGCCAACTTGACTTGGTAGAGCTGAACTTTGTTTTGCTTTTTGGTGTTTTGTTAAGAGGTGAAGCTGTTCAAAAGCGAAAATCGGGTGCAAAAGATCTTTTTTTTGCATTTTCATGTTCGATGAATCTAAACTCACCCAGAAACTGCTGGTACTGCTGGACCTGGGTGCTGATGTCAGACAGCCCTGAGCCCTGCTGCTGCTGGTTCTGCTGCTGGCTGGAACCAGACGACATGCCGTTGCTCATCCCTTCCACCTTCTGGACCGGCTTCAGCCTGTGGGAGACCCGGTGTTTTCAGACACTCAGAAATCTAAGTGAGAGCAAATGTGTGTCTGTTTGTGTGCGTGTGCGCGCCCGTGTCTAGTCCACCTCTGCTTCTGGGAAAATGGCTGCTGCCTCATGGCCAGGTGCTGCTGGTCCTCCATCAGCCGCAGTAGAGAGGAGCTGGCTTTGATCCGCAGACCATAGTAGTGATATTTGGAGTTCCCTCTGGAACAGAACAATAAGATACAGATTGATGCTTGAGAGCACCTGCATGACCTGGACTTGAGGATCCAAGAGGTTTCAGATCAGTGTGAGCCTCACAAGCTCCAGCTTTCAAAAGAATGAGTTATGGTTTTCAAACAATATATTTTTTAAACATCGCATTGACAAAATAGAATTACGCTAAGTATAATAAAACGTTTTAGAAAAAATTAACCATATGTTTAATAATCAATGCACATAGCTAATTACATATTTATTTTGCTTTTATTTGATCTAACTCTGGAGAATTAAAGCTCCTATTAAAAACTCCAATTTTACCTTCTTTGGTCCTTTTCCACTACATTGGTACAGCTCGGCACAGTTCAGTTCAGTTCGGCTTGCTTTTCCATAGGCTTTAGTGTCGCGTCAGATAGTCATCGTCAAAGTACTTTTGCGCCACACATAATAAATAGCGTGACATGAGATGAGGAAATATCCAGAAAACAACAATAGATTCCGAACCACCGAAGAACTGTGGTATTTGCTTCTTGGATTATTGGTGTATTATACAACTTTCCACAAGTCTCGCATGTGACTGGAACAAACTTTGTGTATATAATTCATGACGACTCTCTCAGACCAATCAGTTCTCACGTATGTCATGCTTGCTCGGCCAATCGAGGGAATGGTATCAGTTCAGTACGATGGTGTCATTTCTAGAACCTCTTCAAAAAGAGTTCCAGAAATGGTGTCGATTCCATGGCCAAAACGCAGTGGAAAAGTGGTAGCACTTTTAGCTTAGCTTAGCAAAGATCGTTGAATCTAATTAGACCAGCAGCACTTTGACTCAAGATCATAGCACTGCCCCCACAGTAGGCACAATGGGTGCATCATTTCATTTGCATCTGTTGCGCCCATCACTCTGGAACAGAGTCAATCTGAACACGTCAGATCACATGACCTTCTTCCATTGCTCCAAAGTCCAATCTCGAGGAGTCCAATCAGAAGCCTTTTTTCTGGTTAGCCTCATTGATTAATGATGTTCTTACACCCCTGATGTTGAGTCCCAATCCCTTGAGTTCCCACCCGTCCCTGAGTTCAACTGTTGTTTTTCTTCTAATTTATAGAAATGGTGCTTCTTTGTAAAATGGTCTTCACTTTGGAACTCTATGACAATTGGTTCCAGCAGTCAATCGCACAACCGCTTTTAAATATAGCAAATGAATAGGCTTTTTACTCATAATACCATAACATGATTCATTGCGGTACTTGTGAGGGCTAGAGCTGCACCAGATACAAATAGAAATTTAGAACTGGCCGATGCTCTTAATTTTTTTATATTCAAAAACATTTATAAATGCGTAATAAAAACAATAAATTTATCACAATGGGGAAAATCTAGAGCAGAGCTCATCTTCGATATATCGAGTTTGTTTTTTTTTTTTTTGTTTTTTTTTTGCATTCATGAAGTGCTCACAGAAAGAACAGTTATCCGCCAGTTTTTACCAAACGGGTTAATAAGTAGTTTATTCCACCAACCGGAAACAGCGAACGAGAAGGTTCTGGAGAGAGATTTTCAACCGTTTGCTGAAAAACCCGACCCTAGTAATCTGAGCATCTCCTCTCACCGTGTGCCCAGCCGCCTGGTCCTTAAACCCATGAACACAGAGCGAATGAGTTTCCCGAACGAGGCAGCGTTGACCGGCTCCAGCTTCTGCTCTTGACAGTGCAGCAGATAGTGACAGTAGAGAGTGGACCGGGGCAAACTCACGCCTTCCGCTGTCTCATAATTATCCAACAACCACTGCACCTGGGGGCCAGAGGAGAGCTGTCGAGATAAGACAGATGCACACTCAGACTGACGGCTCAGGGATTAACCAAACCTTCATGCAGACACCTCGCAAGCACATGGGCTAAACACAAACCTCATGCAGGAGAGAAAGTCAACGTGAACGAGCCTCAATCTAAACACAATTCAGACCATGCTTGGATCACATCAAAGGATTTAAATTCACTTTGACTTTAAGTGAATACAGCATGCAAACATTTGGACATTATTTAATTCTGACAGCTTCAGTGATGTTGAAGTGAAATACAAGAGATGCACTGTAATTATCAATACGCATGAAGGTATGTAAATATGCAATCAAATTCAGCAGTCATAGGTTCTGATTATAAACAGAATTAAATAAAGAACACTAATGTCTGGGTGTTTAATACTTGACGAATTCTTCTTTAGCTCTTCGTGACTCAGTAGAATTGATTCACCCTCACCAGTTTTTATAATACATCTGCATAACTACTACTCAAGCTAATGTTATCCTTGTGGAGTTTCAAATTCTTGTTTAGAATTACATCTAATGTTTAATCTAAAAGTGAACCCCTAACGATAAAAGTCAAATAAATAGTCCTGGTTTATCCAACATAATTGTGTTTAAACTTCTTATTCTTTCTGAACCAATTCATAAAATGTGCTATATCTTTTCAGACTGTTTCCCATTGACTTTGAATGGGGCCAAACTTTGTAAAGCTATAACTCAAACTGGAAATCTCTTAGACGCTTTAAATTCACCAAAAAGTGTTTCTTTACATTTGGAAAAGTCACTATTGACTTTTTGATAATGGCCATTGAGAAAGAGCATCGAAAATGTCTTCGAGATGAAACATCACAGAGCACTCGCTAGCAACCAAACTGTTTACCCTAGCAACCAAATTCTTCTAACAATATCTCAACTTTTGAAAGTCATAGAGACATGTGGGTTGGTTCATTTTACTTATTGACATGGGGAACTTTATATCACTTACCCCTCCATAGCAACCAGACTGTTTACTACTGCAACATATTTGGTATCTCATCTTATTAGTCATAGAGACATGGGGGGTGGGTTTATGTCACTCGTTGTGACATTGGCATCATTTTTAGTTCTGTTTTGCTTCCGGCACAAGGACAACCCAACATCAAAGTTTGTGTGCAAACTTTAGCCATCTAGTTTAGTTTCGAAGTCTGTCAGAGCAATAGTCATCAAGACATTTGTAAAACTTGGTCTGTAACGTTTTCATTGTGCGACACAATTTAAGAACTGAATATTTAGATGTGATTTAAATGAAAGTAAACGGACAAAGAATAACACTTTGCAGCACCACATGCATCACGACATCCATCTCAGCGTGCCGCGGCCTACAAGATGAGTTCAGTCAGTGGAATGCCTTAGTCGGTCTGGAACAGGATTGAGCGACTGACATGGGTCATTGTCTCTATGGATACTATGAATATGGTTATGACTGAACAATGTTGGAACCCGACAGCACAGTGAAAGCTGACGACTTAATGTATAAAGGTCAGCCAAATATAGCGGTAAACTAAAGTTAAAAATTCACCCAAGAAGTTTTGGGTGAACTGTCTCTTTAAGAAGCATCACTGTGCTCTCTGAAATGTAAATGAAGTCACCATGCGTTTAAGTTTAGCTGGATGTCATTTGGCGATCTGTGAGCGGCGATGAATGAGTTAAGCTCCGCCTCCCGCTGTCATCATACCTTTTTGTCTGCCGACGGCACGCTATTGTCCTCGCCTTCATTAATACTCACGGTGGCAGGAGAGGCACGAGTAGGGTGCTGGTAACCGTGACCGTTTCCACTGCTGCCGTTCCCGCTGCTAGTTAACATGTAGCCACCTTGAATGACGTAGCTCCCGCCGCTTCCGTTAGCTTCTCCTGCAGATTCTCCAGAACCGTTTGCAGCTGTTCCTCCGGCAGGGGCCACAACAGTTGTAACTCCAGACGCTGGTGCAGGGTTGGCTACAAACATGGAGACGGCAGGGGATCCGGAGGTCACGGAGACAGTGAGAGGCGTCCCGGGGGATGGGGCTTCAGATACAGATCCGGTGGGGGCCTCGTAGTACTGTCCAGCAGAGCTTTGAGTGTACAGGGGTGCCTCTGCGTAGGGAAAACTGCTAGAGCGACTGTCCAAGAAATAAGAAGTTAAGTTTCTGTTAGCGTTTGAGTATTTACAGATGTGCTTATAAGTTTAAATGTTTGATTTCTTGGCCATTTTTCAGAAAATATAAATGATGATATAAAAACTAAATTCCCACTTAGAGTTAAGAAGCCATTTATTGTCAAACAACAGCGTTTACTATTTTGAAATCATTCTGAAACAATCAAAAGTGATTTTAACATGCACAAAAATGGACACAAAAGGGCAGTTCGGCGGTGACTCCTTCTTTTTGCAACATAACTGCGCACCAATGAACTTTTAGTGAAAGTGCACCCTCTAGTGGCAAAAATTTGCATCTTGTGCCTTTAATTAGTCACCTATATTCTTAAAATAGGCACCATGTGAATTTTTTTTTATTGTTATCTAAAGAAACTAATTTTTTCGGGATTATTTGTAGAGTTCTGTTTTCAAGAGCATCTTTTAACAAAGCTCTTATCTCTCTCAGACAGGTTTTTTCTAAGCCTGATAGAAGTTAATATCACACAATCTGCCGTTATTTCAATAACAGCACATTGGGTTTCCGTGATCGTGTGGTTTTTGAGTAATGTATGATGGCTGCCGCTAGCACCACCCGCTGGTGAGGATGTCTAACAGCAGATGGCGATCTACTACCGGTACTCTACTACTTTTCCTGCAGTTCCCGGATGTGCGCTGCTAAGAGCTGTCGAATTTGAACCACTGAATTTTTGGAAATTGAGTCATTCGGATGAATGTTATTGTTGGCATTATTAAAGAAAAGGTGAATATTTTGGAAATGGACTTTGTGAGGTGAATTTTAATTATTGAATTTTTAACAATGAAAAAGTTGATGAAATGTTTCCGATTGAAATATTCACTACTTAAGTATACAACCACGCAGTGCACAAAAATGCTACCCCTGAAAATACAATGCATTAAAATGTAAGCTCTGTTAATTGCAATGCATTTTTCCCAGTTGTGTAATTCAACAAGCTTTTTATTTCAAATCCTTTTGGCATTATTTTGTTCCATAGTAATGGGTATAATTTGGATTTATGCAATTTCACTTTTCAGATTTGGTGTTAAAATTCCGGCATTGATAGTTTCCTGCAACTGTGAGAAGAGCGGCTTTAACAGAGAGTGAGCTCAGGAAGTGTGAGAGTGTGTAAAAGCTGATTCAGGCTTGGGTTTCCTGTGAAGACTCACATGGTGCTGGTGGTGTAGCTGGCTTCTGCTCCCTCCACGTATTGCACCTGGTTGGTGTACACATGCTGAACCGGCACCTGCTGGAGCTGCTGCTGAACCTGTGAGATCACAAACCCTCCGGTTAGCCACATGTCTGCTAGCAACTCCAAATTTCACAACTTTGAGCACCAACAAAACATAATAAACCAGTGTTTGCCTATGCGCACCCCTTAGATTCCTTATGAGCTCAGCTTTAGTTTGATAAAAATCAACATTAAATGCTGAAGCTCTTGTCAAAATCAATAAGAAAACATTTTTTAAGTTTGCAAACAATGTGTTGAATTTAACTAACAACTAAAAGTCATTGTGTGTAGAATTACTGTCTTTCATTCTGTTAATAAATACAGAATTCAGTAAAAACTAGGCTTGATATGCAAGGTTTATTCTAATAATTTGTTCTTGATTTTATGTGTTTTGTAATCGAGCAGAGTGAGAGACAGAAATATTTGATGGGACACTGATTTTTAATTCGTCAAATAGTTTTTGGCTAATTAGCAATCTGAGCAAAGCTTGCTGAAATAGTCGCAGGCCTATAACTCTGCAAACTTTAGCGTATTGACACCCAACTCTGTGTTTTGTGCAACAAGCATGATCTGAGGTTTCGACATGGTGCCCCCTAGTGGTCAGGAGGTATTAAAAATTATCCATTTGTTAAAAAAAAAAACAATCATTTCAACAAGTTTGGAACATCAAGCATTAAGCTTTGAATATATAATTTTGCGACCGTTTATCCAGTAATGCACAGTATGATTGTGCCACTTAAACTGGTTGGTATCCATTGGTACGCAAGCTTTCTTTTCTGATTATTCCTTCACTCTGGTGTTTATCCATTTTTATGGCAGTTTTAGTTCGTCAAATAGTTTTTGAATATTTAGCAAACAATTGTAACAACACAACACTAAGGCTATAACTCTGCAAACCCCTTTTATACTGACACCAAACGTGATGTATGCGTGAAGAGCATGATCTTCGGTTTCTGTGTGCTGCCCCTTAGTGGTCCCGAGATACGAAAATGGCTTTTAGGCTTATATAGTGAAATATAACAGTGGAACCATGTCCCATTTTACCTTTTGGTTGGCCTTTTTGGTTGTGGACCATTTTGAATTATCTAAAAAAAGTACTTTTAATACTGGGTTTATATTTTATTCTTGGCCATGTTCTGAGTAAACAACGGTTACTAGATGTTGCTGTTTTTTTAGCTAGAAATTGACTTACTTTAACAGAAGAGCAGATATAGTCAACGTCTCTAAAGACCTCACTCTTTCTGACTGAGTACATCTTGACCGATACACTCAGTGTCACCTACTCTATGGGTCGAGGGAATCTCATACAGGAAAGTCTGCACATCTGGGCCGGCTGAAGAGGAGTAGGACCCCACTGGCACGACTGGTAGTGAGAAGGTGAGCGGTGGATAGGCCAATGGTAGAGATGAAGGGAAACTAGATGAGTAGTCCGTCAGACCTCCATCGATAGTGGCTTGAGATAAACTGCCTGGAAATGGGTTAACACGCTTCTCTAGCATAACTACTCCTAGCTCCCGCCAGTCTTCTAACTGTCTCTGTGTCTTCACCTGACTGTCTCTCTCTGCATCTCCCTGTCTGAACACAGTGCTCTGAAAACAACCAGGAAAGTGTTAGATGGAAGCATTTCATTCAATGAACTATTATCTTAAAGGAGTTGTGACATGAGACCGTTTTTTTATAGTAAGGAAAAGAAATCCTGGTTCATTCTGAAGGACGCAAATCAACTGAAGTCCGGAATGCTTTGATATTATTTATTTTTAACTTGTATTGGAAAATGATCACTCTGACTCTGACTCAAACCTCTTTGGACTTCAACTCAGACTTTAATGGACTTGTACTTGGATCTCTGCCTTGAATGTCCAGGACTTGTGTTAGGCTTTGACTCAAACCTCTTTGGAACCGGACTTGACTCATCCTGCACAGTCTCGGACTAGAACTTGTTTAGGACTGTGACTCGTACTTCTTTGGTTTTGGACTCAAACTGCATAGTACTCTGTCTTGACTCGGTTTCAACTGTCCTGGACTCGGACTTGCATTGAACGCTGATTTTAAACTCTTTGGACTTGGATTCAGACTGAATTGGTCTTGAATCTTTTGGATGTGGATTCGAAATACGTTGGACTTGGACTGCATTAGACTCAGTCCTGACTCAGACTTGACTGTTCTGAATCTTGTACTCAAACCTCCTGGGTCTTGGACTCGAACTGTACTGGACTCTCTCTCAACTGCCTTGGACTTTGACTTGCGGTAAACTATGACTCGAACCTCTTTGGACTTGAATTCAGAGTTTCAGACTACATTGACTTGTTTGGACTCAACTTTGACTGGAACTTCGTTGGACTCAAACTGCATTAGACTCTGTTTTGTCTCTGTCTCAACTGTCTTGGACTTTGACTTGCGTTGAACTCTGACTCTGCTCCAGATTCAGACTGCATTGGGCTCAAAACTCTTTGAACTTGAATTGCATCTGACCTGGACTTGACTTGGACTCAAATAACTTCGGACGTATCCTTAGACTGCATTGAGCTTGAACCTCTCTTGGCTTAGACTCGAAGTGCATTCAGTCTGGTCATGATTTGTTCTGGAACATCCTGGACTCAGGAACTTGACTAAAAGTTTGCCCCAAAATATCAAAAATTTTGAAAAAAAAAAAAAAAAAACGCAAACATTTTAGCAATAACCTTTAATGATCACAATTAATTCACTTGTTTTTAATTAATTACTTACGAAATAGGTTTGCTCTAAGATGACATCACAAACCTTAGGATCCCACCCATAATTATTGAAAGGAAACTCAAAGACAGGAAAAGTAGTTTTATGGTTATGAGAGTTTGGCTGGTGGCTTTTGAACTATTTTAACTATTGCCATAGCAAAGGCACAGAACCAGACAAGCCACACGAAAAGTAAACAGGTTTTAAGATTTAAAATATCAGACCAATGGGTGTAGAGTGTTTGTAAACATCCAGGAAGAGTGAATCGTAGTTGCCCTACGTCACACCTTGAGGAGTAACTTATGTCATGACCTCTTCGGTGCAGTATAAGATGAGTTGGTTACAAACATGCCAGGTAATTGGTATTTCCAAAAGACTGCCCTTTACGGAACAATATCATGCATGTCTGTGGTTGTAGGAGCTCACCTCTTGTGTCAGGTGCACAGACTGGAGGCTGGTGACATTTAGCGGAGTCCCCGGCTCTGTTTTCGTGGTCTGAGTCGTGGCTTGAACTACTGACCTCTGTTAATAGATCACAGCAGAGACTGAAAATGAGCTCAGCGTCGACTCTCCAGAACAAGGGAACTAGTGCTAGCTCTAACTCATCTAAACAAGGCCACAGCTCTTTGCTAGTTTCCACAGAACAAAGGCAGTTACCGAAAGAAGAGGAATGTTCCCAGACACTTATCTGAGGCATCTCTTTTGCCCCTGAAGAAATGAATAGCACCTCTGTTTAAAATGAGATAAAGAGGCGTCAGTGGCCTAAAATCTTGTTAATTGGGAGACACTTTTAGATCACATTGATGAAAAGTAGGTGAATTTCAGCATTCAATCAATTGTATTTGATACTTAATACATGTTTTAAACGTTTTCCACAAACTATGATCTGTAAATGAAACGCAGGCCCGCATGTTCACAAAGATGCGGGTATTTGAGTAGTTTGTGAAAAACCTTCCTCCACATGTAAATGCAATAAAATGCGTGAGGTGCTGTAAAGAGCCAGCATAAAAAACATAGAAGTAAAAAAGCGCATCATCACTGTGTTTCCCCTACCATTAAATATGGGGGGGAATCCATCTTCAATACAAATATGACCACTAACATCAGTGAACTCACTCACTATTACACCCCATCCTGTCCTAATCACCTACGACCCCTCCCATCTTTGCCCTTATCTATCTAATTGAACATAATTAGATATAGCCTGAAAGATCATGTCAAATGTGGATTAATTAGTAAAAACAGTCTTCAAAAATGGAAAAACATGTGATTTCATGACAAACTACGTTCCCAGAGTAAGTTACTGTAAAGTCCCAAATCAGAGAGTTTTGCATTTCTCCACCCCAGCAAACTGTTCTCTGCTACGACAAGGAAAAATTAAATCAAATAATTCCCCTTTTAATCAACATTTGTGTGTTTCTGCTAAGGGCTCATGTAAATGTTCTTGAAATTAAACGTTGAAAATCAGCAGAGGCTCAAACGAGTTGTTTTTAGCCGAAATATACGTGTGTTTTCATTATTGAAAGTAACTTCATTTTAAACCACAAACCTTCGTACAGATCACTGCTTCATTATTTATGCATAACACAGAATATTGTTAATAATCAACTGTATGAATGAACAATCTCAAGCTTTTTAAAAAGCAAAGTATTACTGCAATGCCAGCTCTGTTATGGTGCAGAGTTCCAGTCATTTATTCACAGATTTGAGATTGGGGCGTTACCTGTTGAGCAGTCTGCACCTGCTGTACCACCTGTGTGGGTACTCCAGTCTGCACCACAGCGGCAGGAGGACTGGAATCTGACACCGAGTCACTGGAATGAAGTGAACCCTCTGCCGTAGAGCAAGAGGAAGAGAGGGAATTAGTCGGAAGAGCATTGTGCAAAGATTGAGGATTCAAACTCCAAGGAAAGCAAGAATTGTGTTCGTACTTAAAACTAAGAATTGTGTTTCGCCTTTTTTTAACCTTTTAACCAAACTACAAATTTGTTACACAAATTATCATTTATGTTGCCGTTTTATATGGAATTTTGCCAAAGTAAATGCATGGTACTTTTGTAAAAACAAACCAAATATATCAATAATTGAGAAAGAGCAAAAATTTGCAGAAACAATTTTTTTCACTTTTTTTCAGACATTGCTTGTAATTCAATGAGCTGCCAATCTCACTAGCCAATGAGAGCAAGCCACTGTTAGCCCCGCCCACATGACACTTGTGCCAAAACGACAAAAGCACATTTTAAAGCATGAATGAAATCTTTGAAAACAAAAAACACTGGCAGTGTGGTGTGTTTTTTATTTCTCTGCTATTTATTAGATTTTGTGGGCGTTTTTCTCATTTATGAATGCATTTTAGTTCTCTAATAAAAATAGTATTGTGCTTTTATTTTGGCACAAATGTAATGTTGGCTTTATGTTGCATTTAACATGCTTATAGGCATTGGGCTAGTCCTTGACACTTTTTTTATTGCAAGTCTTTTTTCACATTTCAACGACACTCGCTAACATTAGCATGTGAAGCCTGTAGTGTAGAGTATGTGTCACTGTAGCTAATAGGGGTGTAACAATATTTCGTGGCACAATATATCGCAGTACAAAATTGTCACAATATGTATCATGGAGCTATTGGGAGATATCGTCTAGGAGCTGAAGTATAGTTGCTTCTTGAAGTGATTGTGATTCTAGTCACTTCTGAAACTTCTTTACCTTGTTTTCTTATTTTATGTAATATTTACTGGGAAACAATTATCCTTTGCCCACATTTTAACAACATATAAGCATATAAACAAATAAAGATCATAAAATGAGCTCTCACCATCACTTAGAGCAAAAGAGATTACTTACTGCATACATCAATACTGCCCCCTAGTGGATGGATGGCATCTAACACTCTCATACAAATTAAACCAGACTCTAGCCTTTCGTACTTTGTGGTCTCAAAATTTTTAAAGTACATTTTTCCAATGATGATTCCAATGATAGCTGGTTTAAAGTAGAGTTGTAAAATATTGTGATATTGAGCTGTTCTCACAATTCTCTGTGGTATAGAGGGGGAGTGGCTTAGTGATGTGGACCTAAATATACATGCGATTATGTGAAGTAGCACTCATAGAAGTTTAATATGGAAATTCAAGAAAAGGGCACTATAACAAGATACTGTTTAATAATCTTTGCAGATTGACTATTTTATAAAAAAAAAAGATATGTCAACATCAATAAATATTAATGAATTGCTGTTACCTGTAACTGTGACGACGATGTACTGCGGTGGATTTTGGGCGTTGCTGGACTGTGACGGTGAGCTCTGAATCTCAGCTGTCACATACTGAGGCTGAGTGGGCGGGGTTTGAGTGGGCGGAGCCTGGATGATTGCTTGGCTCTTCTGTGCTTGTGATGGTGGGGGTGTGGTCTGGTCGCTGGGTGTGGTTGACGAAGTGGTAGCTCCAGATGTTTGTAGTTCAGCTAGGAATTGTTGCGGAGCTGCTGTAATGGTAGAGGCCTGTCCTGATGTGGGAACGACAGCACCCCCCTGAGGCTGGGAGGTCTGCTGGAGCTCCCTCACGTACACCGGAGTGGCCATTGAGATTCACTGAACTATATTAAGCAGGAAAATAATAAAAGACACTTCTGATTGTATGTTGTTTAAAAAGAGGAATGTTTTCCTGAAGTAAATGCACTTCTTATTAGCATGTAGTAACTATATACCGTATATATATATATATATATATATATACTGATGCAAAAAGGTGAAAACTGCAGCTGTGAAAACGTAACTGGTTGGATACATTTGGTTCATATGGATGCTCTGTACTAAGAAAACAAAAATGAGTCAATTCTCCTTTAAAATGAAACTGTGTGTGAATATAATTACTTTTACTGGGAGATGTTTGGGGATTGGGCAGGTTCCCCACCACATTTGTAGAACTTACGATGTAAATAGTTAAACAACTTTGATATAAACCTAAAATTGTTTATATAAATTCCAGTTTTATACAATTTATGTAAACAAGACTTTCTCATCGGAACTAATCATCTTTCTTAGCACCACCACAACATTGTGAGAAATCCCTGAAGAATACAAGCATTGTTGTGAAAGCAGAAAGAAGAGGAGGAAAGGTTATGGTTGAACGGTTGGTGTCTGATTACCGGTAACTTGATCACAGTTTGCAAATGAGTGACGCCACACACTATTGTTAAAAAGGTGAGGACGAAAAGGAATAATCTGCATCCATATTTTTTTTACAATTGCAAAGTCATACTTGTTAAGTCACCAGTATTGTTTAAATAATTTTGTTTAATTGCTATATCTATTTTTACATGGTCTGCTCATTTACTCAGTTCTCAGTTTCGCAATGCAAACGTTCTCAAAACGTTTTTATCTAAAAAAGGATAAAAATACAAAGGTATGTAGAGTACTGTGCTAAAGTTTTAGTCAAAAATGCAGTAAAAAATGCTTTCGGCAAGTTTAAAAAATGACTGTTTATATTGGTAAACCCAGTTTGAACAGAAATAAAAACAGCTGGGCAGAAGGCTCGAAACTAATGTCATTACTTTGCATCAACAAGGTCTCTCCCATGCAAAGATTTTAAAGCAAACTGGGGTTTGTACTGTTCAAGCTCTTTTGAACAAGCTCAAAAAACAGGCAATGTTGAGCATCAAACCGAAAATAACCAGCAGCGCAATCAGAAACCAGTGGGGCCCAGGTCCACCCGAAACTCACAAAACATAGGAAATGCACAAAAACATAGGAACTGGGGGTGCAGAAACATGGCAGCAGGTGCTCTAGACTAATGAGGCAGTTTGTTCGTTGAAGGGCTGGTGAGCAGTATCATAACGAGTGTCTGTAGGCAACAGTGAAGCATGAATATGGTTCTATGAAGGAGAAATATGGTTGGGGATTGGCGCAGGAATAATGGTGATGCTTATCAAACATGCAATACAATCGGGAAGGTGTGATTGAACAATGGCCCCAAACATACAACCAAAGTTATTCTTTCGTGTTCACAGAGAATAAGTTCTGGAAGTGTTGGCATGTCCCCAACAGAGCACTGAAGTAAGTGAGCAAGCGTCATCCACAGAAGGTCTGCAAGATGTTTAGAGCAACCACAAAAGTTGAACACACTAGAATTACTGCTGCTTTGAAGGCAAAGGGTGGTCACACCAAATATTAATTTGATTTCCCTTTTGTTCATTAATTTAAATAAACAATTAGTGCTTACATTTCTGCAGACATTCTTTGTTTAAAGCATATTTTCATTGTAGAATTCCTTTACATTTTGAAGCTGTGTGTGCATGTACTTGAGCTGAAAGTGTATATTCACCGCATGAAACCCCATACACATTGGGATCTTTTAATATATATATATAACAACCCAGCCTAGTTACAAGGGAAGCCGTTTGTAATACACGACAGACTACATTTTTATAACGTATGAACAGGGTCTGCGCAAGCGTTTCCTGGTTTTCAGCGAGAGCCCTGTATGCTATTATTTACTCTGCGGTTGAAGCTTATGAATGTTGCTATATCTCGTGCTTTCAAGGGGGTTATGAACGGAAGTCTGCCTTTTTATGCGGCGAAAGCTGCACGTTTATACAGCGTGGTGGTCGTGTAACTATGCCAACAGCGTTTATTACATCGGGCTCCATAGCAACGCTAGCCGAACGCTACAGTATGGATGGGTGGAAATGTGTTCATGGAGACTCACGCATTATTGCAAACAACACCCGCCATTTTGTACAACCTTTCTACAATATCGCCATAACAACGAGCAGCTTTAGAGGATGCTTCAGCTGAATGCTATTGTTAGCGAGACTCGATCGCTTAGCTACTGCTGCCGCTAATGATGATTATTGGTCATCGGCGGACGCGAATAATATCATCATCCTCCTCCTCACACCTGTTTCTTTTTTATACACATTGTGACTTCCTATAAAAGATAGAAAAACGGAATCACCTCCTTTTCCGAGAGACTCTTCCAGCCGCGTTTTTTATTTATTATGCTTTTTCTATGAATCGGGCTGTTGTTGTTGATTCTTGTTGCTGGGTTCTTGTCACCACGACTACCGTGGCTATGGCGTTTCTCGTCCTCACCCGGGCAACTGTTGCTACCCACTCGCTGGATTCCCGCCCCCTTTCTCCGATATGATTGGTTCTAGTACAATAACCACAACGCCGCGTCTTGTGATTGGAGGAAATAGGAGCACACGAAAGCTAATTCGTCTAAAGGCTGTCAATCACAAATGCGTCAGGGGGTTTCACACGCTGATCTGAAATCAGCCGCTACGTTTTCGTAAAATGTAACGTACGAGAGCAACGAAAAGAGAGCTGATCTGAGGGTAGCCTTTGTAAAAAGATATCGTCTGAAATGTTATTTTACGGTTTACCACATTTACATTTTATCTCAAACTCTTCACAATTGACTATGAAGTCGTTAAAACACAATTCAAAGTTATTACTTCCAAATAATTGTAATTATAATTTTTATACAGGAATATCGTTTCATATTATAAAACAACGTATTAGTATTTGAACGTGTTTATTATATACATCCACCACCATTTGGTTTATGTTTTACCTGAATATACATGAACTTTTTTTACAGTATGGAAATGGTTAACTGATACAATTAGCGAAAATCAAATATTTTTTTAAATATAATTATGTTATCTGTTTGATAAAATAGCTTAAAATAAAATAGAATTTTACATTCTATCCTACTATAGCTCCATGTTTTGTTTTATTTCATTTCTATTTTTTGCATAGCACTTCTCTAATGTTTAAATTTCATCCAGGGTTTTTCTGCCACAAAAATCTTTAATCTTTAAAATGAGCCCTTAAATCTAATGTTTGTGACATCTCAAACCTTTGGATCCCACCCACAATTTGCAGTAGAAACATTTCTTATAGGTTAAAACGTGCTGTGCTTGGGTGTTTGGATAGTTATAAATGTTGTTGTTTGTTTGCATTCCAACAACTCGTTAAGATCACAGTGGACAACTCTAGCATGGTGGAAAAAGGCGGGATCAGCAGGAGCTCATGATCCTATAAAGGGCCATTGTGAATGTAGACATTTTTGACAATAGCTTAACTAGTTATATTTAGTTCGTTACATGTTTTTTTTTTTTATAAAATCTCTAGTATTAGTTTAACTCTGCAACTGGAGACATTTGTTAGCGCATTGAGTTTAATTAAAATGTATTTATTTACAACAACTGATTTCTATTTTATCCCATGAACAAAGACACGCTGTGGGCAAAGACGTCAAACATGGCAGTTAATGTCTCAAAATGTCACACAGTTTTGTTGTTATCATCACATTTATTAAAAATGCATTATTCAGTTGTCATTTGAAATGTTGGTGACCTTTGTCCATTGAGTCTCAGAGGCTTCTTGGGTGCAATGGACTGTGTTATCACTCTGTGAAAATGCCATACTCGCTACATCTCTTTGTCTCTTAACCTCTAGCCCTCACAGACATCACCCCATCTGTAAAAATGAAAAAAAATTAGATGATTAGTGGTGCAATGATTGTACATCAAGCATTCAAGGGAATTAAGGACAAGAATGACTGGTTTTTCTGTTAATGTTTGATGAAAGAGTGCAGGAAAAACCATTTAGCCTGCAATAATATTTCTTAATAACAATATTTAACCCCATGACATGTTACTAATCAAACTTAGATCACAAAATCTTCAGTTTTACTCCAATTGGTTGAAGCTGAAATGAATACACCCTGCTACAAAAAGTACTACAGCTAATATTTTGTATGAACACCATGGTTTTTATGGACGGCACCAAGTCTTCAAGGTCCGGAATGAACAATTTGGTGACATTTTGCCCCTTATATCTTCAAAGAAGAACCCTTTTTCGAGGCTGGATGGTGGATGGAGAGCAATGCTCAACATGTCGCTTCAGAATTCCCCGCAGGTGTTCCATTGGGTTCAGATCAGGAGACAAAAGTCTTAATTTGTCCAATAAAAAATGCATATTTCTTAATTTTTAAAACGTGGATTTAAATGTATTGATGAGTGTGTTAGTTTGCCCAAAACACTTTTGAGATCTGCTTTGTAGATCTTTACACTAACCACGTCTGCCCCTCGTTCATAATTACACCATCACCTTTCCTGCTCAGGCTTTTGTTTCCAGAAAGGTCTCAGGCTTTATCAGGCTGGGTTATCAGTGACTCCTGCGTCTGCTGAAGGAGCATCCGTGGCCCTTGTCTCTTTAAAAGCCGGTTCAGGGACCTGAGAAATAACAGAATCCAGCATCACAGGTGTCTGTGGTTTCCCAGTCAGTGCCAGTGTTACCACTAATCGATGATGTGGAAGAGTGTGTGCATCGCTCTGTGTCTGCTGCTGGCCAGCGTGAAGGCTCTGGACGCCGGTCCCTCGTATGGAGTGAAGCTGTGCGGTAGGGAGTTCATCCGAGCTGTTATCTTCACCTGTGGAGGATCCCGATGGAAACGCTCGCTCACGAACACTGGTGAGAACCCATCATACTTCTTTTAGGAGCAGGGGTCAGGGTTTTGTGAGCAGGTTTGGGGAAAATGCTTGTCTAGAAATGTATTGCTCAAGCTAAATTAAAATTTTAAAATGAAAGACACACAAAAAAATCAACCCTCGTTATCAAATTATTAAAAGGCAAAGGATGTTTTTTCTACTTTTAAAGGGTTATATTGAATTAAACTGAACTGCTTTTATTTGGTCCACTAACTTCTCTCAATGTGAACTGAATGTGTAAATAATATTTGAATCAATTTAATAAATAATAATAACTTCTCATTTTATTTTGAGGCGTTTGTTTTTGTAAAAGAGGTTTTAAAATATTATTATGATGATAAATATATTTATTCTAATTATATTTTTTCAATTATTTTTAAAAATTCTAACAGTTCACTATGTTCCTTAATAAATTAATCGTGTCTGGTTACATTGTTTGGTTGTTCATCGTTTGTAGTTATTGTTTGTTAAGTTAAATTTATGTATCCATTTTTTTAAATTAATTTAAGCAAATACTCATTTTATTTATTTATTGTTTTATTAATGTGCTCGTGTATTCTTTTATTTATATTTATTTGTTAATTTTTTCTATTCAAGTCATTTTTTTAATGCTCCATATAAAGCTGCCTTGAAAGGCACTCTATAAATATATTAATATTATTATAAACATTGTATTAGGACTCAGTTATACTTACTGAAATGAAATCAAATGTTCCAAATAAAAATAAAGTTTGCCCTAAAATTTTAAAAGCACTTTACCCGTGAAAAACCATCAACTATAAGAGAGCATAAAAATTATACTTGCAATCACTTTTAATGTATTTTATAAAGGGAAAAACTGAAAATATTACAAGAATTCAATCACACTAATAAAATACAAGCCCATTGATTTATTATTGCACAGTAAAATCCTAAGAGTTAAATTCACTCAGAGTGTATTTGGGCCCACTCTATATAGAATTAAACAGACTCTGAAGAAGAGTTATTTAAATTAATTTATTTCATACATTTTTCCAAATCTGTGAGTGAAAATATCATCTTTAAGTAGCGTACCTCTTGTACCTTGAATTATATTTCTACAGTCTTGCTAATCATAAATGCTCATCATCACTAATGATCAAAAGTTTTAACTCTGTTCGGAGTGCATTTGGTCTCTCTGAATATTTAGTTTTTATTTTGCATTTTTTCCTGTGAAGAGTTGGAAAAAAAAATCTGGATTTAGGATTTTACTGTGTATTAAATGTTGATTCTCAGTTTGCATGTGATGGGCTTAGCAGGGCTGAGAGGAGAGGCAGGTATGGACTCGATGGAGACGATGCACACACTTTATTAGTTTTAAAGAAAGGAGCAGAGAAACACACAAACATTGTGTTTGAGCAATGAAAAACAATCAGCAGGAACGCTAACCAATGTAGAGTCCTGATGATGTTTTCATATGTTGTACTTGAATATCATGGCCATAAGAGGAACCCCTGAAAATCTCAGAAAATTAGAACATCGTAAAAAGGTTCCAGGTGCCACACTCTAATCAGACAATTAACTTATTGCATCTACATAGGCCTTTACATGGTCTCTTTCTTTTGAAATCAGGGTCTGTATGAAAAGAGGAGATGCGTAATGTCTGTGGTTTGCGGTGCCATTTCTGCTGGTGTTGGTTCACTGTGTTTTCTGAATTCTAAACTCAAGGCAGGAGTCCACCAGCACGTTTTAGAGCACTTGTCCTTCTGCTGACCACTTTCCCATTCAAACATAGAGCTATGTTACTGCATGAACTTTTGAAAATGCATAATATAGAGTCATTAAAATAAAAAAGAGTGCTTTTAAAGTATGAACTCTACATATTCTCCATACTGCAGATGAAGTCCTCGACTTATTCAACTCGTATGACAACACTGCCGCCGACGTCTCTGTGCTGTACGGCTCAGCGTCCTCTTCCCAGCTTGCACCTGACTCAAACCTCTCACCCCTGGCTCAGGCCGAAGCAGACGGAACGGTGTTCAGGAGACCTGCGCGCTCGCTCATCTCAGAGGAGGTTTTGGAAGCACTCCGCTCCGTTGACAGGAAGGGACGCGATGTGGTGGTGGGACTCTCCAATGCCTGCTGCAAGTGGGGCTGCAGTAAAGGAGAAATCAGCTCCCTCTGCTGAGTCTCTCTGGCGGGTGGTGGGGGGCTCGCAGGGGCGGGATGAGAGTCACAGTGAGATCAGGGGCCCTAAAAAGTATAAAAGCATAAATAACATACATTTTGTGTCTGTTACGAATGGAAAAAAGATGGTTTGGAGGAAAGTTAGGGGTTTGTTTGGTTTTGATGGCAGGGCCCTGTATCTCATGTTGCTTAGGGACCCCAAACCACGCAGCTCTACGTCTGTTTATTGTGATAATGTGCTTGAGTTTTTTGCAATTACAAAGTCATCCAAATTGCACCCAAAATGTCAGATCTCAAACAAAAGATTATTGAAAAACCCGAACCCCTGAATTAACCTTTTTATGCTACAGTTCATATTTTGGTTAAACCACCACCTTTAATTAAGAATTTTGTGTTGTACTAAGTGTATTCAGTCTTCTGTTCAGTCTATTTAGATCCTGAATCAGTATGTTTGTCTGTATTTTTCATTGTCGAATAAAGAGCATTCACTCCATTTTAAACTAAGGTGAATTTGGAACATCGTGGTTTAGTTCGAGGTGCGAAAAAGACCATTTTAAGGATGAGTCCTCAGCATTTTTGTACTTAAATAATTCCAAAATAATCTAATAATTTGACAAGTGAGTGATTTAGCGAGGGGAAAAAACATGTCATTTTAAAGATTTAACGTGAAAATCAAACTTCCGGAGTTGAGAAAACGTTCCTCTTATTCTACCAATACTACATTAAATATTTAAGAAACTTAAAAACCACAAAAATGTGCTGTTGTTAACAGCAGTTAATATTTTAATATCATAATTTATGAATATACAGCATTATACAAACTTTAGATGTTTACATTTTATTTGCGTATTCTGTGGAATTATTAACATTTAATGTAAAAAGAAGGACATAATTAAGTATAAATTCGTTGAACTCCCATTGGCTTATATACTCTATGTAATCACGTGGTTGAATGCGCGTTCACGCAAAAGGGAGTCGAAAAATGGCACAACCCCGGCTTGTTTTTTTTTTTTTTTTTTTTTTTACCAGAAATGAGGAGACGAGTCTGAACGTGTCTGCTGGAGAGGCTTTCTGATCCATTTGAAAACAGAAAATATGTCTAAGTTGTTGTAAAGGGAAGCGAAAAACGACTAAAATGGATTTTCCGTGAAAGTGTAATCGCTCGGTTAACGGGACGTTGCGTCATTCTGGAGTTTTCTGGCGCCGCTGTTGAGTGCGATGGCATGGCACATTATAAAACTTCTCGTTTATCTGTGGATTTACTCTCAAGGTACAGCTACATTTGTTATTACCACCATTTTATACCTTCATGAGAATTGTTATGTTTTTAGGAAGTGCATTAACAATCGGATATAAAAAAATCTTAAAAGTATGTTTCACGATTATTCTGGCTTTATTTTACTGATTGAAATATTACTTTCACAAAGTTAGCCAATGGACCTTTAAGCATAGAATACTTCTTAATACAACATTTAACAAAATAAAAGCCCAAATAAATTGTTTTAATAGTCTTACATGATTAAATCCTGTTAGAAAGACAAAATTATCTAAATGGTGTAACCACAAAATGAAATCCCAGCTGTGGACAATTTAGGTTTGCCAATGTTTTCCACAAAGAAATTGATGTTGCACAAAAAAGTTATTATGCATATGATTTCATCACAGTATTACGCTGTACAAGTGAAACCAACCAACCCAAGAAAATATCTAACAAAACACATCTTAGTGTTTTTCTTAGAAATAACATATTTTATATGTTAGATATGAATATGTCATCACGAGGAGGAGGGTAATTATGGAATATCTGACATTTGTTTTTGCATAATTATACCAATGTTTATTTGATATTAGTTGCATTTTCTTTGCCCTCTCTTTACTCACACCTCTTCCTGTCACCGTACTGTCCAATCAGTTACAAATAAATGCAAAAATGGCCCAAAATATTATCTTAAAAAAATACATACATTTGCGTACAACTGAGTAGGATCAGTAGGAAACAAAAAAATTTGATGGAAACACATTTACTGAATAAATTCCAATGGCAGTGTGTTTTTTTTTTCTGTCGGAACTGACACGTGGTGAAACCACGCTTTATTTGATGCAATATTCCAGTTTTGCGATGGAATGCAAACATACCTACTGATCAAATCTATATCATATGTATCACATTGAAGGAGGACATCTTGGTTGCATAGTGTGTTTGCTTTCTAAACTGCAGTCCTAATAACGCTTCTCCATTTTTGGCTCGACTTTGTTCTTTTATCCTTTTTTTTGTCCAGGTTCATTTGGAGTGGATGTGCACTGCTGGTGGAATCAAGCTCTTCCTGTGGGTCCTGATGTGTCTGTTGTGTGCCAGAAGATTTCACAGGATAGCGCCAGCAAGTGTGGTCTGTGCCAGCTCTATGTTACCCCACATCAGCTACTCAGTACATGCGGCAAGACTCAAGAGGCTTTCGATGTTTCTGTCGCAACACAACATCGAAAGCGTATTCGCTGTTTGTGCAACGGAGATGAATCGGAGACCTGCAATGTTACAGTTCAAGGAGCAAGTGAGTTCACGTGGTCGACAATTCCATCCTAATGACAAAACACACCTCGGTGTGAGTTGGGTGTTAATATTTGTAGCTCAAATTAATCTAAAGGAAAGAATAATAGTCGTAAATGGACCAAAATAAAGAATACCACTATCACCACGATGACATTGTTACGATTTAGCCTAATTCCTACTTGTGTGTAAGACCTACGTGCGACTTGTGTAGACTTGGTCTGCGCTTCACCCCTTCTTCCTCCCCGAAACGCCACACAACATGGATCCGTTCATACTCACCACTCTATGCTTCAAAACGCATAGGCAGCCCCTGGTGGGGAACTGGTGAACTTGCCATCTGACAATGTTTGTTCTCCACTGAGAGAACAGATGTAAAGATGGCTGTATTTCTGCACTGCTTTGATCAATCATTCATTGATTTGGTTCTTGTTGTTGTATTATAAGTGGAGATGCTCGGATATGTATGATGTCACTCCAGAAATGCTGTGCTACCAAACTGACCAATCAAGCCGCTCATGGTGTGCTCATACAATTTTGGGGATGTGCGTGGTAGCCTATGGTGTAAGCTTGTGTGTCTATCAGGCCTTTCCTAGGCATGAAGCAAACGTAGCATTTCTGGTAGCGGTAGTCACCACACATATTTACTTTAAAAGAATGGAAATGGAATCGAGCGCAAGGGCATGCACATGAGGCATTCAGGCACCAGTACCATATTGACTGCAATAGAACCTCATTGCGCTGTTGTGGTAACAACTTGAATTTGTAGGTTTTCCAGTCTTTTTTGTCTTTAATTACACTGTAATTGAACCACCACAAAATCTGGGCATATCCATATCTATTTCTAATTTAAATTGCATTTGAGGACCCTGCAATTCACATCTCCACCGTCTTTCTGTGTGGACTATGTACTACACTCTCTGCTTCACAGCAATACTAAACCTAATAAAAAGTAAACGTAACCTAATCATTTTAACAATCTCTAAATATAAAGATCCATAGCTATCAGAACCTTTGTTTGAGGAAGCCTCTGGTTGCCAAAGGTTCCCTTTAAAACTAGTCGCAAAGTTTGTGTTGCCATAGATTCAAATGAAAATTGTTGAATTGTGGAACTGTTTATTATAGATGTTAGTTATACGGACGTGAGTTAGCGGCATAATGTTGTGGTAACGCTGTTTTTGGAGTGAAATTTCATCAAATTATCATCAGAAATAGACAACTAGAGTGCCTAGCTAAATGTAAATACTGCCAGTGTTTTTTATTGGGGGGTGTTTTTGTGATGCAAAGTTTGAAGACCTTTATTGTTAGCATCAAACCATTTTGCTACATCCTCGCTAGGAATATTTAAACATTTGCATTCTGTAAAAGTGATAAGTCGTCATTTCTTCAGAGTTGGACCTGCTCATGGTAAATCCGATGCATTTGAAATAGTTTTCGGTGGAAGCATCTGTCGAATCTGTAGCCGTGCAGTTTTAATGTCTAAAGCGGCTTTGTTCATTTTGAGCTTTCTGTGAGAAAAGTTTGTTGTGTTCGATGCAGCAGAGGAAGTGCATCACGTTTGCAGATTCCCCCACTTCCTGTTATTTTCTTTCATGTCTGAGAGGTGATAATTTTCCTGGAGCGCATTTTCTTTGTAACATAATCTTTTTTCAACGCAGCTCCTCCATCTCCCCCGTCTCGCCCTAACTGTGTTATCGAAGCGATTGAAGACGAGAGCATTCGCTGCTCCTGGACTAATTCCAACGAGCCTGTGATTCAAACCACTTACACCCTTCACTGGAGAGACTACAAAGGGTATAAACTCTTACTAACATCCTCTTTTACAGTCGTGTACATCAAGACGCTTTGGTAATTCTGGTTGTATGTGATGATGTAGGAAGATTACCTCCAGGGAAAGTGATGATTCGAGCGTGGTCATCAGCCGGCTTGACTATATGAAAAGCAGTCAGATGACCGCATGGGTCACCGCCAGGAACCTTCTGGGGGATGCACAGTCTGAAGAGTCAGACTTTGACACAGAACATATCAGTAGGTATTTAATACTGTGGTTCAAAGTGGGCTAACCGAAACACCTGGATGGAGTTTAATCACTGTATGGTTACAGAAAAAGAGCTGTATCATCCACACCGTAATGCATGACTGGTTGGGGTGTGGTCAGCAGTTGCTCAGGATCAATTAAAGCAACTTTATGCAGCTGAAGCAGGAACTTGAAGTCGGTAGAATGTCGTAAAATGCTAATTAGAACTAAGTCAAATTAAGGCGAGCCATGCCAGTGCTAAAATTTGGTTGAAAAGCAGCATTTGCACTTTTAAAAACAACAAAATTGCTTACTAAAAGAGACTAAAGTTATACATGATTTTTCAACTGTTAACAATGACCAACAGATGTCGTAATAAACAAAGTCGAGAAGCATCTGAGCATTCCAAGAGTTTCACGCTGCTCCCCAAATCACTCTTGCAGAAATGATTCACGCCTCTTTTATCCGCTCCATGGAATCTCATTAATTTATGGCTGACCACAAGCCCTTTTTCTTGATGTTTCCAAAACTGAGGTGTGAAAGCCCCTTCCTGGGTCTCATGGGTGTTGTGACACTTCAAAAGGAAGCAGATCTAGTTGCAATCAAAAGATGGCTACAAAAAGAACACTACTGAGTTTAGATTTATTGATAGATTTAGCAAAATAAAAGTTTTAACTGGATTTTTTTTGTTGGTAGAACACTACGATTATAATCTAGTGAAAACACATTTCATGCCTTTAAATTTGAACAATACGTTTGATGGACAATATGGTTCTTTTTTGTTTTGGTTGTCAGTTCGACCAGAGCCTCCGTTCAGTCTGAACCACACGCTCATGCCTCTGGAGATCTCCTGGACCATGGACTGTGAATTCATTGGGCCTTTAGACAAGGAATGCCAAGTCCAGTACCGCATGGAAACTGAAATGCAAGACTGGGTCGAGGTGAGAGAGGAGGGAGGAGGAAATCATTCCAACGTGCCTAGTGCAGAGGGATTTGGTCTGGCATGCCAGAGTTTCCCCCAGGTTTACAGGTTTAGGGGCTACCCTCACCAAAGCACCCACCCCTCAAGGTTTTGGGGTGGGTGCTTTGGTGGAGGTTTTAATTACGAGCTTTGTAAATTCATGTTTTCCATAAATAAGTTAAACTTTGCTGAAGAGAACCAAACCTCGGAGGGGGCATGAGGGATGAGTGGTGCTTCTGAGTCGTGGTTGTGGCTGTTGGAGCATTTAATCCCATTACGTAGCGCATAATCTTATTTTGTGCATGGTGAAATATTTTTTTGTTAACTTTTCTTAAAGGGGTGCTTGCCAGATGTGGGGCGTCCCCCTTATTGAATGGTAGGGGAAACGCTGGATGCGATGAACCAGTGAGAAGTTGTGATTTTCTCAGATTTTGAGTCACTGTTTGGTCTGATATTATAGGATGTCACGTTCAATCGCACTTCAAAAATAGAAAAATTAGGCTTATTTTAATATGCGGGAGGGAGGGATGGTTGGGTAATGTAAGGGTTCCATTCGATAGCGGTGTGTCTTTATTGAAACAAACTATGCATTTTAATCTTGATATTATCTTAGATTTTTTCAATTGCTGGAGATTTTTGATTGAAAGTTAAAGGAAAAGATGACTCTTCTGATGATGGATTATTGTGTGCAGGTGAATGGTTTCCAGGTCACCTTTCCTCTGGAGGATTCTCAGCCTTTCAGACCGTACAGTTTCCGTGTCCGCTGTCATTGTGGCTATGAAGAAAGAATCATGAGCAATTGGAGCGCTGTGTATTCTCTCCAAACGCCTCCTGCAGGTCAGAGAAACACATTTTTAACTAGACGGCTAAACTTTGCATACAAAACTTGTGAAAATGCTATTTTAGCCATTAATCAATGATTTTCTCAGTTGAGCTATTGATTTTTTTTAATCAGTTGCTAGGCTAAAACTCTGTTTTCTATGAAAGAATCAATTAGCCATTAAAAGGATCCCTTCTCAGTACAAGTGATGAATACCAAGTCCCATGTCTCTTGCATTTTCTGAAGCTAAGATATAGATCGGCGAATTTGGTTGCTAGGGTAAAAGGTTTAGTTGCTATGGAGGAGACCGTAACATAATATAATGTTCGCTGTGTCAATGTGAGTAAAATAAACCAACCCCCATTTCTATTTTTTGCCAAAGCTGATATAGAGATCTGTCAAATTGGTTGCTATGGCCAACATCCTGGTTGCTATGTAGGGGTCAGTGACATAATATAATGTTCCCATGTCAATATAAGTAAAATAAACCTAAGCTGGGATAGAGATATGGTAATTTGGTTGCTATGGTAAACAGAATGAACAAACCCCCATTTCTCTTGCACTTTTTATAGTTGCTAGGGTAGACAGTTTGGTTGCTCAGGAGCCATCATCAATCTCATTTAAAAATTTGGGTTCTTACTATGATTAACATAAACGACCCTCACATTTTTCTTGAATATATTTTTGTTGTCTTATTTATTTTCAGTGAACATTATAAGTCAAATCATTCACCTTTAAGTAGATCCTCAAATACTTTTCATTCCACCAGTCTCAAAAGATATAGCCACCTGAGGTGTGTATATATATATACACACACACCCTTTTTTGATGATAATGTCATCAAAAGTAAAGGCGGAGCTGTGTATAATTCATCATTACTGCTGGAGATTTGGTTCACTTCGCTGCTTTGGAGTATAACAAACACATTTTGAGTGTTGTTACATTCGCTGTAGCTTTTTTGAGGCTGTTTCTCAGTTCACAGCCTCTTTAATGCACTTTTATTGTGACCTTGTGATTTGGAACTGAAAAGCGAGCCCTGATCTTTCTGCTTTCAGCTCCAGTTGGTGAACTAGACGTTTGGAGCAACTGTTCGTCTCATTCTGACAAGACTTCCTGTAACATCTATTGGAAGGTAGAATTTTACCCCCATCGTCACATCACAAACAAAAGCCTGGATTCGATCATTCAGCTACTTCGTGTGTTACAGGAAATGCCACTCTCTCAAGCCCGGGGGGAAGTCTTTAACTATATAGTGATGCTGAAGTTTCTAAATGGCTCAGAGGTGATTAGAAACAATGGAGATCAGCAGCACTTTGAATGCAGCTGCCCTCAGATCAGGAGCTTCACTCTCCAGCCGGGGGTTCTGGGAGTTTTTGTGTCCGCTAACACCTCCATGGGCTCGTCCAAACCCACACTCGTGGCGTTTTCTGTTTGGGGTAGGTCAATGCTACAAATTGTTTGGTTTTAAATCGTTCATGCTTGGCTACATCCTTTGGAAAATTGTTGTTATAACAAGAAATAAAAAAATGCACTTTTGTAAATCAGTGTTGCAGAATTAGCCTAGACGACATACCACTCGTGCTTTACCACGCAACTGTTTCCGCGAGACCTTTCGTGTCTCGAACATTTTGTAACTCGAAGCATTCGTATCTTGGGATTACACTAGCACAGGGAGAACATGCAAACTCCTTCCAGGAAGGTCGTAGCGCCATTCTCATTTAACCAATCCTGGCTTAGATTGAAGTTAGGACCTCCCTCATAATAACCTCTTTAATTCCTCATGATTAACGCATTTATTCCTTTTAATCCTGCAATTTATACTTTATTTATTTATATTTAACAAAGTTTTGTTTTTTCATACTGACTGTAATGAAATACAAGACCACTCAGAAAATTAAAAATCCATTTTTTGATCCGTGTGTGATTACGAATGGATTACCAATCAACTGTGGTCCGTTACACCAGAGAACTCGTTTTAAATTCTATTGATATTTTTAATGTCTCACCTCATAATTTGAATGTATTTTGATTGTTTTTTGTCTCTTTTCTGTCCACTTTAGGAGAGTCCATACCTGAGGTGAATCTGAGCATAAGAGCCATGAACGGGACACTGTTTGTTTCATGGTCTGTTCACCCACAATCCTCTGAGGCTTTCCTAGGCTACGTCGTTCAGCATGTGTCCGTCACACCCAACCATTCATGTTTGAACTGGGTGAGGGTAAATCGAACCCAGAACTTCGTGCTTCTCGCTGGTGAGTAAGTGTTTACTCACACACGCACACACACGCACACACTGTTGAGAGACTGTTGACATTGAGGTTGTGTTTGTCTCCATCTAAAGGTGACTTCAGGAACTACACGGCGTATAACGTCTCACTGTTTGGCGTCTTCCTGAGCTCCAGCATTCTCCTCAAGTCTAAGATTGCTTACACGGTTCACGGAGGTATGACACCTCACATTTCGTCCGAACACATGATAGAAACATTTGATCAGAGTCCTTTGGAAAGTTTCTGGTGTCGTTTTGATTTAAAAAGATTAAAAACGATTGTTCAACAATAAATTGCTTCCCCCAACCTCTGAGTGGGGGAATGTGTTATCATTAAAACAATTTCTTTCATGCTGGTATTGAAACAAAATGCACTTAATGTATCCCTCCCTTCTACCCAGTTCCTCCTGAAGTTCCAGATCTGCACGTAAAGAGCATTTCTCACTCCTCTGTCACTCTAGCATGGAGCCCCATCCCTGTCCACGAGAGTAAGGGGGAGATCTTGTACTACTTAGTGGGCACCGAAAAAACAGGTAACTCTCGACCCCTGCCCTGCTGACCGTCTCTTTAGGTTGAGCTTTCATGTGCTTCAGTGAATCTGACAAATCTGGATTCCATTGAAGTGTCTTTGGAAATTCTCCGTAGGATTTAAAACAGCGTAGAGTTTATTTTAAAATGTGACATTGATGTACGGGATTTTTTTCTCACATTTATTTAAAAACTACAGTATTATGTTTTCGCTGTGTTCCTGACTTAATTCCCTCTCGTACTATTCCTCTCTGCGAGCTTCCCTTTCTCCGCCACTTGGGGGTTCCCCGTCTGTCTGTCTGTCATCCCCCACTCCTCCCGTGATTCCTGTGCTTTCTCGTCCTCGTATCTCTACGCCTGGTTCCTCATTTCACTTTATGTTGTACTTTGGCCCTTTTTACTAAAACCTGTTTAGTAACCTACACATTTTTGGATAGGTTTTGTTTCACAATCCTCTCTAGTGTGCGGTTATTCCACTTTTTCTACCACATCTTTTTCCTCCACCTCTCTATTAATGTTCTTTTTTACTTGCTGCCCTTCACAAAAAGAAACAATAATCGGTTGCTCTGGTTTCTCTGCACTGATCAGAATCTCGCGTGAACAGTAAAAGAACCAGTGTGGACCTCTCAGATCTGCAGCCGCGTCAGCAGTACCAGGCCTGGCTGAGCGCCGTCAGCTCTGCTGGTGAAGGCACGAGGAGCTTCACCACCTTCTCCACCATAGACAGTCACCGTAAGAAAGAACAAAACCAAATTTTGTCCACAATGCTACGGACAGAGATCCTTAACCAATCGTTTCTCTGTATTTGCCTAGAAGCTGTTGCCATTTACTTGGTGCCTCTAATGGTTTTACTGCTGTTTGCCATAATAACAGCTCTTTTATATCGGTATGTATAGTTACACTAAACTTCCAAGCTGTTCTGACTCGAGTTGCTGCATCTTTTCAGACAGATTTGGTCAACGGTTTCCATAGAAACGGTGAAAAACAGGCATTAACTTTGAATGGGCTCAAATTTCAGAAAGCTATTAGTCGTAGAATCTCGTAGACACTTCAAATTCTCAACCATAGCGGAGATTATCAGTTTGTGCAAAAGCATACCACGCAATATGCAAAAGTATTTGAACCCTAGGCTCGGGGGGAGGAGGAGGGGGTTGGGTCAACGCTCACCTTTGACATATAATGGCATTGAGGATGAATGGTAAAGGGCACCAAAATATCTTCAAAATGAAACATCTTAGAGAAATGGGGGTGTGGTTCATTTTCATGACATCACAGACCACTCCCTAGCAACCAAATTCTTTGAACTCAGCTTTAGAATATAATTTAGACAAAGAGGTTGCTTTGTTTTACTCATATTGACTTGAGGAACATTATATTATGTCATTGAACCCTCCGTAGCGACCAGACTGTTTACCTCAGCAACCAATTTGGCAAAACTAGATCTCTGCTTTAGAAAATCATAGAGACATGGGGGTGGTTTTATTTTACTCATATTGGCATGGGGAACAAAGGCTATCTCATTGGTCCCTCCATAGCAACCAGGCTGTTTACCATAGCAACCAATTGGTATATCTCTACATCAGCTCAGGAAATGCTAAGGACATGCGTGTTGGTTTATTTCACTCGCAGTTACACCCAAAACATTATACTATGTCAATGACTGTTCCTTAGCAACCAGACTGTTTAGCATGGCAACCGATTTAGCCTATTTCTATCTCAGCTTTGGAAAATCATAGAGACATGTGGGTTAGTTTATAAAACTTATAGGGACATGATAAACATAATATGTCAGTGACGCCTCCATAGCAACCAGACTGTTTCCCATAGCAACCAATTTGGTAAATCTTTATCTCAGCTTATGAAAATCATAGAAACATGGGGCTTGGGTTATGTTACTCGTTGTGATATTGCCAATGAAAAAAAATTACTTGTTTTTACATGCTTTTTCACAATTTTCTTAAATAAATTGGACATCCGAATGCAAAAAGTGAAGTAAGTATCAACAAAAAGTGGATTCTAGCAATGCTGCGGTACTGTATGTTCCACTCTGTTTGACCTAGACTGCATAAAGATCTCAATTGATATTTTCTGGCTTTCAGAAGCAAGAAAATCCCTGATCCAATGAACAGCAGCACATTTAAACACATGAACTTTCAGGTAAACGCCTCTGCATTCACAAATCACTGTTTCAGAAACGTTAACATCTGTATTCTTCCTGCAGCATCCTCTCTGGCCTCTGCTGTGCTCTCCCTCAGAGATGGATGTAAAGATCTCAAAGCTGGAGATCGTGGAGAACCCTCATCCTCATCCACCAGAGACTGAACCGGAGAGAGTTTCAGTCGATGTTGAGTGTCAACATTTCCCTCTGCCTCATAGACGCTGCAGTGACGAGGAAGCAGGAGGGAGCTGTTCGATACGAAATGTGAACCACGAGAGCTGGAGTAAATGCTACAGTGAGATGGTTGATACTGATGAGGAGGACGCCGAGGGGTCTGATGGAGGGTGGGGGAGTTCAGGTTATGAAAACCATTTCATGCCTTCTGTGGATGCAGATAAAGACTAAGGCATCAGCTCTTGGCAAACATGACGAAGATCCTCAGGTCACGGTCCTCACGGAACTCCTTCTCCATGGGCCCGTGTTGGGGAAAGGGGTAGAAAAGGAACACCATCTAGCAATTTTTGAACAAGGTTCTTCAAAAACATGATTTTTTTTTAATGATTTTATCGAACAGACGGCTCTACTAGAATCTCAATCCCTTATTTTTGCAGTTTTGGAGCCGGTTGAATTTTTCAAATGGTGATGCAGCGGAACCGCTTTACACTTCTCATGGATTTAGCAAACATCTACTGTTTTTCATCTCAAGTGAAAAGAAGGATTTTGTACAAATTAAAATATATTTTATATATATATATATAAATATTGTTTTTTATTATATTCTGTATATTTTGTGTATTTGCACTCATAAAATATTTGACCTCTTGAGAATAAATATATCATCGTTTTTTTTTTTTTACTGTATTGATAGCTTTTCCATGTTTGGTGTTTATGATCGTAATTCAACCGTGAAATTCACGTACAGGAACCATTTACTATTTTTAAAATTGACTCCTTCTCTAGAATTAAAATAAATTTCCAGGTGATTTTTTTTACTTTATTTAAAGAGCTGCAATTCACTGAATGGCCACTTGATGCTGGTATCAGTAGTGAGCAGATTCCCATTGACACCATTGTAAAAAGTGTCAAAATTTAGAGTAGGATAAAACACATTTAAAGCTTGGTACATATCAGTGGCTATTTTGTTGGCTTTCATTTTTGAATTTGTAAAAACATGACAATTAAAAGGAGGTACTGAAGGATTCTATTAAATCATTCAACTTCAAGGGATTTTAAGGGAAAAAAGAGTTTGAATCGTATCGTCCCAAGATATCTTGAATGCAGCATTGAAAAAAAAATAAAATACAGTAATTCTCCAGCTAATGTGATGAAGGAATAATGTGCCAACTGGATGTAGTGAAGTCAATGCTTTAATCTGCTTTCCCCGCCTCAATTTTTAGGATCAGACCCATGATGGACTCAGACCGCTATGATGGTTTTAAAGAACTTTTTTATTATCAGTAAATGGCACTGCCAAACAACATACTGCTCCTTGGCTCAAACTAGATTATGTAGAATATAAAATTAGCTGTTAGTAAGTAAAGCCTTTATTTCACGTTGACTATAGTATCGGTCAGAGAAACATAAGTGATATTGTTAAGGCCGACTCCGAAGCTGTGCGGAAACTTGATTTATAGGAGCCTGGACCAGATCATCCCAGATATATTCAGAAAACAACGACAATAAATGCAGTCATTTACCAGCTCATGCAATGAAATACTTGGATAACTGGATGCAGCAAAACCAATACTTAATTCTGCTTACCCCACCTTAATTTTTAAACACGAGGATCAGATCCAGGGTGAACTCAGACAGGTATGACAGATTTAAAGCACTTTTAGAGTGCAAAATCCATGTATAAATGTGAAAAAACTACACGTGGATTTCTTTTTATGTTTAAACGCATTTGTTGCCTGCTAAAAGTATCCTCTTGAAACCTCGTCAGTTTTATTTCATGTAATTTAATGGACTTGTTTGTTATAGAGACTATATTTTAATATAAATATATACCAAACTACAACTCAAAATAAACTTTAAAACAGCGAAGACCCATTTAAATCTAAAAAAAAAAGACACAGATAAGTTCGAAATGGTCTTGTTTTCATGCCAGACGGAATCCCCCATCCCCCAATCATTCATTTAGCCTAGCCCGAGTTCCGCCCTGCATCCAGGAGCTGGCGTCACAGGGGGCGCTCGCGAGCCGCTCACTGACGCAACGAGGCCGCTCTGCAGTCTCACCGCGAGCAAGAAGGGAGGGGGGAGAGAGGGAAAAGGAACTAGCTGAGCTGCCCTTTGTTTCTAGCTTTGCCGAAGAGTACGGGGAAGATTCTGACATCAATCTACACGGTAAGTCGCGCTTTTTTAACGGTGTGAGTCTTATTAAACGCGTGGCGTCACCACGGGGTTTTAAAGTGACTAAAAGTGCTACTTCGTTCGAGTGTAAGCGGTGGTGTGTTTCGCCGGTTCCGCTGCGGCTAGCTTCAGACCGTCGTAGCAGCAGCGGCGCCGCAGCGGCGGAATGAATGGAGAAGTTTTGGGAGATGTAAGAGCAGCGGGGTCGAGCGTACGGGAGGCGGGTTGGATCAATCATCTTTAAAAAGATGATCGCGGTGTTCACCTCCGCACCTGTGCGAGTTAAACTCGAATTATTCCGTTTTAAAGCTCGCAGGGCCATGAAGAAAAACAGCATGGCCGACTGTAATAACACATCCACACAACCGAACGCTTTGCCTTTCTTTGTCTCTTCGATTACCAGCTAAAAAACTTATTTTAAATCGCCCACACAGTGTTTTTCATCGCTGAAAACTCACAGTTTAATGAAGACGGATTCGGACGTTCAATGAAGTGTTTGTTGTCTTTGGTTTTATTAAAGCTCTACTGTTCTTTAAGTTACTTCGGTCGCGGCTTTAAATCACAAAATAAAGTATTCACGATCCAAACTTATTAAACTATACACAGGTTAAACTTTGTGCAATGTGTTAAAATAATAATACGTACTTGGGTAATAATATTTTTGTTAATATTCAGCCTTTTAGTGCTAGCCGGCTGCTAACTCACGTTAGCCTTTAAGAATAAATAACTTTAATTATCACATCGTGTTTATAATAGATTTTTGATTAGATCATATTTGAGTAGCAGTATTTTAAAAGATATTTTCTGCATAAAAATGTTAATTTAGTACGTTTACCATCGTATTATTTTTCAGTTAATTAGATTTGAGTAGATTTGGGTTTGTTGTTGTGAGAGTAACGTTAACGTTACCTCGGGTTGTAACGTTACACTCGCAATACGGTACGATATAAAATGTGAAAAAAGAAAGTGAAATGAAAACAAAGGCTTTACATTTTTTATTACCTACAATTGCAACTAATGTACTATGTGTGCATTGTCAAATTCTAACTTGCCTGTAATTGTAAGTTTTAACGTAAATCTAAGAACTATATTATTGTGTGAAATCATCCAGCCACTAGGGGGGGCAGTGTTAATTGTTGTAAAGTTAATGTTAGTAATGGTTTGGATAGGATTACTTGGTAGAATGTGTTAAAATAATATTTTTGTTAATATTCAGCCTTTCGGTCCTAGCCTGCTGCTAATGTTAGCCTTTACGAATAAATAAGATGCATTCTACACTGAATACGGTTCTTAAAGGTATCGGCTGTATGTTTGGGCCATTGTCCTGCTGCAAATTATATCTTCCTGTATTTCTCAACATTGAGAACACCATTAATCCTGAACAAATCTTATGCTCAATTTACATAAATACAGCCCCAAACATTCAATGACCCTTCAATATGCTTCACTTTACACGCAGACAGTCATTGTATGCATCACTGTTACTCACCCAGATCTAATTTTCCTACGCAGCTGTTTCTCTTTCAGTTAATCACTGGCCTCTCTATAGCACTGATGATTATTAGTGCATTTAATAATTATTCTGTTTGAAATATCAAGTGGTGCTTTAAAAAACAAAAAACAAAGGGTGGTTACTCCTTTATATATTTCCTAATGGAGGATTTTAATGAACCTCTGTTGATTTTGTTAATGGAAATATTTAACAGCTAAAAGAAAACTGCTGCACTTTTATGATAAAGTCCCTTTGGGGATCGTTGAAGTGATTTCAGCGAAGGAACAAATTAATTAGCCCACATTCACAGCTTTTGCTGCTATAAATAGATTATTTCTGCTTTATTTTCTGTGCAGGCTTACTTTATTTATTACTAGACAACATGGATTTAATGTTTCATGTTAAAGAGACTAGAAATAAGAGTAGAGTTGTGGTTTTAGCCCAAAAATATCCAATATATTATATTGGATTCTTTGTGGATGAATCGTATCTGTGGGCAAGCGGTCAGTCAGCAGAGGGTTAGTACAATACTTGTTTTCCTTTACCGTGTTTTTCAAACCACACACTTTAACCGTTTAAACCAAGTAACTATTAATCAGTGTTTGTATTTTTAAATTATTCTGTGCATTTTTAAGCATTTGCATCGTAATTTTATTTTTGTAGAGGCGTCATTTCATTTACATTTTTTATTTCATTGTCTTTCCCAGGCTTTCTGAAATCCCCAAACCCAGTTTCATCCGTCTCTCGCTTGCTCTGGTTCTGCTGAGAGATGTCCACCCCTGACCCCCCTCTGGGCGGGACGCCTCGGCCAGGGCCTTCTCCAGGCCCTGGCCCATCTCCAGGGGGCATGTTAGGACCCAGTCCCGGACCATCTCCCGGCTCCGCTCATGGAATGATGGGCCCCAGCCCAGGACCACCCTCTTCAGGACACCCTCTACCCCCACAGGGCCCTTCAGGTTACCCACAGGAAAACATGCATCAAATGCACAAGGTACTTCATGTTAAGTACTACATTTAAATGTATTTTTTTTAATGTATACATTAATATATTAACTCACAAATCCGTAATTTTTTTAATTTATTTTAATGTTTGTATTTGCAGCAAATTTAACAACTGAGGCTGCTTTTTAATATTTAAATAAATTCATATTAACAAAAGTGTAATCGATTCACTGATATTTATAAATAGTTTGTTTTGAAATTAAATTAGTCAATTAAAATCATATCAGAACTCTGGGTGTTTGTATGTGTGTGGTTTAAAGCAATAAGGTTTTTTTTAAGATCTAGTGATGGCACTTATAGCATTAGCTTAGCATAAATCATTAAATCTTATGAGACCGGTAGCATTTAAAAAAAAAAAAGATCAGTTTTGTTATAAGATATGGTGTGAAATTAAACATTACTGTTTTCTCGGCGTAGTTACTTATTATATACAGAATTTGCCATAGATCATAACTATGCCACTCTAAAAAGGGCAAGGCAGTTATATTTGTATAGTACATTTTCGTACATCTTGGCTATTCAAAGTGCTTTACAGAAGAATTAAACCGATCAGAAATACAAACAGACAATAAATCAGATCCAAGATAAAAAGCAAGGGATAAATATCTCCTTTTATAGAAAAGTTGTGAAGAAATGCGCTCAGTCAGGTAAACGCACATTTTAAAAGACAAGTTTTTAGTCTGGATTTAAATGTGACGAAAGTTTTAGCTCAGCTAATCTTTTCTTTAATTAAGAAAAACAATGCATCTGATAATTGTGTACAAAAATCTTACTGGTCCAATTGAATTTAATGATCTATGCTAAGCTAATGCTAACAGTACTCAGATCCCCAAATGGTATGTTTTTTAATTACTCGGTTTTAGAGTGTTAAAGCGACAGGAAGTCTGACTGCTGGAGGATCCAAATTAGAATATCTTAAATATAAAGACGTTATAAAGACAGATTAATGCCTTTATTTCTTATTTCTGCTGTTCGGTTCATTGTTGTATTTCTCTTGAAGCCCATGGAAGGCATGCACGAGAAGGGGCTTCCTGAAGACCAGCGCTATGCTCAGATGAAGGGTATGGGTATGAGACAGGGTGGGCACAGTGGCATGGGACCCCCACCCAGCCCTATGGACCAGCATTCACAAGGTATCTGTCTGATTACCGTGATTTATTTTATGTTTATTGATGTTTTTGTTCTTTCTTTCCTAAACTTTTCTTGACCTGCAGAAGCCTTGAGGAATTACTTTTATGTGTAATTATCTTGATGGCTTCCTCTAGGTTACCCTTCTCCTCTGGGTGGTTCTGAACATGCACCTAGCCCGGTTCCTGCTAACGGCCCACCGTCTGGTCCGATGATGCCCTCTGGCCCTGGTGCTATGCCTTTGGAAGGTGGCGACCCACAGAACAGAAGTGCAGGTGGAGCAGGGGTTGCTGCTTCAGGACCCAGTGGAGGCCCTCCAAACCCAGGTGGACCAGGAGGTGCTGGTGGACCCACTCCTTTCAACCAAAACCAGCTCCACCAGCTGCGGGCTCAGATCATGGCGTATAAGATGCTGGCCCGAGGGCAGCCTCTGTCTGACCACCTGCAGATGGCCGTGCAGGGGAAGCGGCCCATGCCTGGAATGCAGCAGGGCATGCCCAACATGCCTCCATCTTCAGGACAAGGTGCGGGACCTCCTGGGCCAGGTGGTCCGGCTGGACCTGGGGGACCCACCTATAACAGACCACATGGTGGGTGTTACCATCATAAAGTAAAGTTCAGCTCTCCTTGAGGGATTTGAAGATGGAATCTAAAAATCTTAACCTTTTTTCTTCATCCCAGGAATGGTAGGACCAAACATGCCTCCTCCTGGACCCTCGGGTGTTCCTCCAGGTCTTCAGGGACAACCTACCAATGGACCACCAAAGCCCTGGCCTGAAGGTCTGTAAAGTGTGTTAGAAATGTATTTACCACATCACAAAAGTCTCAACCCATGCCATGTGTCCCATTGCAGGACCCATGGTGAACGCAGCCGCCCCGGCAAGTGCCCCACAGAAGCTGATGCCTCCTCAGCCCACAGGACGTCCTTCCCCAGCTCCTCCTTCTGTTCCTCCTGCCGCCTCCCCTGTGATGCCCCCTCAGACCCAGTCTCCAGGCCAACCGGCTCAGCCACCCATGGTTCTGCACCAGAAGCAGAATCGCATCACACCCATCCAGAAGCCCAGAGGGTTGGACCCAGTTGAGATCCTCCAGGAGAGGGAGTACAGGTGGGTGTCTCCTAATGCTTGTCGAGGGTTGAACTCGTTCTTGACGAGCATTATTCATGAACATTGTTGTTGTCGGCATCGGCCAGGTTGCAGGCTCGCATTGCTCATCGCATTCAGGAGCTGGAGAATCTGCCAGGCTCTCTGGCTGGAGACTTGAGGACCAAAGCCAACATTGAACTCAAGGCGCTGAGGCTTCTGAACTTTCAGAGACAGGTCTGGCTTGCATCTCATGATCATTAAGTTAATTCAGGAAATATTTGCCATTCTATAGAATGAAAAGGCAATAGAATGCCTAAAAATTACCGGCAAAGTGTGCAATTTGTCATTCTGTAGAATCCCTACCCAATGTATAGAGTGCCAAAACAACAGGCAAGGGGTGCAGTTTGGCAATGTATAGATCATCTAGCCTATACATAGGCCAAAAAATAATCGTCAACATGTGCTATTCAGCATTCTATAGAATGCCTAGGCAATGTATACGACTCAAAGGATTGGCCAAAAGAGTGTGTAATTCCTAATTCTGTATGGAATTTGTCATTCTATAAAATGACATGGGATTGTTTAGCATGCCAAAAAATGACTGGCAAAGTGTGAAATTTGGCTTTTTTTAAAATGCCTCGGCAACGTAGAGAATGCCAGAAAATAATTGGCAAAGTGTGTAATTCGTCATTCTATAGAATACCTACCCAATGTATAGAGTACCAACAAAGTGTGGAATTTTGTCATTGTATAAAATACCAGAAAACTGACCGTCAAAGCGTGAATCTAGATTTAGCTGTTATTAGACAGTCCACAAGGTTTTAAAGTGCTCTTTGTATGTATCTCCACAGCTTCGGCAGGAGGTTGTGGTGTGTATGCGGCGTGATACAGCCCTGGAGACGGCACTGAATGCGAAAGCCTACAAACGCAGCAAGAGGCAGTCTCTGCGTGAAGCTAGAATCACTGAGAAACTGGAGAAACAGCAGAAGATCGAGCAGGAGCGCAAGCGCAGGCAGAAACACCAGGTACGGCATCATTCCTGTGACTGATTTCCTCCCTCAAACTTTGGAGAAAAGCTAATGCCGATGTTCTTCAAAACATGATCCGTTGCTTCCTGCCTTTTCTCTTCTTGCGCTTATAGGAGTACCTCAACAGTATCCTCCAGCACGCTAAAGACTTCAAAGAATATCATCGATCCATCACCGCAAAGATGCAGAAGCTAACCAAAGCCGTAGCCACATACCATGCCAACACCGAGAGAGAGCAGAAGAAGGAGAACGAGCGAATAGAGAAGGAGAGAATGAGGAGGTTGATGGTGAGAGGACAAAATCTTTGACAAATTTTCTTGCTATTTACATAATCGAAACAATATATTAAACCAAACTATTGCTATTGATGTGTACAGTGGTTGCTAGGTTGTTGCTGTGGCAACCAAAAGTTGTATTACAGTTGCTTGGTAACAGTTGTCCTGGACTGGATAGTGGTGTGGTACAAAGTTTTCCTTTGTCACTTTGAGTGATATTAACCAACCACTGTGGTTCCCCCCCCCAATACAATGAACATATCCGTTTGCTAACAGTTGCTAAGGTAAACTGGTTGCCAGGGAATGTTTATTTATTATCAATGACCCACGTCACTCCAAAGGATATAAAACAACCTTAAGACTTTCTAAACCCGATGTATAGGTTGTTGAATATGTTGATGTGGTTGCTAGGGTAAACAGTGGTTGCTAGAGAGGTGCCTGTGATTTAATTTTAAGTTCACACTATGAGTGACATGAGCCAATCCTTCATCTTTACGTTATGAGGCTGAAATGATTTACTGGTTGCTAGGGTAAATGATTTGGTTGCTAGGTAGGGGTCTGTGAAGCCATTAATAGTGATTTGACTAATCTGTGTAACAACAAATTAGTTTTCGTTAAGGTATTGATTAATGGTTTCCAGGGGATACAGTTGCTAGGGAGTTATTGTTAAAATTTGAATCCCATTGTAACTGTTTAATTCTGAAATCTCTGTTGCCATGTACATCATCAATGGTTGCCAAGGGCATGCTTATGACTGTTCTTATTGGAAATTCACAGCAGATGCTCACAAACCCTTCAGAATGCTCTATTGGTGTATGGGTTCCTATGGCTGTCTAAATGGTTGCTAGGGTATGGCTTGAATCATGTAGTAGCTTGATTATCTTAACATTGTTTTGTCCCTCAGGCTGAAGATGAAGAGGGCTACAGAAAGCTGATCGACCAGAAGAAGGACAAGCGTCTGGCGTACCTGCTGCAGCAGACTGACGAGTATGTGGCCAACCTCACCGAGCTGGTCCGTGCTCACAAAGCTGCCCAGGCCCTCAAAGACAAGAAGAAGAAGAAGAAAAAGAAGGTGAGAGAGGTGATCCCATTGAATCTAGATCAGGTCATGTTTACGGTGTGAGATCCATCTGATGGGTGTGTTCCTCTCCTCAGAAGCCAGAGAATGCAGAGGGTGGATCTGCCGCTCTTGGACCGGACGGAGAGGTGAGATCTAGATTTTATCTTGATCAGATGTCGGTCTTGATTTGAAGTAGAAACTTGAATACGACGAGAAAACTTTTTAATACGAATCATTAATTATTTCTACGAAAAATGAGTAATTTATTTCATATTTACCAGCAGTTTTGCGCTATTGCTTTGAAAAGACAATCAGAAAATTACACTGACATTTAATATCCCAAAAACATTAAAAAATCCAAAAAATAGAATATGTCATATGACCTCAATGTGGTGCTATACTTGGCATTATAGTTTGCTATATAGACACATGTGGCAAGTTTGATCTTAATCTGACATTGTATCACCAAGTTATAACAACTTTCTGCTTTATGGGGAGCATTAAAATTCAAAACACGAAATAAATAAACGAAACACGAAATGTAACATTTAGAGAAGGCTGCTAGATTTTGATGATGACATGAGATCTCTAGAAGAAGTTTGTTAAAAGACCTGGAATTGTACTAAATTTTATAAAAATAACTGACTTCCTGTCTGTGTTGGAAACTTGCCCCAGTTTACTTTTTTTGTAGGTCTTGGTCCCATACACCAGTGTGCCAAATTCCAAACATGTACTTCAAACACGGTTTGAAATAGCAGTATAAACTTGAGAAAATGTAATATTCTATGTCGCTACTAGGTGGCGCTATAACTGGCAGTGTTGGTTGCTATGTAGATTTGTTCAGACATGGTCTCCTAACACGCGTAGCAACTTTAAACCCGATCGGACATTGCATGGCTGAGTTATTAGCAACTTCCTGTTCATGCCGAAATTTGAATTTCGACGGCTGCTGTGCACAAACAGTTTACGAAATCAAAAAAGTCTTTGCAACTTAACATCCCAAACGCTATAAGATAAGATTGATTGGGTTTCGGGATGAACTAATAAAATCTGTAGAAGGAGTTTATTTTACACAAGTATTTTACACAAATTGTTTATTTTACACAATTACACAAAAAAATTCCAATTTTTAAAGATTTTTGCAAAGATCCATAATCCTTATAAGTTTTTGTACCCTACACCTGTGTTTGAGCACCATAAGCGGAATCGCATTAGGTGGTGCTATAGAGCCATTTTGCCACGCCCACTTTGCAAACCACAATCAGACATAAACATGCTGAAACGATAATACTCTGAGCGATAACAATAGGATTCTACAAACCTTTGGTGCTTGAGCCACAACAATCAGCACGAAAGCGCATGAATGATTGTGACCTGAACCAACCCCTTTATCTCAATGATTTAATAAGGCTCTGATTAAATGGTTACATGGATAAACAGTCTGGTTGCTATGCGAGGGTTAACCATATCATTTAAAGCTCCCCTTGGCACTATGAGTGATGTAAATCAACCCCTCTGTCACCGCAACATTTTGAACACAATATATAGATCTTGGTGGTTGCTAGGGTAAACAGTCTGGTTGTTGTGAAACTAAATTAAATCTAGTTTTACAGAGAGTTGAGAATTAGATTAAGACAATGGTCAATAACGTAGAATATTCTGTGCATCTCTAGTCATTAGTAAGAATGCACAAGCTAGTTTTAGAAGCTGAACTGCTTAACTGCTTCTAGATCAGATAACGGAAGTATTGAAACCTTCTATACTAGAAGTAATTGTGCTGCTTTGTTAAATGAAAGTTACTAGCTCGTAATAATGTCATTTATTATCAGCGTTTATATTCTGTGTCGGCGGATTTTATGACTAATGTTGACAAAATACACATTTTATTTTGGTAAAGGCTGAGCTGCAGTATGTTCACATGGAGTAATACAGTTATTTGTTTAAATACCAGGCACACAACTTGATTTTTCTCTTTGTGCTTCAGCCTTTGGATGAAACCAGTCAGATGAGCGACTTACCAGTGAAGGTGATCCATGTAGACAGTGGGAAGATCCTCACGGGCATGGATGCTCCCAAAGCTGGACAGCTGGATGCTTGGCTGGAGATGAATCCTGGGTTAGGAACATTTATCCCAGTGTTCACTTGGAGAGAAAGCGTGGATTTTTAGAATGAAACTGCAGACTCGAGTATGCTTCGTTGTCTGTTCATTAACTGAAGTCTGGACTTTTTAGGTACGAGGTGGCTCCGAGGTCTGACAGTGAGGACAGTGGCTCAGAGGATGAAGAGGTACGGTTGTTCTTTACCCCCTTCATCTCGGTTTCTTTACAGCTGGGCTGTTAAAATTTATCTTTATTCCTCCTCTAAAGGAGGATGAGGAGGAGCATCAGCCATCTCAGGCCCCAACAGAAGAGAAGAAGCTGATTCCAGATCCAGACAGTGAAGATGTGTCTGAAGTTGATGCCCGACACATCATTGAGTGAGTTGCTGTATTTCCTGTTATTTAAATAATGAAGTATTCATTGTGGTCGTTCTATGTGTATCGGCATGTTTCATGATGTGGAAATAAAAATGCGTGCATGCTCATTGAATTAATGGTAGATGAGAAAAGGGTTTATCAATTGTCCTGTTAGTGTAACACAGTGCAAGTTCAATACATGCTACCCAGTGTTAATTTAACACCAAACGAGTTGAAAAATGCTTACCCAAAGTACATCGTAACACTCAAATCTCCAGTATTAATCTAACATTAGGCTGTTTGGATAAATACTGCTCGGGATTTTACGTAGATCAATTATGTAGCACTGTTCGAAACGAAGAAAGAGTTTCCGGATGCTAATGTAACAAAGAAAGTTGAATAAACACCTCCCTGGTGTTGATGGAACACTATTTAGGTTGAACAAATACTGCAATGGTGTTAAGGTTGAAAAATATTGCCCAGCATTAAATAGAACACTATGTGACTAGAATAAATACTGACTGGGTGTTACTCCCATAGTGTTCTATTAACACTGGGGCATTATTTATTCCACTCGCATAGTGTTGCATTAGAACGAATATTAACATGGTGTTAAGGTAACACTATGCAAGGTGAGTAAATGCTTCCCGGGTGTTACACCATGTGAGAAATGAATGCTGCCTCTGTTACGTTAACACAGCACAAGTATTCATTCAAGTATTCATCACTCGCAGTCTTGTATTTGAATGAATCCTGCCCTGGTGTTAAGGTAACACTATGTGAAGTGAATAAATCTTTCCCAGGTGTTGACGTAACACTATGTGAGTAGAATTAAAACTGCCTCTATGTTCTTCGCATAGGGTTGCGTTAAGACCGGGGCAGTATTTAATAAACTCTCATAGTCTTACATTAGAATGAATACTGCCCTGGTGTTATTGTAACACCATGTGAGTTGAGTAAATAAAACTAAAGTGTCAATTTAACACAATGAGTAGAATGAATACTCCCTAGGTGTTACTCGCAAAAGTATTTATACAACTTGCATAGTGTTGCATTAGATGGTGTTAATGTAACGCTATGTGAGTTGAATAAATAATACCCCAGTGTTAATTTAACACTGTGTGAGTGAACACTGCCTATGTGTTACTCACATAGTGGTCTATTAACACCGGGGAAGTATTTAGTAAACTCACATAGTGTTTCATTAGAATAAATACTTTCCTGGTGTTCATGTGACACTGTGTGTTAAATAAATACGCCGCCAGTGTCACTTTACCATAAAGAGTATAATGAATACTGCCTAGGTGTTACTCCCATAGTATTAAATTAATACAGTGGCAGTATTTGTTCAATTCGCATATTATTACATTAGAAGTAACACTATGTGAGTTTAATAAATACTTACCCAGTGTCAATTGAACACTGTCAGTAGAAAGAATACTGCCTAGGTAAACACATTAACACCAGGGAAGTATTTATTGTTAACTGTTCCGATGTAACACGGTCAATTAACACTTTCTATTTTAGAACACATTAAAGTGTTGATTTGACGCGGCAAGTTTTGTATTTTAACCCTAATAAGTGAACAGGCACGCTTTATAAAGTCAAAGATAGCGGGTTATGCCACATAGTTTTTAACTTTTAAATCAGAAGAAGCCTTTTCGTGACGTGCTGCGTGTTATTGAGCTCATGTGTGTCTCACAGGCATGCCAAACAAGATGTGGATGATGAATACGGTAACTCGGCGTTCATTCGTGGTCTGCAGTCGTACTATGCTGTGGCTCACGCGGTCACTGAGAAGGTGGACAGACAGTCGAGTCTGCTCATCAATGGACAGCTCAAACAATACCAGGTAAAACCAGCTCCTGACAAACTCCTGGACGACGGGTTGATGAGAATTCTGAATGACCCGTGCTTGTGCCATCCACGCAGATTAAAGGTCTGGAGTGGCTGGTGTCCTTGTACAACAATAACTTGAACGGCATTCTGGCTGATGAAATGGGTTTGGGGAAAACCATCCAGACCATTGCCCTCATCACCTACCTCATGGAGTACAAGCGCATTAATGGACCCTTCCTCATCATCGTACCTCTCTCGTGCGTCTCTTCCTTCTTCTCCTTTTGAGAGATAACTTGTTGCTTGGTTGTAGCCCATCGTTCTCTTAAGCCGGGAACATAGATGTATGTTGAGGTTCTTAGGTTACCGTCAGACTCAGAGGTCTCAGATTGTTGCTTGAGAGGCCTTTGAGACGCGGTGGTTATGCTAGCAGGGTTGTATTTACTTAAATGGGCCGTGCAGAGAATCGGTCATGGTCAGAATCTAAGGATGTCTTAAAAATGCTGAATTTGTGCATGTCTCACAGGACTCTGTCAAACTGGGTGTATGAGTTTGATAAATGGGCCCCATCTGTGGTGAAGGTCTCTTACAAGGTAAGGTTTCGTTTATTCATACAAAGTAAACTTGAATTTAACTTAAAGTTAAAAAGTCCCTATTAACAAATACAGCTATTGATTTAGCGCTTTAATAATTCCCACTTGAGTGCCTTGAATATCCCTTTTTAAACACTATTAAAAAACATTTTGACTAACAATTTCACCCTGTACCGTATGCATTTGGTTTAAAAACAGTCCGGAAAAGTCTCTGATTGGAAAGAAAGTGCAGTGATATCCTGTTGATCACTGACTGATCAGTTGTTGAGATCACTGATTGGTCAGACCGAGCCTTTCGTTAAACCACCCCCTATTCAGCATTAAAATGGCAATCCTTCAACAAGCTCCGTTTTTACGTGTTGTACACTCACCATTTTGCGTTTACTGTTCTTATTTTGGGTTTTAATGCAGACCAAGTAGAACTAAACTGACGGAGAAAACTAAACCAAGCCCACTCAGAACCGATTCTGGATGTATGGTGCTCAGCATAAATGAGTACATTATTGAGGCACCGGACATTTTTCTTTTAAATCCTCACCTTTACGGTTTTAAAACCGTTAGTTCCAAAAACAGTGATCTCCGGAGTCTAGAGTCCGAATCTTCTTCAGGATGGTCCCATTCTAGACATGCTTTATGAGCATGAGCTCTATGCATGCTATTCCTATGAGGTGTGCACTGTATCGTGTCACGGGAAATAGCCTCTCCAGTTTGGTTTTCGACAGCCCTCAATTTTTCATCAACCCTCTCACCAGAAGACACTCCTGTCCAGATGTTAGCTTCCATGGCTGGCCTGGACGTCTTTTCTGCTCACTTTTGCTACAGTATTTGACTGATATGTAAAGCTTTGCTGATCTTCTTGTAGCTCTCACTTTTTTGTGAAAGGAAATTATCTCTTTTCAAGGTTTTTGTGACATTTTTCTTCCATGGGGGGCCATTGCTGACCTCGTTAAGTAATTTTTAGTCACCTGTCTGTTGAAAACGTCTTTAACTAATCATTAGACAAATGACAAATGAAGTGAGGTGTACTCGTTTATGCCGAGCACTTTAGGTGAGAACAGGCGGACCGCGGACCTCAGTCTAATCTGTACCGTTTCGAACCTTCGGTAGAAAAGTGGTCATTTGATTTGGTTCTAATAGTTTAAAAGTGGTTTAATAAAGAAATTGCGAGGACTCGTTTGAGTTATTTTGTCATTTCAGGGATCTCCTGCTGCTCGCCGTGCGTTCCTTCCTATTTTACGCAGCGGCAAATTCAACGTGCTGGTCACCACTTATGAGTATATCATCAAAGACAAGCAAGTTCTGGCCAAGGTACAAACTTGAAGATTGACACCCCCCCTTTTTTTTATTAAAAAAAAAAACAAGTTGTGCAATGCATTTCTGGCAATTTGTCCTCTTTCAGATCCGTTGGAAGTACATGATCGTGGATGAGGGTCACCGCATGAAGAACCATCACTGTAAACTGACTCAGGTGTTGAACACACACTACCTAGCGCCTCGGCGTCTGCTGCTGACTGGCACACCACTGCAGAACAAGCTGCCCGAGCTGTGGGCACTGCTCAACTTCCTGCTGCCCACCATCTTTAAGAGCTGCAGCACCTTCGAGCAGTGGTTCAACGCTCCCTTCGCCATGACTGGAGAGAAGGTACACTGGATAATAGCAATAAGGAGACATGTTGATGGCATTATTTTGGCATGAGTCTTGATTAAAACTGGCGTTGAGGAGTCTTGAGCTTTGTGACTCACTTGTGATTTGATTCGAACACAGAATAGATTCTCGGGAAAGAATTGTGATGCACTGATTTATTTATTTATTTATTTTTCACCTTTCACTTTTTCCAACTCCTTTTGGGCCATTTTTCAGATTTTCTGGGCATTTAGTCCAGATCATCTACTAATGAATCAAATTCAAATCAATAAGTCCAACCACAGTTATAGCTAATATCAACTGTAACTCGCCAAGAATGTAACAGATCGACACCAAACTTGGTGCATGTTTTAACAACCAGGATCTAAGGTTGCATGCACAGTTTCAGCACAGTGTTCATTTGTGGTCTGGAGATAGGAAAAAAAGCCTTTTTAGCGCCTATATTCCCCAAGCCATTCATCTCAGAATCGGCATGCTCTAAGCATTAAGCCTAACCAGTCAAACCAATTTGATCATTTTGCCACTTTTGGTTTGTCAACAATCATTGAATTTCAGGAACATATGAACATAAAATGATGAATGTTGAACAATTGGCTGATTTCAAAAATCTTGTATTGCGTTTCCCCGAAATCTAGCCGGGAACTTTTACCATAGTTACAGGAACGTTATGTTGGCTGTAAAAAAAATCCCAGATTTTTCACCAAATTTTAATCAAACATCTTCAGACCCTATTGGCAAAAAGATATGGATTTTTATTTATTTATTTATTTTTTTGACGCCATGAAGTTGAAGCTGCATTTCTATCATCTTGGAATCAAACTTGGTGTGAAAAATAAGCACCTGGTTCCGGCCTCATATATCATTCTGAAACAGCACCACCTACAGGTAAAAAATAACTACAGAGCTCAAACCATGGGTTAAAATTGGGTCAAGGTTTTACACTTCGTTTCAAACTTTTTTTTTTTGTTTCTTTTTGTAAGAAATCTTTTTGTATTTATCAAAATGCTGCAAATATTTTTTTCTTACTATGGATGACAAAAACTAAAAACACAATAGTTTATAGCCAATTGAAGGCTATTTGAATTGAAGAGTCTTATTGTTTAGCATTTTATTGCTGCATTTTTTTTTAGAAAATGTACTAATTTCTGTTTTCAGGTGGACTTGAATGAAGAAGAGACCATTCTGATCATCCGCCGTCTGCACAAAGTGCTCCGGCCCTTCCTGCTCAGGAGGCTCAAGAAGGAAGTAGAGGCTCAGCTTCCAGAGAAGGTTTGATTCATGAAAGCAAACACATTCTTAGTTTTGAAATCTTGATAATTGTTATTTTTTTTTTCGACTCAGATATGAGCCGTTTCTAATACGTATTGATCATTAGATTAATAAAACCTTGTGTACAGGTGGAATATGTGATCAAGTGCGACATGTCAGCTCTGCAGAGAGTGCTGTACAGACACATGCAAGCCAAAGGAGTGCTGCTCACCGATGGCTCAGAGAAAGACAAGAAGGTCTGAAGATGGGCCTTCATCCAGAATCTGTTAACGCTAACCATGTGATCATGCACGACTGTAACCTCTGGCTTTGCTACAGGGTAAAGGAGGCACAAAGACCCTGATGAACACCATCATGCAGCTGAGGAAGATCTGCAACCACCCGTACATGTTCCAGCACATCGAGGTGATGCGTTAGAGATTAATATTCTTAGCTATGAAGTAAACTATTTTCTCTTTGTGTCGTGGCACCACGTCATCGCATGTTTGTGTTACAGGAGTCTTTCTCTGAGCACCTGGGCTTCACTGGAGGCATTGTTCAAGGGTGAGGAAGAACATTTTCCAAATGTAAAATCTTGATGCAGCAGACTGAAAATATGTTATGTTTCACAATCCTCTCCAGGTTTTTTATTTTTTTTTTACCAGTGTCTGTGGAATTAATTTTTATTTTATGATGTTATCCCTATTTATGCTAATGTGCAGGTGCTGGTCATTTCTTTAGAAACAGACTCAATATGATGCTGCAGATGTTCTAAGCTCATGTATCCTCACTTTCTTTGGCAGAGCTGATTTGTACCGTGCCTCTGGTAAATTTGAGCTGCTGGACCGGATTCTTCCAAAGCTCCGCGCCACAAACCATAAAGTGCTGCTCTTCTGCCAGATGACCTCACTCATGACCATCATGGAGGACTATTTTGCCTACCGCAACTTTAAATACCTCCGCTTGGATGGTGAGTTCACCATCGTTAGAATTAATCCAGGCTCTTTTTCTTAAGACTACATACGCTGTAATCGTCTTCATCTCGTTCCAGGCACAACTAAAGCTGAGGATCGTGGGATGTTACTGAAGAACTTTAACGATCCGGCTGGAAATTACTTCATCTTCCTGCTCAGCACCAGAGCTGGAGGCCTGGGCCTGAATCTGCAGTCTGCAGACACCGTGATCATCTTTGACAGCGATTGGAACCCTCACCAGGTACAAAATCAAGCAGCAAACACCTGCTCTGCTTCAAGAAGCCAATACAGAAGTGACTGAACCTGCAATTCTTCTCATGTCACTGGAATATCATATTTTAAATAACGACTTAAGCATTTGTGGAATAAATTGTCCAAAAAAAGTAGAACTAGATGACCAAACTTTGATGTTGATGAAGTGCCGTTATTTTTAGAAATGTGCCTTTGACTTGGAGTGATGTAAACTTTACCCATTAATCTATGATTTTCCCGAGCAGAGCTATAGATTTTTTTAATCTGTTGCTGGGGTAAACAATCTGGTTGCTATGGGGAAATCAGTGAAGTCAATAAAAGGTTGTTCCCTTTTCACTTGGTCATATATTCCAAGTTTTACTTTACTAGTATTTTCTGAAGCTGAGATATAGATCTGCTGATTTGGTTGCTAGGGTAAAGGTATTAGTTGCTATGGAGGAGTCAGTGACATAATATTATGTTCCCTGTGTCACAATGAGTAAAATAAACCAAAATGGAGATAAAAAAAATCCCAAATTGGTTGCCATGGTAAAGAGTGGTTGCTATGGAGAGGTCAGTGGCATAATATAATGTTGTCTTTGTCTCTGTAAGTTATACAAGCCAATCCCCATGTCACAATCAGTTACCAAAGCTGAAATAGAGAAATCCCAAATTGGTTGCTATGGTAAAGAGTCTGGTTGCTATGGAGAGGTCAGTGACATACTGTTCCCTTTGTCACTATGTTATACAAGACAACCCCCCATGTCTCTATCATATACCAAAGCTGAGATAGATTTCCTAAGTTTTGGTTGCTGGGGTAAACAGTTTGGTTGCTAGGGATTCTGACAAATCCCCATTTCTATATGATGATTTATCTTGAAGATATTTTCGAAGGGCATTTTTGAAGGCGTTTTCCCATTTATTTTCAATGACCCTTTTATGTCAGTGGTAACTCGGTAGACTCTAGAACATGGGGTTCAAATACTTTTGCGTGTGTTGATAAATGTGATTTTTTTTTTTCTTCTGAATGTGACGTGGGGGATCAAAGATCGGTTAGTAGTCTGTATTCCAAGTATAATCCGTTTGTGCCTGGACTTGTAACGACTCCAGCTTACCCTAGTTTCGAATCACCTGTTGTACTCCTCCTTCAACGTTCTGATGCTCACCTGTTCATTTTCTGTGGTAGGATCTTCAAGCCCAGGACCGCGCTCACCGTATCGGGCAGCAGAATGAGGTGCGGGTGCTCCGTCTGTGCACCGTGAACAGCGTGGAGGAGAAGATCTTGGCCGCTGCCAAGTACAAACTGAACGTGGACCAGAAGGTCATCCAGGCTGGGATGTTTGACCAGAAGTCCTCCAGCCACGAGCGCAGAGCCTTCCTACAAGCCATCCTGGAACACGAGGAGCAGGATGAGGTACGGCGCCTCGATTGTGAACATAAACCTCAGTGCTTTGTTTATGTAAACACTCTGTTTCTCAGGAGGAAGATGAAGTACCTGACGATGAGACCGTTAATCAGATGATTGCACGAAGCGAGGAAGAGTTCGATCACTTCATGGTCAGAAAACACATTTCTTTAGTTTTTATTGATTTTATTTCGAACCTCTCCAAACGGGTTTTCTTTATTGCGTCCGTCTCCAGCGCATGGATCTTGACCGGCGCCGTGAAGAGGCTCGTAACCCAAAACGTCGACCGCGTCTGATGGAGGAAGACGAGCTTCCCACGTGGATCATGAAGGATGATGCTGAGGTGGAAAGGCTCACCTGTGAGGAAGAGGAGGAGAAGATGTTCGGCCGTGGGTCCCGGCAGAGGAAGGAGGTTGATTACAGTGACTCCCTGACAGAGAAGCAGTGGCTAAAGGTGAGTGTTCTCAATGCTCTTTTTCTGGCCCACCCCACAGATCTTCTCTAGATCCGTCAGGTTTCTGTACTGTAGAAGGATTCAGGTCTGCAGACTGACTAGGCCAGAACCTTGATGTCCTTATGGGGCCACTGCTTGGTTTTCCTGGCTTCTGTGTTTTGAGTCATTGTCCTGTTGGACCAATCTATAATGCTCTGACTGAAAGGAGGAGGTTTTTGCCCAATATTTCGCAATACATGCCCCCATTACTCCTCGCCTTACAGTGCAGTTGTCCTGTCCTCTATCCCCAGACCATGATGCTGCCACCCCCATGCTTCCCTGTTTGTCGGAATGGCATTATTGGGATGATGCTCATAATTCTTCTTCCTCCAAACATGGCGAATTAAGTTAAAACCAAGTTCTACTTCTAAGAACTTTCTCCCATGACTTGTGGAAATTCCCTGGCAAAATTCAGACAGGCCTGGACATGGGCTGGGAAAACTTCCATGCGATGCATGAATTTAAACCGTGACGTCTTTGTGTATTACTGATAGTAGCCATGGAAACGGTGGTCCGAGCTCTCTTCAGGACATGGACCTGCTCTTCCCGTGTAGTTCTGGGTGGATTCTTTACCATTCTTAGCATCATTGATGACCCACAAGGAGAGATCGAGGGACATTAAGGGCCCCCCCCCCCCCACAACAAACTGCTTGGCCTGATTCCCCTAGCTTTGTGAAGGTCTACAATTTTGTCTCTTGTGTCTGACTGACTATGAATGCATGATGATGAGTGTAGCTGGACTATTCAAAAGCACAAATCTTTGGATGGCTTCTCAGCAGGGAAGATGGGGTTTACGGTACAACAGTTGCACTCCGCGCCACACAGGGAAACGGGAAAGAAGAAATCCTGGATGTTGAGCGGTTAACACTGTTAGAGCTGGTTGATGAAAATGTGGAGAAAAAAAAGGATTTGTGGCGCGTGATTTCATTCCTGTACGAAGCCGCTATGAAAATGCAGAGCGCCATCTAGTGGCTCTTTTACATCCTACGCATGTCATCAAAAGAGCAGCTTTTTTTGTAGTTCTTGCAAGAACAGATTCGATAAGTCGATCTGAAATTCAGTCAGACGTGTGAGCTCCTCATTCTCACATGAAACTTCGGACTGAAAATTCTGATCTGTGTGTAGAGGCCCCAATTGACCTCATTCTTTATGTTTCTCTCTTTTTATTATGTTTTAAACTACGTTATTTTTGTGCATTCTACTGTAATTGTACAAAACAATGTTGTGACGTGCCGATGTATTTTACCTCTTGAGCTACAGGCCATTGAGGAGGGAACCCTGGATGAGATTGAAGAGGAGGTACGCCACAAGAAAACCACCCGGAAGAGGAAGCGGGACCGCGATCTTGATCTTCCAGGTCCCGCCACGCCCAGCTCTAGTGGGAGAAGCAGAGATAAGGACGACGACTGCAAGAAGCAGAAGAAGCGCGGCCGTCCTCCTGCTGAAAAGCTGTCGCCCAACCCTCCCTCTCTCACCAAGAAGATGAAGAAGATTGTGGACACTGTTATCAAATACAAGGATGGGTTAGTTGCGTTTATGTTTGTTTTAGTCCGTAATGTCTACATACACCTGCTCCTCATTAGAACAAGAAAATGAAACAAAAAAACCCAATAAAGATAAAACAGAACAAAATGTGGAACGAAAGTAAAGCATAGACATTAGAATAGTGGCCAGATGTAAGTGATTATGCTCTTTAGTGACAACATGGGAGCCTCATAACAATGGAAAACAACGATTGTTGAGGATCATGGTTTAGTCAGTGGATACAGAAAGCTCCGAGATTTAAGCCTTTGGCTTCAAATTTGAGGAACATTGTTCAGAATTGGAAGACCAGAAGCACCGTTCTAGATAAGGCCCAAAGTGGCAGATCAAGAAAAATCTTGGATAAACAGAGGTGCAGGATGGTGAAAACAGTCACGGACAACCCACAGACCAGCTACAAAGATCTACAACAACATCTTGCAGCAGATAGCGAGGGGTTCTACCGAGGTGTTCAAGTATAACGTTCTGGACGTTGTCCCCAGACCTGAATATTATAGAACATTTAAAGTGGGCTGTTCATGCTCAGAAACCATCAAACTGACTGAACTGGAGATGTCTTTTAAAGATGAATGGTCCTAAATACCTTCTGCCAGAATCCAGACTCTAATTGGAAGCTGTCAAAAAATGTTTCTGCAAAAGGAGGTTGCACAAAATATTAAATTGCTTTTTTTTGGGTGCCTAAATATATGCCCATGTCTAATTATGTTTATATGATTTATGGAAAGTGTGGCACAATTATTTAAACTTTATTTCACTTCTCAAATATCACTGTTTGTCTTCTGTATGATATGCATTTGTTTGATCCAAACCTCCTCCTGAATTTTTCATCACAGCAATGGAAGGCAACTGAGCGAGGTGTTTATTCAGCTGCCATCCCGTAAAGAGCTGCCAGAATATTACGAGCTTATCCGGAAACCGGTGGACTTCAGAAAGATCAAGGTCTGTGAAAAGCCCTCAGTTTAATAAAGAGAATAGAGCTAAATTAACTCTAATCCGCTATATCCATGCCATGTAAGGTGTATACCACCGAATGCTATTGGTCTGTGTGGATTCTCATGATCATCAGAAAACGATTGTTGTTTCTGCACAGGAGCGCATCAGGAGTCACAAGTACCGCACTCTGAACGACTTGGAGAAAGACGTCATGCTGCTTTGTCAGAACGCCCAAACCTTCAACCTGGAGGGATCACTGGTAAACGTCAATTACATCAAGTTCTGATATGCATCAAATATGAAACAAAAAAAAACCCATTATACTTTGCCTCTAGTATCAACTTTTTCTTTTTCAATCAAAGCATAATTAATCTGCATTAAACTAAAAGTATACCTGCTATAGTTTGACTTTTGGTTTGCAACATGGCTTCACTTTCAGAAATAACGGAACTTTTTTTATGGTTAGTTTACATCAAATTAAAATCCATTCAAAGTATTTATTCAATTAACTCCCACTGACGTATTTTGGGCTATCCCTAAGTTTATACAATTTGGTTGCTAGGGAGCCGTGATGTCATACCTTTTTAATTGTATTAGCATAAACAAACCGCCATTTCTCTATGATGTTTCATCACGAAGGCATTGCTGTTTCCTGTTCATTTTCAGTGGCCATCAAAGTTTTTATTATTATAGCCTGGGGTTCAAATACTTTTGCACAATTTTAGGTACAACCTAAATCCTACAACCTCCACAAGTATGGTCTGTATGAAGTTTCTGTGAGGTTCAGTTTAAGTTACACTTTTTTTTTTTTTTTTTTTTTTTTTTTTTTTTTTTTTTTTTTTTTTTTTTTTTTTTTTTTTTTTTTTTTTCCCTTGTCCTGTCCTGCTCAAAAGCCATCACATGGGGGAGTACATGCCTTGCTGAGTTGGACAGTTTTGCTTTCTCCAGAGGAGTAAAACACCTGGTGTGGTGTTTTCTCCTCTGGATTGGAAATTTGAATGTATTTATTAAATATTTATTAGTTGTGATTCCCGCGAGTACGTTTATAATAGTTGTGTCAGGACAAGACAGTGCCAAACCAAAAGGGGGAGTGGACAAAGGATTGGGGAAGGGTGAAGGTACACAAGTGAAAATGTAAGAAAGGAAGAGAAAAAGACGAAGAGAGGAAAATAATAATAATAATAATAATAATAATTTAG
>SRMA01025746.1:65970-78414 GCA_007224835.1 Danionella cerebrum
CCTCCCCCCTCCCCCAGTCATCCATCCATTCATCAATCATTCCATCCATACGCCCATTCATACTCGAAGGGCGGTCAGTCACCGTCCAGTGGGTTTAAGTTACACTTTTACAAAGTTTGAGCCAAAAATTTCCCAGCATTCTCAGAGATTTCCCAGAATTCCTTTAGTTGTACCCAGTCTGAAAAGATATAGCAACCAGACCAGTTCTGCGCGAACTGCTAGCTTTTATCATTGTGGTTCTCTGTTTCAGATCTATGAGGATTCCATCGTTCTGCAGTCGGTGTTCACCAGCGTTCGGCAGAAGATCGAGAAAGAGGAAGAGAGCGAAGGAGAGGACAGTGAAGAGGAAGAGGACGATCTGGATGAAGGATCAGAGTCTGAGTGTAAGCTGAGGATCACGATGATGCTGCAGTTCAAGCTCCAGCTTTTCCAAACTCCAATGTGTGCGTCTGTGTTTTTAGCTCGTTCCGTGAAGGTGAAGATCAAGCTGGGTCGCAAGGACAAGGTGGAGAGAGGGAAAGGCAGACGCCGAACCGGACGAAGTTCTCGCCCCAAACCTGTTGTTAGCGATGATGACAGCGATGAAGAACAGGAAGAGGTACTGCATTATTAACAATGTCCTATACACAACTTATAATCAGAACTAAATTAAGATCTTTTCCACAGGAGCATTCTGCTAGCGGCAGTGAGGAAGATTAAAACTACAAGACTAGACCGATCAACCTTAAGGACCAGTCTCACTTCTCTGCTGCTGAAATGCCATTTATTATCATATTACACCAGTTCTCTCCTAGAACAGTTCATTTTTGAGAACGCTCATGTATTTGGGGCGATTAAGTGAGAAAACGACACTATTAAATGCTGAAAAAGCCCTTCCAGTTGCATATTTAAGCCGAAAATCTACATTTATGTATAGCAAGACAGTTTAAGTATTGATTGAACTTTTTGTCCATTATTCTGTGTTTGTTTTTATGGTTTTCTTTTCTATAGGATGTGACCTAAGATATCTGACAGACAGATTGACTGGACCAGTAAGAGTGGATCATGTACCTCCCCATCCCCTCAGATCCCAGAATGCATGTTGTTTGTTAGAAAAGCAGCCAGTATGTTCTTTTTTTCACTCTGATTAAATGACTATTACAGGATTACGGTACTTGTCTGGAGATAAGGGGCTCGGTGGGCTGTTGGATTCTGTACTGTGTCAGTGTCACTGGATTTCCAAAATGCACAATAAAGGCATCTCTGAAATACTCATTGCTCTTGGGATTTTTGATATTATTATGTAGGATAACATTGGCAGTTATGATTCACTTGTAAAACAAAAAATAAATGTAATATACTTTTTAATTATCAGCTTCTGAAGGTAAGTGGGTCTACCCAGCAAATACAAACATTATCCTAACGGTAGTGAAACTTTTTTTTTTTTTCCGTGAAGTAAGCTTTCCTAGGAAACCAACAACTAACTCTAGGGGAATGTTCATGGAACCAAAACCTTGGTGAAACGTTACGGGAACCTTAAATTGTTTAAAGGTTATGATAGGGTGGTGATGCATTACTGAAATTTGTTTAAAAAAAATGTAGTTTCAGATAGTGTAAAAAAAAGTAGTTTCAAGAATCAACCTCAACAAATTTTTAATAGCTTCCACAATTTTCCCAAATTTTGGAAATATCAAAGTTCTGAGATTTACACATTTATTGTTGCTCATGAAATCGGAACAATCAGGCCACGATAACCTTGTAAACATTTTTACTTAAAGGCGTACCTTTAAGTACAACAGTAAAAAGAATCTAAACATAAGCCGCTCTTTGTTTACTGTGCGATTGTCATAAATCCAAGATGGCGACGATACTTTTTTCCACAACTTTGGCTTTTAATAAGTCAAAAAACACTACACAGAGCGGACGACATTCAACTAAAGCTAAAAGAAATCTGCCAAGGTTTTTTTGCCTAATTTATCAAAAAGATGTGCAGATATCTAATTTCCTTTTGTAATTACTATTTATAATATCTTTAGCGGATACAAAAGGCAGACATGTTGCCGTCAGAAACGTAAACAACGTCTCTCAAAACTCCTGTCTATTGACGGAATGGTGAAAGTTCGATATAACTATGTATGTTGTGAAAGGTTCTATAATTGATTAAAGGTGCTTTTGTGAAGGTTATTTTTTCCATCACCAGGTGGTGCAGTTGGCCTGATCTAACAGGGTTCGCTAGAATCTGAGGGACTGGCAATCAGCACTTTTGACATTTTCTTTTGTCACGTTTCGAGACTTGAAACATTTGTAAATGAACTGTGTGCCTTTACTTATATATTTATAAAAAAATATACAGTTTTTAGTAACTGGGTGTATTGTGCTTGTTGATGATAGTCAAACCTCAAACTTTATAAATGCCATACACACCTTAATCTCTTTGAGGAACAAACCCAGTCTTCTGCTATCAATCCGCCGTGTTCTTGTGTTATATTTTCATTGTGAACATATTGGAGAGCCTCCAGAAAAGAACCAGAATTCATGATCAACTAAATGAACATTTACAACCCAAGCAAACCTAAGGTACTTGTAAACTAGTCAGATGATTGGGTGAATCTTTCCTGAAGTCAATTTATAAAGATGAAACAACTTGCCCAAAATGCCAGAGCTCTACCAAACATGTTGCTAGACAGGACAACCCATTGTCAGTTGGGCAACGTGAGGAATTTTAGTTTTTGCTGTTTCATTCATCATTCTACACAGAGTGAAAGAAGGGTTTTAATGACTTAATGGAAGGTTTACTTCGATTTTTGCCATGTGGGTGTATAATAAAGGTTAATTACTAAGATTAGGACCTTCTGCTAAGTATTTTCAGTAAAAAAAACCCTGTAAGGTTTAAAACTGGCTAACCTTCGGGGACAAAATTGTAGACCAAAATTAAGCTATGCCTAGAGAAATGCTCCTATCTTTGCAAAAGCACCGCCACAATTGATGGTCAAATGATGAGTGAGAACCTGTGACAATAGTTGCTGGATTGGTATATGAGCTTTGTCCCAAAACAAACGCCAAGAAACAAAGAAGTGGCTTAATTTAGAAGAACCTGTTCCCCTAGAAATTTAGAAGAACCTGTAGCCCTAGAAATCTCTATGGGCTACTTAAACACATCAACTTGTTTTGGAACCAAACTCTTCAAATGATTATTTCATTCAAACATCATTTTATAAGTTGTTTCAACTGCACTTTTGCATAGTATTCCTTTGCTAAATGTTTGATTTGTTCAGATTAGATCAACAAGCCAGCAAGGGGGATTTATATGCCCACCACTATGAGGGTTGTGAAACCAATTTTGCCTCTTAGTTTTCACACATTTTGTTTTAATAACCAGCATTTGAATGGGGCACACAAGTTTCTCCTATATACATCATGCCACAGAATGAAGAAAGGAACGCACGAAATGTTCTGGTACCAGTCATTTAATCTGTTAATATCTGTATCTTTTTGATTGTGACGCAATAGCGATCAATGTTTAGGAATGTTAATAGTTCCAAGTGAAAAAATGTTGTGTTTGTGTAAGTTGATGTTTGCTCTTGTTGACTAAATGGCCTGACTTGCTCAAAGGCCAACTGTTACTCGCAGCGTGAGATCTGCTGATAGATAAAGGTGTGGCATAGAGCTTATCACTTTAATACTTCCCTGTCTGCACCTGTGGCAGTAAATTTAAAAAGGTTCACACTTTAGATCACTTAATGCTTCAGGTACAGAGCTGTCCCTAGATGGGTCTTCTTTGAGTGTTCTTTCGGATAACAACCCTCTTCCTTTTAGGGTCCTGTGTAAACAGCTGACCGTCCAGCCCTCGCACACTCCTCGGTGACAGCATGTCCTGATCAACAGCGTGAATCAGCACAGCAGATATTGAACGTTCCGAGGGAGTTTATTTGGAAAATCCCACTGTTAGCATTACAGCTACTGGCAAACCAGATCACCTGGGTTTGCACTGGTTGTGGGTGGGTTTCCTCTATGAGCAGCTGTAGTGACCAGGAAGTAGCGTTATGCTTGCAGTTTTTAAAATCAAAATGCATTGAGGCCTCTATTTTTTTCTCTTTTATTTTTCCCAAGCAAATAGAAAGTGGAGTGAGACAGGAAGTGAGGAAGGAGAGAAAGTTGGGTTGAAAGGGATCTGTATTGCCCTGCAAAACCCCTCATACTTACCACCCTTTACTACCTCACAGTGCCGAACAAAATATTGGTAATCATGGTAATAATGGTAAAAATGTAACTAATATGGAAGCAGTTTTTGAGGTTAGCCTCAAAAAAATTCAACAACAGACTCAAGTCAACAGTGTTCAAATCAATAACATCGATTGGGTCAGAAAACAATTAAAACATTATCTTCCTTTTTATTTTTAACAGTGAAAGGCCCAAATAAAATGAATGTCATTTTTTAACGTTTGGCAAAAGCTCCATTAATTCAGTTTCTTACAAGTTGTGTTTATTACACATGTTCTCGCTGTCTCTTTCTCATTCCAGCATGCTCATTAACATATGTAAATGAGGAAGGTGACGGGGTGTTCTGCTTTGGTATGTTTGCTCATGATCACATCTGCATGGGAACCTGTACTCAGGCAAATTGGAGAATCATTTATTCTGTATAAGGACATTTCCAGCTTTGTACAATGTTTAAATAAGAAGTCCACACACATTTTAAAACATCGTGAACGGAAGCGAGGAGTATCACTTTTTACGTTCTGTTTTTTTTTTTCAGAGCTGGCTTCAATAACAGTAACTTTTATTTATTTTTTTTACCTTGTGGTGTTTTCTCCTCTGGATTGGAGCATTGAATGTATGTAAATATTTATTAGTTGTGGTTCCCGCGAGTCAGTTTACATCAGTTGTGTCAGGACAAGTAACAGTAACTTTTTAATAAACAAAAACATATTGACTTGTGAAACATACTGATATTTTCACTTAAAAATCGTATTTATTCTTCCATTAAGGAAATTTTCCCATTCCTTACATTTTGTTTCAAATTTCAGGGTTTATTTATGTGTTAAATGTGCAACATCTAATATGTAAATCTTAGTTTTCAGTAGTTTATACTGCTACTTTTCCAGCTAGCATTACTTTTTTTAGCGCAGATATTGTGCGCTGCGCTACGTGCATGCATTGCATTGTTTGTAAGTGTGATCTAAAATAAAAACTAGAACAACTCTTCTAAAAGGAAGTGCCTGTGTTCCAGCAGTGATGCTTCAAACAAGCTAAAGTTGCTCTATAGTCAGGAAGTGTATAACCACAGAAGCATGAAGAGCACTCTCAAACAAGCTTGAGGAGATGAATGAGTGCTCTTACTTTCTATTTACAGATATCAGCGAGTGATGTTTGATACGGTGTTACCTGCTCTGTTTTCATTTCATAGCTTTTACAATCCTTCCTCCTAAGCTAGCATTTGTGTAGGTGAGCGGTTGGCGGCAGATCTGGTTTGTGACTGGGGTGACAAGTTTTTTTTTCACCTCAGTTGCCCTCAAACAAATGCTCATACAGTAGAACCTCCAAAAGCCAAATCTGGGACAAAAGCAAACTCTTTGCACATAAACGATTCATATTGGTACATTTAAAAGTAAACACTGGCAACAAGTACAAAGGTACTGTCCCAGTTACCCTGATTTGTACATGATTTGATATTAGCTGTTTTTTCATCGCCTAGTACTTTTTGGATGAGGTTTACAGACATGTTTAAGTCTCAGTCTTCTGTAAAAGCTTACTTGCTGTTATTGCTAGATGACATGGCTAAAAACCAATGAAAGCAACTGGAAACATAGGATTTCTTCTGAGATTCCCTTTACAACAACAGAAACATTTTTGCCATAAAAAAATCCTATAAAGGCATTTATTTCATTTCCAGACAATGGGTAATTTTCTTGGACCCACCCCCTTGTTCAACAACAATTACGGCTTAAAACACACCCTCTAGTGGCTAAGTATTCCTCAGTGTCTATGGAAAAATACAGATTTGGAACTTCAGGTTGAAATCTAAATACAAATCGTTTTGATATATATCTTCATAAGAGTTTTTTTTTTATCACATACAACCCCTGGAAGTCTCTGCACACATCGGATAATAACCCAATCACACCCACTGTTTTAATTAAGTAGGAATGACGTGATCCACCCTATGTTTAATTTTGATTTCATATATAACGTGTAACAAGAGTTATGAGACATAATTAGCAATGTTATTCTGATTAAAATTTGAGAAATTGAATGTGTTTAAGTTTCATTTTACAGACCTCAAATTGGTGCCATCAGTGCCATCTTGTGGTGAAAAGAAGGGATAACCCTTGGAAGTACAAGACCTGTTATATGGCTTGTGCTTTCAAAAGTTTTGTCACAAAAAAGAACAAAAAGTGCTTGGAACAGTGTATAAGGTTTAGGAAAGGTTTTGACCTTTTTCCTTTTTGGGGGAATTCATGAATTCTTATTTGGTCTGAACACTTGATTTTTGTTATAAAACAAAAAAAAACAGTTTGTTCTCAATTTTTTTGCTGTAATTTTTTTTCCAATTTCAGGATTGTTGTGGCATTACTAGGAATTATTGTGTAATGTCATGAAAAATATTTAAAAATATAGCATTTTACTGTTTTAAAGGTAATTTATTGGAGCAAATTGTAAAGTAGTAAAAAAAAAAAACACTCACAAAAGGACTCGGGTGTCTAGGGGTTAAAGCTCTACAGTTACTACTTGTGTGATTCCAGTGAAAAAATAAACCCATAACTGGTCGAAGAGGCCTCCCAGCTAAATCTGACAAATATTTGTCCCCTTAGAGAAAAGTCTGTTTATAATATATGACGTGTTTTCAGATCCTTTACATTATTTCAGGGTGATTAAGGAAATCTTGACCTCAATAGCAACATAAACATGAAGCTTTAGCATCATAAACGTATCAGAAATCTGCTGGAGATAGCTCAAGAGGAATGACAGTGCACTGTTGTATTGTTTGATAAATGTTCCTGAGCTGCTTTTCAGCAGACTGTGTTCCGATGACGTCTGGCCCACTACCAGTTCAAGGCTGTAGTGCTTTTCCACTGTGTTTTTACACAGCGGCTAAGTCTTCTAGTTAAGCATTAGATAACATGTCCTGAATATTTAGAAAACGATCTTGTTTCTATTGGGGTTATAAGTACATTATGTAAGATTTTTGGAATCAAATTCACTTGCGTTGTATAGATTGTGCGCATTAGCTTTGAATCTTAAAAAAAAGAAAATCCTAGTTAGCACCAAGCTACCTCCATGCTAGCATCAAGGTCCTTGGCGTTGACGCTATGGTGATGTTAACAATGTTTTTCTTTTTTTTTTCTGCGCGAACGCAGTCCGCCACTACCAGAAACTATGCAGTCGAGATTCCCACATTTGGGGAATTCGCAAAAGTCAACCAAACCTTCAGTGTAATGGTTAGGCCTCACCCTGGTTGAACCACCTGCTTGATCATGGTTTTTCCCCTCCCAGGTAAGTATGTTTTTAGTATGTTTTGACAATGTTTTTTGTTGTCGTTTTGAAATTGCGACCTCTAGTGGTGAGATATTACCTCAAGACATAATTACTAATTTTATGGGGAAAACTTCACATGTATAGCGAAACACTATAATGTCCATGTTTAATACTTTCATTTAGATTATTCTAGTTAAAAATCTCTAAACGTGACCTTTCCAACAGAAATGTCTTTTTCAACACCTAGAATCACACGCTGACACGTATTTTCTTGTCCCAAAACTTGTTTGTGTCCGGATTATCTGGAATCGGTATTGGATAAAGGTGATCCAATCTAATTAAATGTGCCACCAGCAAATTCATGCATAAACATAACATTTTTTAATTCAACGGTTTACTCAGGAAGACTGTAGTGTTTATGACACAATTTGAATTTTCGTAACACAAAGAACTTTCGTAAAACTCTTTATTTTTACAAAACTATTATCCTTCTGATGTTAAAGCTCAATCCCGTTTGCTTGAAAGCAGTCATTTGCAGTAATTCTCAAGCATGTCACCTGAGGAATAACAGTCCATTCTTCCTGAGTGGATCTCTCAAGTGCATCCAGATTTGTTGGTCTTCTGGCACAAACCATGGAATTTAGTGTGAATCACAGATGTATCTATTGGATGCTTTGGGTCGTTATCGTGTTGAAAGAGAAGGTATCAACCCAAAGTACATTTTATTACAGACTGTCTGAGGCTGTCAAGTTCTTTTCAAGTTTCCTTCAACCCTAATGAGGTTCCTAGTACCAAACGCAGCCTCCACATCATTACACTCCCACCACCATGTTTCACTGTAGGAGTTCTTGAGGTTGACAGCATCTCTATGTCCAAAATGTCTGCAATTGTATTACACTTTGCATCAATTTTCACTAAGTTGACTTTCAAACAGGCTCAAAGGTGTCTTTTCTTTAGAAGTGGAGTCCTTCCTCTTCAGGGCTCTAGCGGAATTGAAATATCAATTCCATAATTGCCTCATTTCTTCACTAGAGTTTTGGCAGTTGTTCCTAGGTACCCCGTTAGAATCCCCCTCTCACAATTTTTGAAAAAATAAAAAAGCAAAACCTTGCTCTGTCAAAAATCACATAAGAAATACTCAAACGAATGGTGTAATTTCACAGGAGGGCTAATAATTTCGTAATTAGCTATAAATGTAAAAATTATATTGAACTAATTCTTAGAATTTTTGGTAAATAGTATAATATATGGACATTTCTTGATATATTTAGTTGCATTCATACATATTCTACCTTTATTAAAAACCCTAGCTATTAGGCCAGTTGTTAAAAATATTTGAATAAAAATTAAGTATAGTTTTGTGTTGTTTTATTTTATAGTATAGTTGTCACTATACTAAATAAAACATACAGTATAAAAACTCACAAAGCACTTCCACCGCTGTTCATTAATGTTAAGTATATTAGATGTCAAGGACACAAAAATACGGATGCAAATTAGATTTATGCTTCAGCTTTATGACTCATATCTGCCTTGAGATAATGCAGCAGGACAGACCAGATGCATATTTTAAAATCAGCTTAATGCATATCTGGTCACGTTTTACGCACTGTTTTTCTTCCCCACCATAAACGATAAGCTGATAAATGCAGCAGCTTTTACCTGGAAACCGGCTTGAGAGGAATTGTTTAGGACGGGTTGTGCTTGGCCACGCCCCTCGATTGTGAAACTCTTAAATCACACCACCGCATCCAGCGGTGACGTCATCACGCCCCGCCCACCGGCATCAGTTTGAATGGTTCAAGTTCAAGCAGCCCAACACAAATACCTGCGTTCACCGCTTCCCAAATACTCAGTTCCCCCAGCTTCAAATGAGAAAGAGCACGAGTTTCTAAGTCAGAAATATTAATTTAGTTAATTAATTCCCTTTTATGTCCCCAAATAAACCACTAAAGAAAGAAACGAGGGCTTTGTGTACGTTAGAGAGCATGGAGATCTCATTCATTTTTCTATTGGCGGTTACTTTTCTCGTTCCTGTTGAAGCAGGTGAGTAAACAAACAAACATTCTGTCCCTTAAAACTCTTTAAGCATTCATTGTTTTTTATTTCAGCTGCTTATACTCTCTTTATCTCTGCACATGTGTGTGACCTACATTTGAAGCGCCTTCTTAATGTTAAAAAGTTATATCCAGCTTTCATTTCCGTTTCACACCCTTTCTTTACAAATGCTGATAAGATGTTTTGAATAAAAGGCGGGTTGTCTGTTCTTCAAGGTTGGAAATGACAAAATTTAAGATAAATAACCTGTATAAAAGTTATTAATCCGTAGCTCCATTTACTGTTTAAAAGCAATGTTTCAATTTTGAAATTTAATACATCATCGGTTGTTTTATCTTTTTATAACTAATGCATCATCTATTTTCATAATTTTACTTAAATGCTCAGTTTGTTTAAATACTATTGCTATAAAATGCTTTACACTTAATGTTTAACTTCATAGTTCAGCTTGAGTGGCTTCTTAAAGTTGGCCAAACAAAGTAAAACACGCTCCTTACGCCAACCACATGTGTTTATAAGTCCATAACATCCTTGTTATATAGGGGCCTCAATCCCAAGTATTTTCAGACACAGGCTTTTCTCAGAACTCCTTTGTGCTGTACCAAGGCGAGCAAGGAGAACCCCATAGCATGAGGCAGGCGGACCTCTGTAGAAACAAGCAAATTGTTACATTTGAAAAGGATAGAAATACATAAAGGGAAACGGCTACATGTAAGATGTTGGGTGTTTGGTTAGTGTTGCTTTGTCATGTCATAATGGAACGTAAATATGGATTGTACCATTTGTTTTTCGGGAAGGTGCGGTTTGTTTGAGAATGAAGTTTACATTTTTCTGTTCTATTCGAAAACGATAAACTCTTCGTTGATGAATCATCTGCATGAGCCTTTCTAGAAGTGAACAAACAGACCCAATAATATAATGTTATCAGATTGAACTCAACCAACAAGCCATAGCTTGCTCTAAATGCTACTTTAATTTTCATATGCATATATAATCACATTCTTATTAAATGGAAATAAATGTAGGCTAGTAGGTTGTCGGTTCGAGTCTAGATGGTGGCCTTCTTCAGTGTAGTTTGCGTTAGGTTTCTCTCTGTACTCTGGTCTATTCAATTGAGCTTGTGAAAATACAGACAAAAGTAAGCGATCACCCCCGGTTTCCAGTTTGGTCATGTGACGTTTGACATATACCTGTTCCACATAGTTTCAAGCAAGAAACACTTCCCAAAATTCGGATGTTCTCCTAAAGGAGTTGTTGGTATTGCCAATTCATAATTGGTGCAAGGTGTAGGATATAATGTTTGGGAGCAACATAAATATTGTTGAATGAATGCAAAAATAATTTCAGTGGCCGTTCATCTTCGGATAGAGATGGAAGTTTGTTCTTTCAGTAAGAAGCTGTTTTTACATGTAATGAGTCATTTGGTTCATAGGCTAGCTGATGACTCTCAAGCCTCCAGTGCTTCCATGAGTTTATTTAGGTTTTCTCACACTAATAACAAGTTTCAGTTGAATTAAAGACCCCAAACCCTGGCTTTTTGACCAAAAGGAGCTGGAGAACCCAGTGACCCCAACCAAATAAAGTAGGATATGCTGGTCATTACATAATTGTCATACTATGGGTTGTTTTTATGAGTGAAGTTGCAGTTTTTGATTGGTTTTAGATAATTCGATTACCGGTACTTGGACAGAATGAGCCCAATGCATGGCTCACAACATTTCTTGTTTTTTTTTTAGCTTTCACCTGCAGATCTTCTTCTTTTCCTTTCGGCTGTTCCCAGTTTAGGGGTCGCCACAGCGAATCATCCTTTTCCACCTAACTCTGTCCTCATTATCCTCTACTCTTGCACCAACTACCTTCATGTCCTCTTTCAGCACATCCATATATCTTGTCTTTGGTCTTCCTCTTGACCTCTTGCCTGGCATCTCCATCTCCAACATCCTTCTACCAATATAACCACTATCCCTCCTCTGCACATGTCCAAACCATCTCAACCTGGCCTCTCTGACTTTGTCTCCAAAACAACCAACCTGAGCTGTCCCTCTGATGTGCTCATTCCTAATCTTGTCCATCCTCGTCACTCCTAAACTGAACCTCAACATCCTCATCTCTGCTACTTCCAGCTCTGCCTCTTGTCTCTTCCTCACTGCCACAGTCTCCAACCCATACATCATAGCTGGTTTCACTACTGTTCTGTACACCTTTCCTTTGATTCTTGCTGACACTCTTCTGTCACACAACACCCCTGACACCCCTTTTCTCCACCCACTCCAACCTGCCTGCACTCGTCTCTTCACCTCTTTTCCACACTCCCCGTCACACTGGACTGTTGACCCCAAATACCTAAACTCCTGTACCTTCTTGACCTCAGCCCCCTGTAACCTCACTCTTCTATTTCCCTCTCTCTCGTTCAAACACATGTATTCTGTCTTGCTGCGACTGACTTTCATTCCTCTTCTTTCTAGAGCTGACCTCCAACTTTCCAGGTGTTCCTCCACCTGCTCTCTGCTCTCACTACAAATCACAATGTCATCTGCAAACATCATTGTCCATGGAGATTCCTGTCTGACCTCATCTGTCAACCTGTCCATCACCATAGCAAATAAGAAGGGACCCAAAGCTGATCCTTGATGTAGCCCCACCTCCACTTTGAACTCCTTTGTCTGACCTACAGCACATCTCACTGCTGTCTTACTTCTCTCAAACATATCCTGAACTACTCTGACGAACTTCTCTGCCACTCCTGACCTCCTCATACAGGACCATAGCTCCTCTCTCGGCACCCTGTCATACGCTTTTTCTAAATCCACAAAGACGCAGTGCAGCTCCTTCTGACCATCTCTGTACTTCTCCATTAACAATCTCAGAGCAAAAATTGCATCAGTAGTGCTCTTCCTGGGCATGAAGCCATACTGCTGTTCACAAATATCC
>SRMA01025746.1:78424-211807 GCA_007224835.1 Danionella cerebrum
ATCTTCCTCCCTTCTTTCCCTTTCATTCTCCTCATTCATCAACTCCTCAAAATACTCCTTCCATCTTCTCAGCACACTCTCCTCACTTGTTAGCACCTTTCCATCTCTATCTTTAATCACCCTTATCTGTTGCACATCCTTCCCATCTCTGTCTCTCTGTCTCGCTAATCTATACAATTCCTTCTCGCCTTCCTTCGTGTCTAACCTGGCATACAACTCATCATATGCTTTCTGTTTGGCCTTTGCCACCTCCCTCTTCACTCTGCGCTGCGATTCCTTGTAGTCCTGTCTACTTTCTTCAGTCCTTTCTATGTCCCACTTCTTTTTAGCTAGCCTCTTCCTCTGGATGATGTCCTGTACTTCCACATTCCACCACCATGTTTCTTTATCTTCTTTTGCTTTCACCTGCAGATAACGTCATTATAAACTCTGATGAAGAGCATGATGAAATGCATAAGTGATAATTAAATGGTGTTTAATCATTTGTGTTGGTTGAAGTTTCGAGGTCAATGTGTGTAATTTCAAGATAAACGTCCCCAAAAATTTCAGCTTTAATGTGTTTATTTTGAAGATTGTTTATCAAGATCAGCCACAAGGAGACTACTAACGTCACCCTGGCTTTAATATAAAAATAATGCTCTATTATACTCAACCTTTGAGGGTTTACTAAACATGTACTCTTACCATGTTATTGTAAAAGCTATACATCTTCTCAAAGACATAAATTGATCTAATATAAATATACACTGCAATATAACCCACCTAATGTCCAGTCTGCATTTATTCTATAATCGTAAAAAAATCACCAATGAAAAACCGGCAGATGGTTCGTACAGATCTAAATGCCACAATAAAGAAAAACTGCTATAATCTATAACTATAATCATCTGAGATGATGTCACTCCATGGTGTTTTATGTTGATTGAAGGGAAGTTTGTCTTTCAGTGGCGGCACAACCTGTCTGTGCAATCATTAATCAGGAAATGATTTAATTTACATCATATCATTTTGCAGATTGGCTCCTACATCCTGATTGGATGAGGCCAGCTGTAATTGGTCTATAAAGTTAATATTTTCCCACCATTTGTCAGAAGTTGCTAAAGGAACCTGTTGCGCTCTAGAGGAACAATGAACTTCTCTTCTTGACGTTGGTGCATATTGTTACTGTTTGCTGAAAATGGTGCATTTTTAAAATAAATCATCATTTTGTAAAATTCCCCAGTGCAAAAAACATTGAGCTCTAAACATATGGGGAAACTTATTCTAATTTTCCGCTCACTTGTTCAGTATAGTTCTCAATTTATGAAATGACTGATTCTACTTATTAAATAGCAGAAAACAGAAGCCGTACATAATAAAAAAAAAACCCTACTTTTTAACAAATTTTCTCTAAAACAAGTGGCGGTTTTTTTTACTATAATGAAAGTCACCGGCCGGGAGGCACGGCTGCTCCCGTTGCTCCATGAGGGACGGTGAAGGGTCAGTACGATCACATCAGAATTCACTAAAGAAGTAGTTTTGTCACTAGATAAAAAAAAGGTTCAGGGTTCTGAGAAGGCTTTTAAGTATGGTTTTGAGCATCACTTGTGTCTCTGTCTGGCAGGTGTCGCGACGTGTGATTCACAACAGTATCAGTGTGGAAATGGGAAGTGCATCACGGCGAGATGGGTCTGTGATGAAACTGACGACTGCGGTGATGCTACTGATGAGCTTCCAGCTGCTTGCTGTAAGGATTACTTCTACTAAACTAACTTTGTTTATCTTGAAAACAAGAATCGCTGAGGTTAGATTTGAGGACAATATGGGTTCAAGGGTGTTTATACTGTTCAATCACCTTTTGAATGAAGAATGAGAACCTGTTATTTGACCACTCCCATCCCGGCTGAGTGGGTTGAATTATTTTTTGTGAAGTTACATCAAATTTTTAATCCAAGGCTGTGCCTCTGATCATTGAGGCTCCCCTGAGGGATGTATTGTATTTTCTGTCCATTTGTTTTATGGATGTGTGCTAAGTCGTGACTGAGCGGCGAAGCTGCACCCATTGTTTTCATTGGTTTTTCTATTCTTCCTCTTCCGTTTACCCCCATGAAGTCAATGTCAGCACACAGAACCCCTTGTGCAAAAGTTATGAAATTTGGCACACAGATACAGCTGGATCTTTTGAATAATCTGGCCTGTTTTGGACCCTTTAACTAAAACTCTCTAGCGCCACCACAAGTTCAAATCTGTACTTATGTTAATGCCACTAACTTTTAAATGCATGGGTAATGAACACATGAACACAAGGCCAATCTCTGGATATGCATACTAAAAATTACAGAATTCAAGTTGATTCATCAGTGTTTCTGAATAATGTACAAACAATAATGACTGTATGGCAGCATCTCAGCAATACTTCAGTGCATCAAGACCAGTCTTGGTGGATGTTACAATAACCATGATTTGAGGATGTGTGCAGAGTTTCATTGCAGTGCCCCCTAGTGGTCAGGAGATTTGTGTTTGTTTGCCTATTTCAGTTTGTCATAATATCATGTAATTGGTCTTAATGCATTTAAAGCATCATAACAAGTCGGACAATTACCATTTTTTACTATGTCGCAGTTTGAGTCTCTGCCTCGTGATATGGTCAATTTAAACTCTTAAATAAATAAAAAATATTTAAATATATAAAACGTCCATCCACAAGTCCCCAAAAGATGCAGATGGATTTTATTATTTTCTGTTTCAGTGGCTAAGACCTGCAGTCCCAACCAGTTCCGCTGTGGTGGTCGACTAAACCAGTGTGTGCCCAAGAGCTGGAGATGTGATGGTAAAGCTGACTGTGAGAACAGTGCCGACGAAGAGGGATGTGGTGAGTCTAACTATATTTCTATAGAATAGCCACTGCATCTATTTACCAAAAATAAAGTCGAAGACACTTGTGGAGGTAAAACACAACTACTTTTACAATCATGGGACGCCTCGATTAATTCTATGTATTTTTACTTGTGTTGTCATTCACAGCTCCACACCAGTGCCATGATGGTGAATTCCAGTGCGGCAGCGGTCAGTGTGTGACGGCTGCATTTGTGTGTGATGAGGAGATAGACTGTGACGATGGCAGTGATGAAGACTCCTGTCCGCCAACCACATGCGGATCTGGCTCCTTCAAGTGCGACAATGGCCAGTGTGTGCCTCGACTGTGGGTCTGTGATGGTGATTCCGACTGCACGGACGCCTCAGATGAACTCCCTGAGAAGTGCAGTCCAGGGACTGCCAAACCCACCACCAACCCGTGCTCCTTTCTGGAGTTCCACTGCGGAAGCGGGGAGTGCATTCACAGTAGCTGGAAGTGCGATGGTGGAGCGGACTGTTTGGATCACTCGGATGAGAACGACTGCTGTAAGAAATATCTTTTGTTGCCAACTTAAGAGGATAGTGAAAACCAGTTTGACAAGCTTTTGGGTTTAAATTATGTGTTGGGTTTCCAGCGAAGGAGAAAAAAAAGACCATAAGATGGGTCTGTGTTCTTTTCAAACAAATGCTGCTTTTCCACCATATTTTTTTGTGATGGGATAGCCCTACTTGGCAAATTTTTTTGTTTTGGGTGGGGGGGGGGGGAGTCCATCAATCCTTTACCAATGTCTCATTTGGATGTGGTTTTAAAAGCAGGCTAAGTTGGACCATGGTAATAATTTTCTCAGATTGGTAAGAAAGGCATGTGGAATGTGGCATTCTGTGGATTGCAGACTGATCAGTGATTGGCCAGAAAGAATAGTCACTGCATGTCATAGGGTTTGAGCATTATAAACCAACACAAAACATAAAAAAATACCACATCGTCGATGGTTTCCATTGCTCTGTGTCGTGTATGATCAGTATTGTGCATTTCTTCTCCTTTTGGTCTTCATAGCGGGGTTGTCCAATAATTTCACATTTGCTATAATAACCCACTCAGATACTGAACAACGATGAGACACAAAGGCCGGGTCTGCTCTTCAGCCCGGGTCTGCTGTTCTCACTTCCGGGTCAGGCAGCCACCCGATCTGCATAGAGATGAGCTGCACTACCGATTAATCTGATTGGTCAGTGGGCAGAGCTAAGAACTGTGGGCGGTGCTAGGAACATCGAGCCGCTTTAGCTTACAAAAAAAGGAATACGAGATTACACAAACTTTTGTGAAAGACTCAAAAAAAAACTTTTCGATGAGGGAACGACACTAAAAGATGCCAGGAAAGTCAAAAAGGCAATGTAGCAGCAAAGTAAAAAATCAATGGAAACATTGTACTGACCCCAAATGTTCCATACAATACAGTTCTAAATATGAAAATGCCACATTTTGTTCCGGTTAGTGATCACATGGGTTTGTTAGATTCAAATGGACTAAACTTAAGGCATCGTGTAGTTTACAACCTCATTGCTCAATTATTGTTAAAAGTACTCAAATAAAAAAGTAAAGCAAAGTGCATCTTAATCAAAGTTAATTCTACATAGAAACGTTTTTATTGTTTTATTATATGGTATTGTTATAATTCTAACATCTATTGATATCTATTATAATTACCAATTGAGCTATGGAAACACTGATGTGCACCAATGAGATTTCTCAGTAGGGGGAGCTACAGAGATAAATACCGTAAAGATTGTTTTTTAAAGATTTTAAATAGTAACATCAGAATTGTTCCTTGTTTTTTCATGTGAACAGCTTTGCCTACATGCCGACCAGATGAGTTCCAGTGCGGGGACGGCTCTTGCGTCCATGGCAGCCGGGAGTGCAATCACGTCTACGACTGCAGAGATATGAGTGACGAGCTGGGCTGTGTTAATGGTACGCAATACAGGCTCTACCTTGTTTCTAAATATTAACTTCTGACGAGTGTTAATCCTATTTCAACTCTTTAATTTTAGCAACACATTGTGAGCCACCAAATAGGTTCAAGTGCCGTAGCGGTGAATGCATCAGTATGGAGAAAGTGTGCAACAAGCAGCGCGACTGCAGGGATTGGTCAGATGAGCCGTTACGAGAATGTGGTAAGCACCATGGGATTCAAGACAAGATGTTACATAAACCCATCCAATTAGTGTCTTCAGCCCCTAGTCTCACCATGTGAATAGTAACGGAAACATTGAGGACACTATAGACATGCTTGCTTGCATAATGTTGATTCAGATCTTTTCTGACTCTGTTTAAAAGAATACTTTCACTTTCTTATCTCAATCTTAAACTAGATGGCTAAGGTTTGGACACAAATGTTTGCCTGTAAAAGTGCCATTTAAGTGTATTTTTATTAGTTGCCAAGGTAAAAGTTGTGGTTGCTATGGATGAGTCAGTGACATCATACAAAGTTCCATACGAGTAAAAGTGCCAATATGAGTAATGTAAACGAAGCCCTATGTTTCTATTATTTTGCTTAGATGAGACATCCCTAAAAGATTGTTATCCCTAAACCGGTTGTTATGGAGGAGTCAGTGGCATAGTACAGTGTTCCCTTTGTCACTATAGCTTTTACAAACTAACCCCCATGTCTTTGACATGTACCAAAGCTTGGTTGCTAGGCTTAACACTTTGGTTGCTAGGGAGAGGTCAGTGTTGTCATAACATGTTTAGTTGTTACTATTATTAACATAAACAAACCCCCTTTTTCTCTGTGAACTTTTCTCTGTGTTGCCCTTTCCCATTTATTTTTAATTTAGTTGTAACATTCTGAAAGGATATAGCAAACAAGTCAGACCAGTTTGGATGCCTTGGCGAAGTTTAATGTCTGTAGCTCAAGTTGTCTAGGAGGAGATGCGTTTAGCAAAGGGATCAGCCTAGAACTACATTGAAAAAGCTAGTCTACGACTTAATGTGGAGCCACAGAAAAATAAACAACGGTTTACAGAAACCACCTACCCATGTCTAAACTGTCGAAACAGTTTGCTCATCAGTCTTTTGTATTAACATATTGAATCCACTTTCATACACAGTGTACTGTGCATGGCAGCCATATAAGTGTCCATCAATCTAACCAGAAATCAGAGACATTCCAGGGATCTTTTTGAATGCTTATCATCATTTTTAAATTCTAGCTTATCTTAATTGCGTAGTTCCAACGTTTGAATTGATCCTTTGAATTTAGATTTATTTTTTTTACCGTTTAAGATTCCAACGAGTGTCTTTACAACAACGGTGGCTGCTCTCATATCTGTAATGACCTGAAGATTGGTTACGAGTGCCTGTGTCCCACTGGCTATCGGTTGACGGACAAGAAGCGCTGTGAAGGTAAGAAAATCCCAGACTGGATCTGGTCAAAGTTCTGATACTGATAACAGAGACGGGAGAACTTCAAAGAATTGTTTATTTTGGATTTCATGAATATTTGTTTTGTATGAGTTGGAATTAAAGTAAGAGTCCATGTCATGACTCAGCGCTATCGCAGCCATCAATGAGCAGCTGAATTCAAGGCTACGTTTTTTTGTTGTTTGACTTTCTTCAGATATTGATGAGTGCGCAAACCCAGACACCTGCAGCCAAATCTGTATCAACATGATGGGAAGCTACAAGTGTGAGTGTGAAGAGGGATACCAGATGGACCCAGCTAGCAAGGCCTGCAAGGCTATTGGTACTAAATTACATTCCAATAGCGGTTTACCTTGTTTGACAAACTCACATTAACCAGCATGGTTCTACAGGAACCATCGCCTACTTGTATTTCACCAATAGGCATGAGGTGAGGAAGATGACTCTGGATCGTACGGAGTACACACGCGTCATCCCCCGTCTGAAGAACGTGGTTGCACTGGATATGAACATTGCTTCCAGAGAGATCTTCTGGTCAGACCTGTCCCTCAAAAAGATCTACAGGTAAATGAAAAGATGTCTCATCATAAGAACAAATAAGAAATGAACCGTTCACCTCATTAAAATGAATGCATCAAATAGTCTCAAGTCCATAAAAGTTAACTATTGCTTTCAAAGACACATTGATAATGAAACATTTGGATATTGACTACAAAATTAAAACCCCATTCTCAATCAATCTGAATCAAATCTCTCCACCATGGGAAAGATAACTGTCTAAGAACACCAGGGACAAAACTGTAGACCTGCAAATAACTGGCAGTCTTGGTTTTACTAAAGCTCCCTTTATGATCTCACCTTGTGGATCCATGTAGAACTTCACTGGAGGAGCTGGCCCTTGACCTAAAAAAAGCTGGAATGGTTGTCACTTTTCATTAGAATACTGCAGCGCAAGGACTTTTTGGTCTAGACTTGTCAAAGACCATCTGGATGATCCAGCGAATGCATGGGAGACTTACATGGAAGCCAGCCTCTTGGGGGAAGATGGATTGCAATCACAGGAACACCATTCCAGATGTAAATATGGGGTGGAAACATTATTCTTTGGAGATGCTTTCTCCAATTGGGGTGGAACAAAGGCACCATATTGAGGAGCGGATAACTGGGTTCAACAACCAGATTCTCTAAGTAAAAGCATTGAAGGTGGGTCATGGCTGGGTCGTCCACCATAACCTGCACCAGTGAAGCAATGGAAGGCTCCATGAGATGTATATCAAGGTTTTGAAGAACTGGAGGAGGCCTGTAGAGGGAGGTGGTTAAAATCCCTTCCTTAACTACCGAATTTGTTCCAAATACTCAGTTTTGGAATTTACTTCCTGCAAAAAAATGTCAATTAATTCTCAAACAATTGGATTTGATTGGTTTTATTGATTCACTGTTTGACAATGGATTGTGCCTTGTTCTTTGATTTGCTCTCCCAGAGCATCAATGGACACGGCTGATAACTCCTCCGAGCACAGAGCAGTGATCGGCAGTGGCTTGGATGCACCTGAAGGAATTGCCGTCGACTGGGTTCATGGGAACATTTACTGGACGGACAGCATCAGAGGGTCTATCTCGGTAGCTTCGGCAGATGGTAGCAAACGCAAGACTCTCTTTAAGGAAAATCTAGCCAAGCCACGTGCTATAGTGGTGGACCCCATTAAGAAGTAAGGCGTCAGAGGGAATTAGGGCAAGTGGTTTGGTTCGATCTTTAAACAATTCCTGTTTTGTAGCTTCATGTTCTGGACCGATTGGGGCACCCCAGCCAAAATTGAAAAAAGTGGGCTCAATGGAGTGGACCGCAGCACTCTAGTAATGGATAACATCGTCTGGCCCAATGGAATAACTCTTGGTATGGAGTCAACCTCTTCAAAACTCTCTCGAACTGTTGTCGCTTTGTTTGTTTGTTTATCCCCAACTCTCTCGTCTTTGTTAGATCTTCTCACCGACCGTCTCTACTGGGTCGACTCCAAGCTGCACACTCTCTCCAGCATCAGTGTGCAAGGAGATGGTCGGCGGACGCTAATCTTTGATCAAAGCAAACTCGCGCATCCTCTGAGTCTCACCGTCTTTGAGGTATCACTAACGCAGTAAAGACAAACGTTCTATGAGTTCCCCTGTCATCCATAACTTCTTTCTCCTTTAGGAAAGAGTGTTTTGGACGGATGTGGGCAACAATGCAATTCTAAGTGCAAACCGTGTCAGTGGAAAAGACATCACAAAAGTAGCCGAACACCTCTCGTCTCCGGAGGACATTGTCCTTTTTCACAATCTTAAGCAACCCGCTGGTGCGTTTGTTAACCCGTAGTGAGCTTGTTGTTTTTTCTTCACGTGTTCAATAGAAAACACATATCTTTGCAGGAGTAAACTGGTGCAGATTTGGCAACGGTGGCTGTGAGTTCATGTGCCTGGCTGCACCTCAGATTAATCGATTCTCAGCGAAATACACGTGTGCGTGTCCAGACGACATGATGCTGGCTAGAAACATGCGGAAGTGCATTCCGGGTAGGTTTTGCTGCCTGTAGTTCAGATGCTGGTTTTGTGGTTGGTTCTTGCTGATTCTTACACATTTTTTCTGTGGTTGAAATCAAACAGCTGTAGTCACAACAGCAACCCCCATCAAGCCTGAAAAAGTTACAACTAGTCGTCCTCAAGCTCTTCCAGAGCAGACAGTAAAGCCTGCAGCCCCTTTCACAACACTTAAACCTACTAGGATTGCAACGACCAATCCACAAACTCCCCCTACTCCAGTTCCTGTGATTCCAAGTCGAGCTACTGAAGCCATGCCTTCCCAAACGACCCCCAACCTTCCTGTTTCGACCCAGACAAGTATGTCTCTACAGTTTCCTTAGGAGAAACCCAAGGTACCTGAGTTTAATACTGTCTTCACTTTTTTAGGTGAACACTACGGGGATGTTAAAGCTGTCTCCAATACTTCGTCCTCCGCGCCGTGGGCTGTGTACATCGGGGTTCCTCTTGGTGAGTGCTTCCTTTAGCAGGCAAAGTAATTATGGCTCGTGTTCTGAGGGTCACAGATTTTTGCATGCACATCAGAATCAATGTGGTTCGAGAAGTGGAGGTGGCAAACTGCGCCACCTAGCGCGCATGTGTGTTGGGTATTATGACTGAAATATAAGTAATATGAATCATGTTTCCAAGATCCAGTAATATGGATCCATGTTTTCCTACAGGCTGTTTTGCAAAAACCTCTAAAAGCGGTCAGTTCTGCTCACTTCAGCAAACTCCTCCTAGAGATTTTATCTGTGCATCTCCGTACTCTATAAGACTTTTCACTTGACTCATGGAACATTGAATTGCAAAGCTTTTTTGACTTTGTTAAACGACTAGCGCACGGCGGTCGTTAACAGTCGAAATTTTAACATAAACAGGAAGTCGTTAATAACTTTGCCATGCAATGTCTGATTGTGTTAAAACTTGTCAACTTGAGTCCATGTCGGATTGTATCTAAATGGCAACTATTTCAATGTAACTGTCTCAGCTACAGTGCATGTATATCCCATATCCCATTTTGAAGGAGTGTTTGAAGGAGTTGTTTGAAATTTGAAACGTGTATGACCAAGACATACAAAAAGTGGGTTTCCAAAACCGACAGGAAGTCATTTATTTAAAAAAAAATTATTTTGCAACATTTAGTACAATTCCAGACCTTGTACTCAAAAAAAACTCCTAAAGATTGATCACCATCAAACTCTGGCAGTCTCGTCGAAAGGCCTCTGTATTCGTAAATAGCGAATTGACGTTGTTGAACAGTTCATTCTTGACGGTCTGCAGAATTTTGCCGTTCCGCCATAAATCAGGAATGATTCAGCCATACAATGTAATTTGTTCTTTTTCAAAACGCCACCTGGTGGTAAGAACATTTTACCCGCTGGTTTTCATTATTTAATCAACCCCCAGTTTTTCAGAAAGTTTATCTATTCTTAATTACAGTGTCTGCATTTGCAACTCTTTGGTTTATTGGTTTTGGTTTGGTTGTGGTTATGCTGAAAGCTTCTAAACAATTAGAGAAGTAGTGGTTGACAATTCTTTGACGCAATGTTGTAGTGATTAAATCCAGAGTTCCTGTGACACATTTGTTAAAGCTTGTCGTTTGAATCCCAAGGAAAGCAAAAACTAATCTAATTGACCCATTTCTTGTAAAGTTGGTCACTTTGGATAAACTCTAAATGGTTTTCACTGTGTTATTGGTAGAGTTTCAAGATGGCTGCTTAAATAGTTTGCCTTTTTGCATGTCCAAAGTCATTGAGTCAATCTAAAGTTTGTGCTGAAAATCTTCTTTTCCTCTTCCAAGCAATCATATGTTTGGTTCTTGGTGGTGCTGTGCTGCTTTGGAGAAAATGGCGGCAGAAAAACACCAACAGCATCCACTTTGACAACCCAGTTTACCAAAAAACCACTGAGGACAAGGTGCATTTATGCAGAAATGAGCATTCGGATGGCTATTTTTACCCACAGGTGAGACATTCCTCATTATTCACAATATTTAGCCAAATCTTAAGACTGGAACGAATCCAATTAATGCTTTTGTTTGGCTTTCGCAGAGACAAACCGTGAGTCTTGATGATGAAATCTGATGATGGTCCTGTTCAGTCCAGACTTGACCAAAATACCTTTTCTCAGAGGAACCACGGAAAACCAAGCCATCATTCCATATATTAGCATTCAACCATTCAGTGCCGACACTAAAACCCAAACACCTCAAACAACTGGAACCTCTGCAGCTTTTCACGGCTGGTTAGCACTTCAAGGGAACCATAAATTATCTAGATATATCTTTAACAGCAGCACTTAAAGTGGAGGGATTACTCTAAAGGGAAGTTTGTGTAAATACTGTGTGTATTAGTGTTTTTGAATTAACTTGTTATAGAGATAAAAGCAAATATGTTTGAATTCTTGATCAAAGATGCAGTACATTTGATGTTTCTAGGCCAAAAAAAGACCTTTTAGTATCATAGATTACATTCCTACATTGTTTACAACATTTATGGCCATATTATTGATGTTTTATTTGGTCAAAGTTACATTTGAAATAGCTAGGTTTCAAAAGAGTACTTGAGGGACTTGGTCGGTTTTGTGCAAAAGCTGAGGGTGGAGTCTGAAGGGGAGATAAAACTGGGGATTCCCCCCTTTTTTGGAACTTGTCTAAATTCCCACCAAAAGTACTAGTTTTTTGCTGCTAGTTTTACATGTTCAGTTTGCTGGGGAAAGACAGTGAAGCATGAGTAGAAACGATGACTTTTCTTATTGGGTGCCAGTCAAATCTAATTTGCATATAGTGAAATGTTTCTCAACTGTTGTTTTGACTTCGGTCTCTGGTACAAATGCAACCCTCAAACCTGCACAGTTTCCACACAGATTTAAAATGTGTAAGCACTGATGAGTTGAAAATTCCCCAAATGTGAAATTTAAAGCCAGTCTCGGGGCGGGAGGCGATCTTACACCCCGTTTTTTTGTTGATGTTTTTATGGCATTTTGCTAGCACTTTTGGCACCATACCCACATACCTCTGCTTCAAACCTTTGATTGAGGAATGGCATCCACTGACTTCACATAGTAACATCACCATATTAATACTTATATATATTATAATGTTTTACTTGTCTATATGTTACAGGCAAAGTGTTAAATGCTTTAGGTAAAGTGTAAAATAATTCAAAAGGGAAAGAACCGTCATTGCACATGCTACACTCCCTTTTAATGAATTAACTTTATTAATTAAAATCAATTTAACACAATCATAAATTTAAATGATGAAAACTAATTTATCACAAAACACAACTTTATTATTTAATATGCATTAAATGCAAATAACTTAATTGACAAAAACTCACCCAATTAAACACCAAAAAACAACTTTGTTTCTGGCTACAAAGCAGAACAACACTCATGCTTCACAATGACGACCCAAAGCACTTGTTGGTAGGAGATTCCACATTCTATAGAATGCCTAGGCAATGTGTGAATTGTTGATAATTGATTTCATACATTCTATACAAAGCCTAGTCATTGCATACTTTGCTGGTAACATATTGAAGATTTTAACTAAAACAATCCTTCATCTTTTGAGGAGTTGTTCATTCTGATGAATCATTGCTCCAGAAAAAACTGGATTCATCTTGTGACCACTGATCGCTGTTTGAAATCAGTAGATTCTGTCTGCTTTGAAATCTGAAGTTTTTCACCGTTTTTGTCAAATCATAATCAATGATCTTTACTCACGAAGAGCACAGGGCACCAAACAAGGTGTACCCATATTCATTCAGGATTTCCTTGTGCTTTTCCAGCTGTGCCGACCAAGTCCATGGCCACATCCTCATATGCAGTATTGATATTTAGATCATTTTCTTCGTCGCTGGGGAAAAATGTCTTCTTATCACAAATAATGGCTTTATATGATTATGCTTAATTGTACTGTGGAGGGGAAAGTGGAGTCTTCAAGGAGATAAAAAAAAATTAGCCTTACATTCACAATGTGAACGTGTAAATAATGTAAATATGTTTCTTAGGACGTATTTTAAAGTATACAGTTTGTAAATAAAGAATGTTTTATTTATTTTTCAACTATAATTCTTTAGGCTTTGATTGGCTGTTCGCTGCGGTAGCTGTTTATTTGTAAATGATAATGTTTGTAGATTGTTTATCACTAAAGCTGTTGTGAATATTCCGAGCAGCCGAATGCAAGCATCCATGAGCTGAGTGTAATGATGGGATGAAATAAACATGTTTTACTCAAACTGGTCCTTGTTTTGTAGTTTGTTCCATAATGCTAAAACATAAAACAAAAGTGGTTGCTTGAAAAGTAAAAAAAAAAAAAGACATTTAAACGTCTACAATCTGGGTTTCAAAGTTCTTAAAAATAATCTGTTGGTCTGGCTGCAGGGTCTCTCTTTCCCTCAAAGACTGCCGCTCTCAGGTAAACTACAGCAGTAAACAATTGATGGAGGGCAAAACTAAACATAATTTATTATTCATAAATAGCTTCAAAAGGCATCTTTTAGTGCTTTTCTCTGTTTCTAAGAACGCTAACAAATAAATCCTGAAGCGCTCCTTTGTTTCGTATCTAACGAGGAAAAGTGTTCTCAAAAAAGAGAGACGTCATCCCTTGTTTTCACTCGAACTGCAAGTGATTTTGAAATTGATGCTTCTTTTTTCTTTGAAAAGATGAAATGGATAAATTATTTCTTGAATGATATTTTAATATTTAAAGTAATTTGTTTAAATTTTATTTGAATACCGCTTTTAACATAATTTGTAGATTGCAGAGAATGAGATAGATGCGACTGCCTGTTCTGATACGTATGAACGTGAATTAGCATGTTCCAAAGGTCGTATAAGTCTATAAGATACGGTTTTTTTTTACTAACCCTCTAGTATCCAACCTGTATACACATCAAAAAAAGCTGAACATGTGTGATTACCGGTGCTTAACCTAGTACTAACTAGTGGAATTGTGCTGGATTCTGTCTAAAAATGTCACATTGGCCAGAGCTGAAATTACGAAAGGAAATCTAAGATTGTCTACCTAACACTAGTCTCTCAAACAGCCACACCCTTTAATAAGAAAAATTAAATATAACTTCAAGCAATTATTTACCGTAAATCCACTTACCGCACAGTTTCAAAGTTCATTTGTTGCTTTTCTTTTTTGGGATCACAGGGTTCTGCTGGTGCATCTCCAGCACACTTTGGGCAAAAAGTGGGGGTACAGCCTGGACACCCAGAGTATTCAGTTAACCTGATGCATGTTTTAAGTTAAGCATGGTGAGAAACTCCTCTCATGAAAGCCACCAACTAGCCTCGACTCAGGGACCTTGTCATCGAAAGTGCCATCCACTGTGCCACCTGCCCATTATCAAATTGACAGATTTTTATTTATAAACTTATTTGTTCCAAGCATTAAACATGTTATTCATTCTGTAAAGTTGGGAACTTTAACAGAGTGTGTCTGTCTGGCTTCGTGATGGTGTAGTCAATGGATGGTGTGCTAGACGTGTAAATGTGGTTCCACAGGGCAATGAATCCACTGTCCTAATTAAAGGGACAAAGCCCAAAAGATTATCTAAAACAAAAAAAAAGATGTGTCTATTGATATTGCTCTCTTCTGCCACCAACTTTTAGTGGTCATTTGGTGAACTGCAGTTTGTTGTCTTTGTGAGGCTGAGCAGAAAATAAATTCCTACGTAAAATGGGATTAAAGAGGCCATTCTGAAAACAACAGATTATGCTGCTGTTGTATATTTCATCCCATTTCTGGATTAATTTTATAGAAACATCTTTCTGTATTGTTCTGCTGGGTAAAAAAAAAGTCAATTTGACAGTGCGCTGTGCACCTAAACAGCAATTTGGACTAAAAATGTCATCTTTCTGATAAAAATGCTTCAGTATCATCGATAACCTGAGGTTAATAGCACATGCGAGTGAAGACCAGGTTCAAAGCTCAGAGGTAGTGTCCCGGAATTCTGCTTTGAAGCTTCTCAAATGGAGCAGAGACTACGTGAAAAGGACTGGTGCAAAACACAAACACCCCAAAGGCCTTGTCTTCATACATATTTTCATATAAGAGCACTGCAGGAGTCACCTGAAAAATCCCAATGCAGCAATCACTTTCTGGGTTCTGGGAAAAGAGGGGATTTTTTTTTGGAATGTGGTTTCGAGGAAAAGCTCCACATCCCGGGTATCACTTTTCAAAACATTCTCGCCGCTCGGTATAACAGAGCTTGATATCCTGGGAAAAGTAGGACAAGGATTGGCTGGGGCCCATAGATGGGGAACCTCTGTGACCCTGACATGTTTTTAAGTGAAGCTACTGTTCAAACAGCTCCACCTCCGACACGTTTCACTATGCATCACGTTCCTGGATCTTTATATGCAGCGTATGGAGCGAGTACAAACATGGAGTCGGAAGGGTGGGGTTTCATCAAGGTCACTGGTTATTTTACTGGTTAAGTTCAAAGTGTGAATATGATTTTTGAAATTATTATTATTGGAATTATTTCACCGTGTAATAATTAATTACATTTGTTTAGGCTTTTTCAGTTTATAAACAAGTTAAACTGAATGGTTTGAAAATGTTTTTATTCAGAGTTGAAGCAAAGTTTTGTTTGTTTAAGCAAAATTTCTTTATATTTAATTTTAGATTTTGATGCAAACGCCTCATATTGTTATTTGTCTGTTGCTGTATTTCCTCATAGTTCAAGCTATACCCACCAACCTTTCAGACAATCAAACAGGTCTGACTCTGTTCTTTTTAGACTGTTACCATTAAAGGAATTCTGTGAAATTTTAAAGAAACTTCAAACTGACCAAACGTGGAGGTTATCGGTCTACATAGCAACCACTGTGCAAAGGTATGTTACCCCTGGCTCTAGAAGAGGTTAAACATTGGCAAAAAATATTGTAAAAGGCAACAAAATAAAAGAAGAAAAAAAGGAGTTTGTTTAGAATTATCATTCAAACTTTTATTATGACATAACTGAAAGCTCCCTAGCAACCAAACTGTTTACCCTACCAACCACAACTTCTGTTAACTATTTCCTATTTCAGCTTTGGTAAATGATAGAGACTTTGTGGTTGGTTTATTTAAACTACATTGAGAAAGGGGGAAGTGTTGTATAGCACTAACCCCTCCTTAGCAACTTTGAAAAAAAAAAAACGGAATTGTTTTGTGGTCTCCAAAGAATACATGGTTTATGTCCATGTTTTATCTATTTGTTCTTTAAGCTCTAATCCACCTCTAGTTGGCTTTGATAACTTTTGAAAACACAGAAAACTGTGGCTCAATTGTGTCCGGAACACTCTGTTTTTTTTGTTTACTTTCCAGTGATCTTCCAGAAAAATCTCTTTCTCTGACATCAGCAGTGATTAGATGCGGATACCCTGGACACTCTGTCACCACTCAATGTTTGCTTAACATTTGTTGGTAAAAGATAATTTCATGTATTCAACATATTTATTCTCTTCTACTGGTATAATATATAGGACACCCCCATAGATCTGCTCAAGTGGGCCAAAAGTGGACTTTTTCGTTAACCGGATGTGAGTTCGAAGAAAAACAAAGTAATGTTTTTACACTTCAAATCTGAACTCTGAACTTATGATTATGGTCCATTTACATTGGCTACCTGCCAAGCCTTTAAGTAGAACCTGGGACAGTTTACATTTCTTAGTATAATCTCTGTGAAGCAAGCATTGAATGCTTTTTGGTGATTTCCTTAATTAATGTATCAATAACCTTAAGAAATTACCATTATATTGATTTTAAGGAAACCAACTTTTATGTGTTTGTCCGTGAAAGTCGAACTGAATATCGTGGACCCTACACCCACCCGCCCAGGAAAAAAATATAAAATATGTTAGGAAACTTCTTTGATTTGAAATGTTTTTGTTGTTTTTTTATTGACAAAACTTAACCGTTTACATCAACGTTTAAAGGAGTAATCTGGAAGAATATTAACCACATAACAATAAAAACAGCATGGAAATCATGTTTCACAATTATTTCGAGTATTTTAAAGGTTTTTAAATTTTGCAAAGGCTTCGAGGAAAAGTTACATTGAGTTTACAACGAATTGGTCTGGCCGTGTAAATATGGAAATAGCAAAGAAGCCAAAGTAGAATCACTGTTGATTGCTGTTATTAAAGTGAAATTACAAGAAACAAATTTTAAACGTGCACTTTTGTCTCCCGTAAAACTCCGTGGGCGCCATCTTGCGTCAAATAGGGGAACATGGCATAAACCGTGTGATTTCCATATCTAATAATCAACGTTGTTTCTTAAAAAAAAAAAAAAAAAAAAAAAAAAAAACATTTTTTTGAACATGATAGCTGAAATCTAACATTTTGTTCCTCAACAATACACGTCTTACGGCTGATATATCATCCGGCCGCCAGGAGGCGGTTGACGGTTTTTATCACGAGTGTGCATGCGCGCGAAACACACCTTAGACCAAGAAGATTGTCCTTTTTTTATTCCAAATCCTACTGAACACACTTAATTTCGAAACGACATATTTTATAAATTACATTTATTCTCAAAACGACTTAAATGATCAAAAGATATGTTTGAACTCTGACCGCTATGACGTAGTAGGGTCATGGGTCACGTGCCCATGTCGTGTTTGTAGCGGAGCAACGTGAGGGTTTGATATGAGATTACAATCAGAAACATAATTTACATTTACAGTTAAATTATTAAAAATCATGTCAGATTTAAAGATTAATAAGAAATTCGCGGAGAAGTATGAAAAATATCGTCAGAAAGAAGAACTACAGAGGCGTAAGTTAACACACCAGCAATGGCTGCTTATAATGCTCAAGTTAAGAGTTTGTTATTGTTTTTAATGATTTGTTTTCTACTAAAATTATATTTATTAGAGCTGTTTATTGGCGTTGTATACAATGTACTACTTGTATTGTTGTATTGCCTTGTGTTTTGTTTACGTTGCATTGTATATTGTTTTATTATTTGTTTGCTTTGTTGTCACGTTAGTGACGTTACATTAGCAAAGAATGGCGTGATGTTCAGAAAAAAAAATATTTGTGTGCACAAATTCCACAGAAAACGTTAGTATTAGAACTTTCAATCATCTCTTTAAAAAAACATCAGCAATAGTTGATATTTAACAATTTTACAGTTATGCCACCCTTCCACTAATGGAGAAACTTAGCAGAAATAGGTTTATGAAGAGCTAGTAGCATATTTGAAAAAGATTTAAGATGCAGTAGATGTAGCCAATGTTAACGAGCTCATTATTAGGCAAAGTGATTGCTTTAACACATAGTTGATTAACCCTTTTGTAAGCATTTTGCACTGTAAATTAAAAATCTTTGCCATTGTTCATGTTGAATGTTCCAGTGAAGGACCGTTACGGAGATCAGGATGAAGAGAATTCATCCTCTGGTTCTGACTCGGATGACAGTGAAGTGGTAGGAGATTCTAAATTTTTTTGTCAGTTTTTTAATCCACATGTTGACTTTAAATGTATTAGGCTCGACAATATACTATAAACAAGGGACGGTTTCTGAAATGTTAATAATTGATTGCTTATTTTCCAAAATTTACAAAACTAGAGAAGAAAGGAAAAATCTAAAATCAATATTTGCTACCTTTTGTCTTCAAACACCTGCGTAAAACGTTTGCGCAGTGCTGTACATCTCCACCTCTGATATGTTTCATGTCAAACAGGAGCTAGATCCCAAGCTGGACCGGGATTTCTACAGAACGCTGTCTCTTCTGAAGAAAAAAGATCCAAAGATCTATCAGGAAGATGCCAAGTTCTACTCTGAAGACAGTATGTAAAGTAACTTTAGGTTTAATACGCTTCATATGTCTCGAAACTAAAGAATCTGGGTTTGACAGCATCAGCGTCTGGCAGTGAGGAGCAACCGTCTACTTCAAAAAAGTGTGATAAGCCTATGTTTCTGAAAGACTATGAGAGGAAGATAATTCTGGAGAGAGGAGGGTGGGTGGCTTTTAGGCTCTCGTTTGTCATTACATTTGCTACTAAAGAGATTTACATGAGTTTGAATTGCATACTTGTGTAATATGATTAAAATCTACTGTTTTAGGAAATATGAGGATGATAGTGAGGATGAGGAACTTTACAAGAAAATGGAGGAGGTAACCACAGTTTAAATCTTCATAATCAACCAATGGTTTTCACGGTTTTCCTGTTTGTGGCATGATCAGCATCTAAAAATGACGATCAGCTACTGGTTTGGTCAGATTCAATGATCTATGATCGTCAACCAAATTGACGAATGGTTGAATAGATTCAGAATGGTAAAAACCCAACAGATTAACTGAGAGAGATATGAATAAAGAAAAAGTGTTTTTTAAACCGTTGCACTGAATGTTTGTGTTGTGTTTCAGAGAGCTGCATCTCCCACTTACATCCAGGAGCAGAAGGAGCTGCAGGAAAGGTAAATTGCTTTCTTTCAAAGAAGAAAAAGCCTTATTACAATTCATATTCTGTTGTAATGTGTAGATATAATAATGTTCACACATGTAGTACTGGTCAAAAGTATAGCCATCTTTGTCTGGGAGGGACCTTGTTGATGCAGTAACTACCTGGTACTTTGTTGCTGCATTTAATTTTGCCACGATAAGACACATTTTATCAACTGCACCTAGGTATCAAAGTTTGGCTGCTACTCATCCTGTTTTAGCCTCCTACACAGCTGTTTCAGTTTCAATTAATGACTGTTTTTAGGTCACCTGACTGTAACCTTTCAAAATTATTGACTATTCAAAAACTGAAATAGCAAAAATGTTGAGAAAAAATTTAAGATAAAAAGTAGAAATTTTTAGATGAAAATGAAAATATTTGAACTAAAATTAAAAATTGTTAGATATAAAAGTGAAAACAAAATTTTGTTGAAAAAGTTACAATTTTGAGGTATAAAAGTTACGATTAAGATTAATAAAGATTAAAAAGTCAAAAAGTTTTAGATACAAAAGTCTAAATTTTGGGACTGAAAAGTAAACTTTTTATATAAAAAGTTACATTTTTGAGAAACAAAAGTCAAAATTTCTAGATAAGTTGAAATTTTAAGATTTAAAATAAATTTTTTGATATTTAAGCCACTTTTTCATCAGTTTTTGTCATCAGTTTGCTAATTGCTCTAACGTTTGTCTACCAGTTTGCGGAAGTTTACTCAAGACAGTGAAGAGGACAGTGATGTCGATGTGGACCAGTTGCTGACACGGAGGAACAAAACTCAAGAGGAGAAGGTGCCGAGATCGACTCTCTTCTGGTTTTGAGGGATATGTGACGGTAAGTCTTATTATTTCTTGTGCTTTTAGGACCGCGAGGAAGCTGATTACTTGGAGTGGCTGAAGGGTCAGGCTGAGCTGGAGGAGAAGGAGGACATTAAGGAGATGGTGAGATGTTTATGAGGTCGTAGGAGTCAGTGGGTACGGTTTTCGGGTTTTTTTTTTTGCTTGGCTGATGACGTTATGATTCCAGAAATACCTGCGAGACTATTGGAACAATCCAGAGCTGGATGAGAAGGAGTCCTTCCTACGAGACTTTGTGCTCAACAAAGGCTACATTAAGGAGGAAGATGATGAAAGGTGGGCTAACCCCTTCAGACCCTGCATTCTTTATATTGGACTTTTCTGGAGCTTATTTTATAGCTTTCACTTCATTTAAAGCCTGATTTTCAGTGATTATAGAAGCTTCACCTTTCAGTAAAATGTCATTTAGTTGAACAATACATGACCTCCATAGCCACTAGATATTTTACCCTAGCAACCGTATCTCAGCTTGGGAAAATTATAGAAACGTTGATTTGGTTTTAATCACTCTGTGAGGGATGAACATCCCACGATTTCAAAGAATCCTCTGTAGCAACCAGAAAGTTTACCCTAGCAACCATAGTTACTGATTTCTATTTTCACAAAAGAGTTAGTTTGCATCACTTTTGCTGCTATAAGAACCTCTGTGGCTTATATACAAATAATTTTTGTGCAACTATTGCTAAGTAATGTAATTTTATGATTTTCATTCAATAATTTCTTTATTGTTTTAGGATCCCCACATACAATGAGCTGATGCAGGATGATGTGGATGACTCGGAGGATGAAGGAGAGTCCTTTCTGAACAAACAGGAAGACTTTGAGAGAGAGTACAACTTCCGCTTTGAGGAGCCGGATGCTGGAAAGGTACGATGGCGTCCACATCGAAAACGGTTGTGTTTTTTTGGGAATGGAGCTGTTATCGATGTTTGTGCACAGATCAAAACATATCCTCGAAACATCGCCACATCCGTCCGAAGCAAAGACGAGAAAAGAAAGCAGAAGAGAGAAGAGGTTAAAGAACGGAAGAAAAAGGTAAACTTCCTGTTCCTTGTGCTACGTGATTCTACTCAAAGTTCCGTTACTAACTGTTCACTTCATCGGTGTCCTGTAGGAAAAGGAGCAGAAGCAGCAGCAGCTGAAGGAGCTGAAGAACCTGAAGCGAGCGGAGATCATGGAGAAACTGAAGAAGCTGAAGGAGCTCACAGGAAACGAACAGCTGGCCTTCAATGATGTCGACCTGGAGGGAGACTTTGATCCGCAGCAGCATGACCAGCTCATGCAGGTGAACTATTGCATCTGTGAGCGTATCTCTGCGAGCAGGAGTGGCTTCTTGAGGGTGTTTGGTGTTTCTCGTCTGCAGAAATGCTTTGGTGATAAATACTATGCTGAGGACGAAGGCGAGAAACCACAGTTTGAGGACGATGATGTGGAGGATTTAAAAGGTAGCATCGCGTTTACATTTACATTTTTCTTTTTTGAGGTGTGAAATGGAAAAAAATATCAAATTTATAACTATTTTTAGAAAATTGGAACTGGGACACATGGGAGGGTAACGATGCAGAAGAGGAACCGGCAGAAGGCTTCCAGCCCTACTGTGAAGATCCTGACTTTATAGTAAAGCTTTTGTGGAGTCTGAATCACATCCTGCCAAAACATACTGCAACAAATTAGAAATGAGTAGAGTTCTCATCCGTATCCCTTCTCTCGAATAGATGGATGCAGACTATGACCCGAGACAGCACGCCATTTCTAAAAAGAAAAGGAAGAAAGACAGAGAAGAAAAGAAAAAGAAAAGCAAAGAGGACGCCCCTGTGATGGGGAAGAAGAGAAAGAAATCCCACTTTGCTGAAGTCATCCACCAAAACAAGCCTGTTTTTGATCCAAGTGAGTAACTACACAAGAAGACACGCCCCTTTTCTCTGATTGGCCGAGCGGTGAAGGACAGTTTAACCGTTTTGTTTTCTTGTTTTTTTTTTTTTGTGTTTGCAGAGGAGAAAAGCTTCGAGCAGTATTTAGACGAGTACTATAAGCTTGACTTTGAGGATATCATTGATGACATGCCGTGCAGATTTCGTTACAGGGATGTGGTGGCGAATGACTTCGGCCTAACCACCGATGAGGTGAGGAGCTCTGAGCAGGGGCTTCCTACACGGCTTCCTCTCTACAAGCTCTGCATTGATGAGTGATTGTGTCTGACCTGGTATAGCTGTTCCTCAGGGATTGCTCTGACCAGGGTCTGAGGACAGTAATCTTCTCTCTGAGCAGATTTGTGATGAGTAATCATAAATAGAACATATTGAATAGAACACTTTGAAACCTGGAGGAGCTCAATAAAATGTAAAAAAGTGCTTGCATACTTCAAAAAAAAAAGCGAAAGAATTTCTGACATTTTTAATCTGATAGATCATTTTCTTGATCTGTAGTCGGTTCGAATCCCTATCCTGTCGTCTTTCCCAGGGAAGTCACTCTGGTTGACAGATAGGGGGGGTTTAGCCCCTGGAGGGCTTCTCGTACATTGCATGCGGTGAAAATAGAATAGAATAGAATTTACTTTATTAATCCCTTTGGGAGAACTTTTTGGGATCTAGTACTAATGACACTAAATTTCACTCGCTGTAATTGGGAATAGATACTAACATTATGTGTACTTCAGAGATTCGACAGGATATTAGACAGCTAATAAAAGATTGTTCACGATGTTAGCATTTTAGACGACGTTCGCTTTAGCTTCCAACATTAAGGTTGAAATAGACTAGGCTACAATATCGTCCTTCTCTTACCACAGGTAAATGTTCAGATTAAGCAACAATCGCTGCTATCAACGTGCAATCGCTGACCGTGTGTACACCGTGTGTTCACTGCTGTTTACTGCTGCTGCCTCCACACTGTTGTGTTGGTCCAGCTGCTTATGCGGCCGCCTACCACGTCACGCTTGAGGCTGAAGCCCCCCTAAATTAGGGCTAACGACGTCACTGGTCTTTCCGATCCCGGCCCGACTCATCATTTCCTGTCACTCTTCACTGTCCTTTCAGTTCAAATAATAACCAATAACGGCTACGGCCAAAAAAAACAGGATTCATAATTAAATATTCGAATCCATTAACATTCCAAAAAGTCATGAAAGTACAAAACTACTGTTTTTTTTGGGGAATTTCAATTGTTATGTGCATATCGCCATCTACTGTACAGCAGTGTGTAAGAGACACCGAACATCTAGCTATGCTATAAAATAAATTATCTAAAAAAAATGTATTTTTATCTAAAAAATAATACCTTTTATTGAATAGTTTGTTTGTGGGTTCATGGCATGTTTTCTGCAAATTGTTCATGTTTTATCATTTTATTTTTGTTTTTTTATACCAATTTTATGTGTATCAAAAACTAAACTATGAAAACACTCAGATTAATTTTACTGTTGTTCACAAGCATTTTGTGCATGTTCTTTTATTTATAATTATGAAGGATGCAGCTAGGACATTTCTGTATAGATCCGCAAAATCACACGATTTGCAAAACGTCACAAAATAAGTCACGATTTCCTTGTTCCACGTGATGTTGCGATGAAAATGGTTTATGGCAAGTACAGTAGTACCCCGAGATACGAAATTAATCAGTTCCAGGGTGGCGTTCGGATCTCGAACATTTCGTATCTCGAAGCGAGTTTTACATGTAAAACGCCTAATCCGTGCAACGGCTCTAAAATGTAAAACCAGGGAAAATCAAGTAACGTTTCTTCAATTCTTAAAAACCTTATAAACCTTAACTTACCTTGCGAGTGAGGTGATGTGTCGGAGGAGGTGGAACGGATGGCAGAAAACATTACGGCACCACGTATGAAAGTTAACTTTCTCGAGATATTTCACGAATTACGAACACTAACGAGCGCCATTACGAGCCCCAGTACCCGGAAGCGCAGCGCAACATGAGACAAACAAGTGTATAGTAGAGCAGAACTGTTGGTGTTTCTTCGTATCTCAAATTTTTCGTCGCATCTCAAAGCAAAAAATTTCCCGCGAGAGCTTTCGTATCTCGAAGCATTCGTATCTCTGTATGTACCGCTGTAATGTTTTTAAAAGTTAAAAACATGCGATGAATCAGTTAACAATAGTATTTTTATTACTAAATTGATCCATCCACCAACCGACACAATGAATTCATAACCAGTCTCATAATTTTTGCTGTAGGGACAGTGTTTTTCCTGCAAAACTACTGTGCACAGTGATGCAAATAAATGTGGTGGAAATTCTTGTCACGGTGTCTGATAAACGTTAGATAAATTGTTATTACTGACAGGCTGGAGATATGACTTTCTTATTAGAAAAATGTGTTTTAATGCCGCATCCACCAGCCCAATAGTCCAATACTGCCAGATAGCTGCATCAAGGAATAACTCTGTTTTCATCGGCTGTGTCCCAATCCAGAAGTGTGCATCCTTCCGAGTGCGCATTTTGAGGCCACTTACGTCACTGCAGTGTGCCAAGCCCGTCTCATTTCGGCAAAACTCGAAGGGTCCTTGAAATGCATCCTACTTTCCCTTGAAACTTGTGGCCTCAAATATCCCACAATGCTTTGCAGTGGTTTTTTTTTTCATTAGAATCAACTTGAATGTGTATTTACATATAACAAACACGTTTTTTTAAATAAAAGAACAGTATATTCAAGCATTAAATGCTGGTAGTGATAGGCGAATTGTAAAACAAATTTTTTCGTAAACATTGCCACACGCAGCCAAATTAATGTAAACTAAGTTTTTGGTGGATGTCATTATGATTTAAGAAGCAGACGAAGGAGTTTATAAAACTTATGACAACAGAATGAAGCTACAACAACATACTGGTTTAAATTACACAAATGTGGGAAATGTGACCAATGTAATTAAAACGAAAACACAGATTCCTTCTCATCGAGGCTTGTATTTAATTTGGGCTTGCTAACCATCACTGTGACGTCCTGCACATCAGAGAGGCCTTGCATGAGATTATAAAGTGTTTGGCCTACAGCAGGAATTTAAAGCTGTGCTGCTAGTACTTCCACGAATGTTCTCACGTGAAACTGTTCTCGTAGATCCTGAACGCAGGGGAGAAGGAGTTGAACCGCTGGTGCTCTCTGAGGAAGACCTGCATGTACAGGTAATGTCCCCTACCTCCCTCTGCTGTAAAAAGTGTTGATCCAGATATTGTCCCATGCGTTGCTCCATGCCCAATTTTTAAGCCATTAAGCCTGCGTTCAACATGAACTCTTGGTTAAAAAAAAAGTATGATTTTTAACATAAATGTCAATATTTAAAGGAAAATGCCTGAAGTAAATAGTAAAGTATTTTATATCTGCAGAGCTTTTTTTAACTCTTGCAATTCTATTTTTAATTTTATTCGCTTACATAAATTACAGGGCCGCAACACATGGAAGTTGATTTTTCACTAAATTTGGTACTGGGTGTTATTGAAATATTAATCATAACCCATTGTAGAAGACTCTGGAAGCTAGGTTTAAGGAGATATAACAGAAACTAAAACTCATGTTGCATTGCAAACCAAGGGAGATCGGGGGAGGGGGTGATGGAAGGACAAGTGTTAAAATGCACTGAATAAGATGCTCTTTATTAGTTACTGTATCATTGTTCTGTGTCCGCATGGCTCTCCTCATCCAGGAGCTACACTCCCTTTTAATTAAACGCATTAAACATAAAGCAAAGTTTACAAATTAAAATCAATTAACCACAAACCTGGACTGATATTTATAATTTTTATTTATTTTCCTATTTCAAAAAAACTTACTATTGTAACACTTTGAATATACACATTCATCTCGCGTATGTTACATACAATATATTAATTTTATGTTTTGTTTTTTTTTTTGGGTCTGTTACAGGTCTGAAAATGAGGAACTCTGTGATGTTAAGAACTTCCAGATGAAAGCAAGTAATTCGAAGATGAAGCAGAAAGTGTTTGTGTCTTTGTACGAGTGAGTTCCTCTACTTGTCTTTTAACTAATGATAGAAGCTGTGGTAGATGAAGCTCATCCTGAAGTAGTTAAAGTTGAATTAAATACATTTTAAAAGCCATTTTTATCCATAAGCATTTTGAAATCAATGAACAAATTTAAGCTTTTAAATAATTTGATTTCATTGATTTGCCCAGAAACGATAGTCAAGAGGAGTCTCAGGAGTCCAAGGGCAAAGTTGGTAAGAAGAGGAAAGATCGTCTAAAGAATGTTCCGATGAAAGAGAGTGATCTATCGGAAGAAGCATCCGAAAACCCTCCTGCAGACCCCACAGATGTCCAGGATCTCAAAGAAGCCATCATAAAAGATGAAGAAGTGGAGTTCCTAGTTCCCAAGAAGAAGCTGAAGACTGAGAAGACAGCCGTGGCTCAGAAAAAAGAGCAAAAGGGTGAAAAGGCAAATCGGCTAAAAGTGAAACCAAGGCGTTCTGGTGGACGGTTGCTGAAGAAGTCTCTTACTGTGAAGATGGGCGGAAGAGAGTTCAGCAGACACAGGCTTCTGGCCTATGGGTTCAATCCGAAGAAACTCCACTTCAGAGAGTTCTACAGACAGAAGCGGAAGGAGAGAGAGAAGAAGGAAAAACAGCAGAAAAAGAGCCAAAAGGAAAGCTGAAAGTGGATTGTTGACAAGGGACCATGTTTGACAGAAATGATAAAAAACAAAAATATATTCACCATCTTTATACTTGCTTTTGTAAAAGTAAAAAACACATTTTTGAAAACTGAAACTTTTATAAAGTAGGTGTAATGGCTAATGATTTTAGCATTAAAACAAAGTCGGAGAAGTTATGATGTTATTTACAATGTAATTATCACGTTGTATAGCTTTGTTATCCAACAAATATTACGTTTGCACGCCATTCTAAGTTCCATCTGGGTTTTAAAACATATTAATTAAAAGAACGTGGTAATAAAGACTGCTTTAATATTTCCTATTGACACATTGACTTATTAAAATATAACTAAAAGTGGATTTTGCATGTTCATACTTTCCCTATTCTATACATTTTCAACCTGTTGAATGATCGAGTTCAAGAAAACAGCTTTTAAGAGATTTCCTTCGTGGCTCTTCGTCTGCTTCACAGTAAACTATTTTATAAGCACGTCAGATGGTGAGTAACGTTGCATTTGTGTTTTATAAATTGTTGAATTGATAGTCTTTATACCATGTATTTATTACGTGATTCCTGAATTGTTTAGCCGATTGGTAGACTAACATTACTTTACGCTAAACGGACTTTTAGTTTGCTTTTTGACAAGCCCCGATTAGGTGTCTCTTATAGTTGCCTGACTTCTTCCGTCGTTTTCCTAGAAATACGTGGTTTAAAAGAATTTCGACTTAGTACATTTTTGCAATCTTGTCAAAAGCAGCCAAATGTACGAAGACACTGAAGGTATATGAAAACCAGATCTCATAAGCTCTCAAACGTAATTTTAGGCAGGCGCGGTTAAGGAAAGCGCGCCAAAGCGCAGACAGTTTGAAAACAAGATAAACAGCGCGGATGCCGGGTGAGTTATCTTTATATAAAGGCATTTTTATTTGACAAGCGAATTTCTGAGTTCAAAGGTGTAATTTTCGGTTGTATACGTTTTTAGGAGCTTGTGGTTTCTTCAACAGTGCCGCCCACTTTCTAAAGTAGGCAACATCTTTTAAAACAAAACAGTTCCGTTAACATATCCATGGAAAACATTAACTACGTTTTTTTAACGTTAACAAATTAACGGTCGTGATTTAACGGTACAACTGAATTTAAAAACAAACGTAACACGTGAGGTCAGTAAATTTCTCCATTATATTTAATGTAACGTTACAGTTACAAAACCTCGTTTAATCACGGAAATTAATGTATTGATGCACGTTTTGAGAAACAAAAAATAATGCATTAATGTTTTGGGTAAAACATGAGCGTGTTCTTTATAGTTCAATTACGATCCTCGCAAATGCAACACTTTCACACTTTTATAGTGATCTGTTTGTTATTGCTATTTATTTTGTATCAATTAATTATGATTATATATAACAACTTTTTTCATAACAACTTGCTTTCAACCTCTCGTTTAATTGGTTAAGCTTTACATGCTTTGTGTTTATTCATTCATTTCATGCTATTCACATACAAACGAACACTTTATGAAGCACATTATCCACTAAAGTTTACGAAGGTATTTAGTTATAGATTTTCAGTACTGTTTTTAAGTGTTGAGAACCAATTGAAATGAAAGTATACTTTTGTTTTTTGACATAGCAATGCCACCCAAATATTTACTCCTTTTACAGAACCAACAGCGAGATGTCTCAGAACGATGCGGTGCAGGATAAAGAGCTGGAATCATCAGCAGAAACTTTGATAGCTGTCATCAAGAGCAGCCATGCAGAAAAATCCCTTCGTGGAGCCCAAGAAAAACTGCAGGGTTTTTTTGACCACCACATCAGGACCAAGAGAACCACAACCGAGCTCCTCAAAGGTGCTTTAACATTGCTCTAATTTTAACTTTTAATATCAGTTCAAGTTTTGGACAGTTTCACTGGTGATTTCGAGATGAAGAGGTCAGGCTTTGGAAATAGTTAAAGTCATTGTGAAGGTTAGAGCATGAAAAGGATTTGAATGATTTCATTTGCAGGATTCAAAAGAATCAAAGTGATATTTGGATGGCGGATCACATCTGTTGCGCTTTTAATGGAAATAGAGAAAAACCAAAAAAACATTTTTGGGTTCAAAAGTCATGTTGCAGTACACACCCACTCCAAATTAGAGGTTTGCCTGTCACTTTCTGCGTCAATGCTGTCCATTGCCGTTCTACCAAATACTTCTGTAAAGTTGTACAATTTTAAGTGAATTATACATTTTTCAGTGAGCGCTGGATTTATTGTTATCATATGGAGTGACGGGGACCCTTTTTTTCAAGCTTTGAAAATATGCGTCAAATCGCGCAGCTCATTGAGGAAAATATTTGATTTCCTCAGAAAGTATAAATGAAATGCAAAGGCGTTTTTCCACTCACAGTTAGTGGTCGGGTGAAATGTGTGTAGACCCAATTTTTCTATAAAATATAGCCAAATTATTTGTTATGTTTGCAATAAAGGCTGAGATTAGATCCTGCTCTTGTGGCAGAGGAGAGGATAAAGCCACTTCCAGACAGAGAATCCATAAGATACACCGTCATACAGAAGTGTGCACAAAGTCCGGTTTATCTTTCCAACCCTGCACAAAAAACAGCTGTTTATTATCCCATGGAATCAGGATTTCATCTACAATCCACTTCTTTTTTTTTGCTGCCTACAACCAAAGTCCAAAAACATAAAATACGTCATATGATTGTTCTATATAATTTCAGATCTAATGCACACAGAAGAGATGGTCAGCCAGAAGCTTCTGGATTTAGAGCAGCAGAAGAGCCAGATGATGCAGGAGATCGAGAGGATGCAACAAGAAGTGCAGCGGAACCTGGCCAGAAGTCAGAACCTAGACTCTGAGCAGGAGTATCCTTCACCGTGATGATTACATTTACAATTTTGTGTCGAGGCTTTTATTTAAAGCTTCTTAAATTTCAAGGAACGAGCACTTTTGGTCAGTTCTAGAAGCCACAATGGTTCCGTTTCTAGCACAATGCTGTACAGTTTTCCTCTCAACACACTGTTCAGATTCTTGCAGAAACAGCTGGAAAGACTGAGGGATTCAGAGCAGGAAATACAAACCCTGCAGCAGGAAGTGAATGAAGACACAACTGAGATCATCCCTTCAGCCATGTAAGACTAAACATGCATTGTTGGAGTTGTCGTCAACTCTGGAGCGTTTCCTCTGAAGAGTCTACTCTAGAAAATTAGAATTCATCTGAATAATAGAGATTTAAATTTCTTTCATGAAGTTACAGCATCTTTGTCAGTAGAACGGAGGAGAACAAACTTTTACTTAAAAAATCTTCAAAAATGGAATGCATATGGTTGTTAATGCAAACATTTGGTTATCACCATTTTCTTTAACTTTTAGTCTATGTAATTGAACAAAATAAAGAAGAAGCACTGCACTAAATGATTTCTGCAAAAGTCCATGTTCTGATGAGCATTGCTTTCTGCCTGCTTCGTTTAGATACATCGCTCAGCTTTACTCTAAAGTGACCAAGATTAAGCTGGAACTCGACTCGGAGCCGCACATTCTGAAAGGAGGTAATACACAAGTGTTACATTCTCAATATTAGAGGTATCGAGTGATATTTTATACCAAACAAAAGCTGTATTCTTGGCAGTTCACTATGGTGCAGATCTGGCAACCCCCATCAACATTGACACCTCTACCCGTTCCCCTTGTGAGATCAGCGATGAGCTCTGGAGCCTGGTGCAAACCGAATGGTAGCCTTGCAGCTCATGCGTCCACTCGTTTAATGTTCGTACAGGCCTTATCTCTGTATTTTGTTAATAAATTTTCACCACAAGATGTCAGCACATGCGAAGGCTACTGTCCTTGAGTAGATATGAGGCCTTCTAGTTATCTTGTTCTTACTGGGGAGATGTTTTGACTCCACGACAGCTTTGTCAAGAATGAGTGAAAGCCAAACGGGAATGAAAGGTTTAGCTCAATATCTGTCAATTTCACAGATATTTAATGTCCATCACTGGTCTCCATTTTATCCAACATTATTTTATACACGATATACGCTCAGTGGTTGCTCCTCAAACTTTTCACTTCATCCAGTCTGGCACACTTGACAAAACATTTGGATGTTTATGGCAATTTGACTGGATTTAAAAAAAAAAAATTGCCAAGCGAAGTCTCTAAAACACAGCCCAACAAAATGTCTCAAATGTCCCAACAAGAACCTAAAGTCAAAAAGTGGAAACTAACATTAAATTAAACATGTAATATGATGTGTGTATGCTAATCATTAAAACATGACTACAATGTTTTTTAAAGATTTTTCTCTGTATTTTCTTTGTGGTTTCCCTTATTTTTTTGGATATTAATAATCTATCGTATGATCAGTCTAACCTTTGTTTCTCAAACAATGAGTCACAAGCTACCCATGACAGACTTGGGTTTCAGCTTCACCAAACATCCGGAGAGGCACGAGCGCTCAACATTTCCTCTATAGGTGGTTTTTGTGCACTGATCATTTTGCTTTTGGTTCTTGCATTATAAACCACAGTACAGTCATAATTTACTTTGGGGGTTAACACGTGGTGTTTGGGAAAGAGGGAAACTGGGTCAGCACTTTTCACTTAAAGGATGTTTTAAATAATACAAATGCTTTCAATGTGCTTTTTTTTTTTGCAAATGTTCAGAGGTTTTCTCAACATCACTTTTTTGTTTTTGTTCAAATCATTTTGAATCTACCAAAGAACTGAACATGGATTTGGTTGAGTTCAGAAACATTTTATTCAGAAAAATTCTCAAAAGACAAACATTATAGAATATTTGGCTTTTGATTAATGCACTTTAGAAAAGCTCTTTCAAGGCTTATAATTTAGAGACACAAAAGCGTTTAAACACAAAATAATGCATCAATATTTGAATACAACATTTTTACAGGATTTCAGTGCTATTTTTCCAAGAGTGGGATAAATGTAGAAATGTCAAACAACACATTACAATTTACAATATTTACACCATGTACATACTATAGTTACTCCACAGGCAAACATAGATACTCATTAAACTGCAAGAAAACAATTTTACTGTGTGAAAATGTCTCTGTAAAAGACCTGAGGCTCATCAACCCATAATTTAGGTAAAGTCTGAACACTGGAAATCCCTCAAGCTCTTCACACAATGTAAATAAAGTGTCTCGTTTAAGATTGTAAAATGTTTTCAATGCATCCTTCAGCTACAGAACTGCTTTTTAGTTTACAATCCTATTTTTATAAAGACATGCAGCTTTCTCCGAGACAGTACATTTTAAAAAATGGTGCTACAAATACCATTTCCTGCTCCACCACGTCTTCTGGGAGAAGCTTGAATTGCTTAAATACACTTGGAGGAAACTGGTTGCAAACTCTCCTACGGTTGTTTCTCAGTTTCCACCAAATTTAACCAAGACCTTTGTCCTCCACAGCCTCAGCTCCTCAATATCCTCGGGTAGATAGCTTTGATTGTGGATGGTGTGAAGTTCCCTGAGGAAACCGTCGTCTCTACACCCTCGAGCCGGTGTGATGGCACTTCAGCCTTACTGGTGCTACAGTCCAAGAACGGCATGCCAAACTTTTTAACCTGTCCATCTTTTGTAATCAGACAGTAGCTGCAGACCAGTCTCAGAATGGCTCTCCGCATGTCTTTACTGGTTAGCGTGTAGATGATGGGATTGAGGAGCGAGTTGATCATGGCAATGCCCAGAAAGTAGTCTGCTTTGTAAAGCACTTCGCACCTTTGTGTCGGGCAGCAGAAATCCAGCAGAAGAAGCACAAAAAGTGGCGACCAACATGCGATGAAGACACCAAGAACGATGGTGACAGTCTTTAGAAGCGCTAGGTACTTCTGGGACTTCTTAGCCAGACCTTTGCGTTGGGCACCGCAGCCTAAACGCTGGGTGTTGGACTTCACGATGCGAAAGATGCGGACGTAGAGCACCACAATGGACATCAGCACTAGGGTGAAGACTGTAATGCAGAAAAGGATGAAGCTTTTGGCATAGAGTGGCAAAACGGTGGAGCATTCCTCCAACTTTCCCATGCAATTCCAGCCCATGATGGGAAGAATCCCAAGGAGCACAGACACAACCCAGCTTGCGCCTATCAAAGCAAACATTCGACCACGTTTGGCACCTTGATATGGTTTCATCCTGACCATCGTGACATGGCGCTCGATTGCTATAGCAAGAAGACTGATAACAGATGCCGCAAGAGTGATGAACACACCACCTTCTCTAAGAAACCAGAGCACCGGGGTCATTTTGAGAGTGTTTGCTCCTGAGGTCACGATGTTTACCATGTAGGTGAAGCCTGCTAGCAAGTCAGACAGAGTCAGGTTGCCAAGTAAGTAGTACATCGGCATGTGAAACTTTTTATTTTTCCATATGGCCACCAAAACTATGGCATTTTCTATGACTATGATCAGACAAATGATGAGAAACACAATTGCCTCTGGTTTCAGTCCATCGCGGTTTGCTTTTAGCTTTCCGGTGAAGTTATAATGTGTCATGATGACGGCGTTGCTCTGATACTCCCGAAACATTCTGAACAGGTATCCTGGAGAGGACGTCATTGGTGGCAGAGTTGGAGCAATGGCAGCAAACGAAGCTTCCATTCTTCTATGGTCCTTAAAGGAGATCTGTCAGAAAGGTAGTCCTTATTGCCATGTTCTACCAACAGGATGGTAAACCATAGCCGGGTCTCCCTAAGAGACAATCCTCTCCTTAGATTGAACAGTTGCCGCTTTGCTATGTCCCGAGTGTCCACCAGGGGGACCTGAAATAAAGCATGAGTAAAGCTGGTTAAATTATGTTATCAAAAAGATAGTTTGTTTATTTACATTGCGATTTGTACAAAAATGAATTCAAATCATATTCGCTTTAATTACTAATTTTGGTTCTTTTTAAAAGCAAACATTACAGGAAAAATAGCAAGCAATATTACCAAGTCTTTTTTAGAGTCTTGACTGTAAAATTATAAAGCACAATTAGTGTCTAAACTTGATGAAAAATTATAAAAAATAAATAAAATTGAAAATTAAGCAAACAAATATAGTGTTCATGTATGTGGTGACATGTTAACGTTGCAAAAACCAAGCCTTTGTTGCCTATTCTGTAAGTTTTATTAAGAAATAACTTGGAAGGGAAATTAAATACTGAAAACGATCTCTAGAAAGCTATAAATAAATTTTACACGCAGTTCGCAATTTTGTATTTAAAACATGTTTTGTTCAATATTGTAAATTAAATATATGTAACGTTACTATACGCTATATAAAGTAGGGAAACTGAAGTAATGCACACTAAAACAAATACCGGTAGTTATTTATTTGTGTAAGTCGGTTTGCCGTGATCAGAATGGGTAGTTTGTTTGAACTAAAAACATTCTAAAAATCATAAAATAAGTTAATTTAACAAATTCTAGTCACGTGAAACCGATGTACACATTTAAATATATATATATACATATATATATATATATATATATATATATATATATATATATTTAGTGTAGACTTGGAATAAATTAAAATTTACTTTGCGCATGTTTCTGTTGCACGCTTTCGAGATTCAACTTTTTTACTTCAAGAATATGCCCAAAGATTGCTCAAAATCGGTAATGTAACGCCAAACACGTTTGAAACTCGCTGTTGGACAGAAAGGTAAAGTTTGATCCCAACGGTTTTCTGTAACGGTCTCTAATTCAAAAGGCGCTAGCTCGCGGGTGTGAGAGAACCTACCTTTTGAGCAGAAAGTGTCCGGAGAAAGAAAATCCTTCAGAGAGCGAGTCTGAGGCGCTTGTGAGAGCGGAGATCTGCTTCAGGGTGAGTCTTGAGTTTAGAAGGGGGCTGGCCTTCACCTCCTGCTCCTCTCGGAGCCAGTCCTCCAGCGCTGAGGCAGCAGTTAGCTTTGAGTAACGAGCTAATGAATTGCTTTGCTAACTTTCATGTACTTTGACACGAGTATTGCTCTGATCTCGAACGCATATAGAAGCGAATAAAACTGTAAACGTATGTGATCCGGAAAAATAAAAAAAAATCAACCATGTAATAATAACAATTTACCTCATCGCTGAGCTGTGAAACATTTTAAGTGTGTTAAACTTGCTGATGAAAGTTCACCTGCTCCCTTTAAAACGCATGTTAACTCAACATGAGGTTTGTCTTTGCTTCAACTGTAAAAGTTGGTTGTACTATATATAAAGTTATGACTTCCCATTTAATGACTGTGGTTAGTCAGAAAAGGCCTCTCACACAATAATCATAAATAGTCACAATTCTTTAATAGTGTTCCATTATTAAGATATTAACAATCAAAGTGTAATTTGTCCTGACTCAAATGAACTGGCGCTATCCAACAGATGACCCTACAAACCCTCAACACATTAAAATCAGTCTAAATTTCCAAACAGTCAACACAATAAATACATTTACCGGAATATGAAAACATGTAAAGCTAAGTTCAAAATCTAAAACTTGTCAGAGCTGTTTATGGGGCTAGACATTGCAAGTGAACACAATGAACAGGGGCTGTAATGCTTTATACAGTGTGGGTTGATTAGCCTAGCGTTAGGGTCACTAAATTTAGCTCAACAGTAAACATTTACCTTAAATAGATATGATTGTCAAGTACACAGTGGATCGTTCAAATATAGATATTTTGAGTTTTGCTCAAAATGAGAAGTGATCAGACACAAAGCAGCAATTGTCAAAGAAACATGGTCAAGTTTTATATTTAAAAATACATGGAGAACTTTGAATAGAGGCCAAAAGTGAATCTTTTTTTGCCCTCCAAATGTTTTTTTTTTTCGTCATTCATTGCGTTTTGAAACCAAACATACTCCAAACTCTCTAGTAGCTAGTTATTTGGTTTTGTACCAAACAAGATGGGTCAACAAACTTGCTTTGGTCTCACTATGGGACACAACAAACATCTACATTATGTCAAAGAACAGACTTTATAAAGACGGAGCAGGGTTTACCGAGCAGCTAAGATGTGGCTTTAGTCAGAACTAAACCAAATCATTGTTATTACTCATCCTGAGCCAAGTAATACATTTATATATGCTGCTCACTTATGAGTCTTTCATTCAGTTTCACTAAGGCTGAGTTCTGTTAATACCTCACTGGCCCACATATGGCTCAGCAACAATGACTTGACAAAAGAAACTCGTGAAGGGTGTACATGGACATTACCTTTGCTCATCCTGCACTTTTAAACTTGTTCAAGCAACTATAACTATAATTCTGTCCCAATCTTGGTTTTGTATCCTTCGAAGAGGAGATTACAAGGTGTTCTCTGAAGGACCTGAATTGGGACACGGCTAACGTATGTGGTTGTACTTGTAAATAATTACGTCCATATTGTTCTCTATGATTGTCATTTCCTTCCTATCCGCTGTGCAAACGCTCTCTAATAAGAAATATGACTCTGTAACTGTATAAATAACAATCCCAGTGCTGCAAGAAAACCATCCCTGACCAGTGGTTGAATTGCGTAGAGCATGTAAAGGACCCATGAGCCGGATGCTGCTTTCTTAAACAGGAAACTCTGTCATTGTACCTCGAGGGGAGAGGGATTTCCTTGAGAAACACCTATGAGGTCATACTGGGCCGTGCAGGACACAGTCTTCAGAGAACACCGTGTCCCCTCTCCCCAAGTGGGCAATACAGTCACCACCATACAAGACGTTTGGATTCCAGTTTGCAATTTAGTATAACTTCCACGTTTTCTTTTTCTTGGCAGATTGTAAAACCGCAAGAGCAAAGTCAGCCAAGTTCAAAGTGACTCGGTACATTGATAAAACACTCAAAGAACATTTGAAACCAAAAATCGAAGACATTAAACCTCAGATGCCAAATAAAGGAAACATTTCCCAAAAACAATCAGCCCTCTCATTCCACGGGAAAAAGAGACACAACATCTGTAAGGTTTGTTTCCTCGATGTGGTGTGTGACTGGTAAACTTGGTGCAGAACTGAGCGATGGAAACGCACCACTGCTGGAGATTCTCTCAAACTGTGCCAGATGGGGACCCATCCAATCAAAAGTTATTGATTAATATTACCTTCGAACTTGACTGTTTTTACAAAACAAAAACAACAGCAATTCTACAAGACCTAAGCTCTTCCTGATCTCAAGAATATCTGATGGAATGTTTATCTGAGGAAAGTGCACTTCCTACACTGGACTGATGGACCCTTCCTCATAACCCAACCACAACAGCTCAATGGGTTTCAAAGCCAAAGATCGGCTGCTTTATTGGAACAAGAACCTCAAAAATTCAAGAGTTGTGTTGGGTCATTACTCTGATATAGGATGAAACTGGCAAGGAGTGCTTCTAAATGTTTAAGTGCTGGTGTAAAAGCTTCATAATAGCAATAAAACAGCATTAATTCACTCCATGTGCCTCCAGTGGTTTAGCTTTTGGTTTATGGAGTGACTGAAATGGTTTTTGTGTTAAAATGTGTCAGTGTGACTCTGGCAAGCATGCGCTGAACGCTGAACTCATTGATGTTTTTCAAACAATCAAATGAAAGATTTGAGTGGTCATTTTGAGAAATTCTTCAATTATTTTTATGTTCTGGAGTAATTTTCATATGCTGCCGGGTTCATTCGGAGGCATATTTTTCACTGGTCTGCTGGCGAGTGCTTTCAAATAGGTGGCCTTTACATGATGGAGAGTTGCTTAATCAGTGCTTTCTCATTCCTCTTGTCCCCAGGGTCCATGGCTCTATCAGAGGGCTCCAGCCAGCAGACGGACGTATCGCTCCTGCAGAGCCTGGCTATCAGGAGCTCAGCATGTCACCTGCATTTCCACACAAAGCCCTGATAATAGAGCACTCGACTCTGCTGCTCCCCGCTGAGATGCTCGACTCACTCTGACTCCTGTTCCACACACACAGTGTCTGCAGCTCATCTTTAGCCACCAGAAGAGTCCTCTATAAAAAGTAGGTGTCACCTATCAAAGATTGGTCCTCCATTGGACCATTATCCATTGGCCCTCTTCTGTGTAAAGATCATTTGAGCTGTTGCATTTTCACTGTTGGGTTTAGCAAAGCAACGAAACAAATATTATAAAAAGAGCATTAATCTAAATAAAATAAAAATGACAAATTATATGTGTAATAAAATGCAGCAATTTATTGTAATGTTTAATGTTTTGCAGCAGATTGAATCATTCGTTTTAAAATTAAACCTAAAAAAAAATTATTCAATAATAATTTTTAAGTATTGCCTGCATTTTCATTTATATATATATATATATATATATATATATATATATATATATATATACAAACGCGTAAAAATTATTAATAAAATAAAGCTAAAGCAAAAGCTGTGCCGGGATCCAAACTTCTAACTGGTTCTTTGCCAAAATCTATCTGAGTTTTATCAGTTTATGGAATAAAAATCCCCAAAATGGTCACTTTAAAAATGAAAAAAACTATTTTAACTCATGAATGAATGTTTGTGAAGGAAAACTGAAATAATTAATTTGAAATGTTACAATTAAAAACTGAATGTTGTGGTGTTCTGTACATTTTAATGTTTTTTTTATATAAACACATTATATTTTATATCTTCCTGGTGAATTCCCAGACTGAACGATGCTGGAGAAAGACGTCTCTAATCTTTCTTTTGTCTTTATTCATCATCGGGTTCAATGCACCATTCAGCTCCTCACATCAGCGATGGCTCAGCGTAAATTAGATCAGCGCTCAAAGCAGAGGAGTTAAATGCTCAAAATCACAGATTTAATCCCGAATAACCTTAGAGAAATCACAAAGCCCAAAATCATTTAAACTCAACGCCATTATGTCTCGAAACAACATTAGCTGAATACACAAACATCAATCACCTCGGGCGTCTCTTTCAATGCGGGTCTCTGTTGTTAATTCTGGTCTCTGTTCACTCTCAGGATTGTAGAAAATCGTATGATAAAATCCCTCAGAAAGAACCCTCAAGAACAGAAGAACACCCAATATTCCGGATGCTAGAAGTAGCATCTACAAAACAAACCGGAACCATTGTTTAGTTGACCCGTAGAGGGCTGTATTTGATGTACATCATGTGTTGTTTATGCAAATTAGGTGTTGACATCATCTAGCGACTTTTCTCAATAAGTAGTTGGCGACTTTGTAGACTCCAGCAATGAATGTGTGTCGGTGTTGAGCAGTTTTATAAATTTCATTACCTTTTTTTTGGTTTGCGTTTTTGCTTTGCTCTTTAATTAAAAGTGAAAACAGGTTTTTTTTGTTTGTTTAAATTGGGGAATCAATTACTTCTCATTTCAAAACCCTTCAACAAGACACGGGAACCATTTCTACATCATATAACAACCGTTCACCAGAAAAGCTTGTTGATTATGGACCTATTCATGTAAAGCAAATCTGTATCTGCTCAAAACTATAAACACAGTGCACAAAAAAGAGAAAATTATCTGTTTTTGTCCCAAATGACTTTTACATTTAAACAGTCTTACATTTTGAACCTAAACAAAATGAATCAATCTCAGTTGTGTGTTCAACTTTTGTTTAAAAATAGATCTTTCATGGTCAAAATCTATTTTTGTTTCTCGTGGTGTCCTTGGCTCGGTGGAAAGGCTGGACCTATGAGGTCATGAGACTTCCTGTGTCCTCTGAGGGGCTGGATTGACCCGACCCAACAGACTAGCGCTCATATATCTCACTAAAACACAGAAATTCACTATTTTCAAAAGCTCCGACTGGACTAAACAGATATTTAGTTTTTCTTTTTTTTCATTGTTGGTTTGTGAGACCTGCTTATCTGTCTCCGAAACGTCTCGACAGTGTTTTGCCCACTTCAACACACTGAGTGCACCACAGCCACAACAAACTGTGAATGATGGGCCTTTTGTTGTGGAAAGCCACCCCTGTTGAGATCCTATGATGAGATTCTGTTTGTCTGAGTGCACTAGACGAAAACAATCTCTCCGCTTGGTAATTTATTGATTTAAATCCACCTTTTTACACGCCACAGCATTTTGGATTGGATCCCAAATCACAGCGTTCTCTTGAAAACAGAAGTTCGCTTCAGGGAGAACAGGCAGCTTGCATTGACAAGTCTTTGGCTGTAGATGAAGATTACATGAGTGCATTTGAATACACTGCGTTTGTCTGGATTTACATGGAGAGATGGAAGGCGGCGTTTCACAGCAGTGGGTTTTGTTGTGGTCTGCAGGGATTTCTGGTAAAATAAACACCGGAAGAAACTGCCTTTTGGGATCGTTTTGCTTATTCTGAAAGCTAACATGAGTCTTTACAAAGAGCCACATGCCTTCTGACTTACAGGATGAACATCTGACAATTTTTTTTCTGATTTTACTAAACCGACTCACTCTGAACTCTCAGTTTCTTCAGAAAAAGATGAAATCAAGAAAAGAGTAGCTAATGTTATGGCAGATAACTTTCTTCTGTTCAGATCAGTGAACTTTAAAGTGTTTTACATGAACATTTTTTAAAACTTTTCTTAATTGTTTTTAGATCTTAATTGTTTTTAATTGATTTTTTTTTATGTAAGAGTATATTTTCCCCTTATGACAAAAATTGTTTGCTACAGGTACAGTGTAATTACACAAAGTAATAAAATCATTTTATGTACACAGCATTATGTTTTATCTTAAAATTGTATTTTGTCCCATTTTGACAAAAATGTAGCCACGTTGTAAACACCTTGTTACTGTGTAAAAGTTTCAGTTTCATTTTTTCTGTCTAAAACTGAATGTGTATCTTATTGTATTTTAAAAATGCATTTAAAATTATATTTCCTTGTAGTGTATAGGAGTTTAACAAAATGCACGGCTCACGATACAATCCCTGCTAACAATCAAAACAATTTACAAACCTCGTTTTGCTGAGTATGCAATCTGTTTTATGTGTTGAAATGGTTATTGGAAAATAAAGCTAAATAAAAAAAATGCAAAGCTACTTTAGAATTGTGAGTTCTGTAAATTTTTTTAAGAGCACACCTATAAAATATTCATCTGATTTTTGCAAACCCTGAAAATGCTTTGTTTGTGTTATTTTGAAATCACGGACCCAAATCCCCTTTAATTCTTGAAGGAAACTGTGTCTAAATGATTGAATCTGGGTCCTTTAGCACCTTCCCCCATGTCTCCTCCTCCACCATTCTGCTTTGTTCTCTATCTAATGCACTCTCTGATGAGCTCTGAAAGTCCCCGAAGATAATGCGTCATTGCTTCATCCAGATGCAGCAGTCTCCACTGACTCAATTACAGTGATTTTACTGGGTTTTGCGCTCAAAAATGACAGCAATGCTGTGACTATTTGGTGTATAATCCATAAACCCTCCACATCTGGAGCCTGATGCAAAGGGCTGCATTTTGGAATTTAGTCATTAGTCTGGGATTCAGTCCCGGGGATGAAAAATGGAGGGGAATTCTGCTTTCCCACATTCAAAGCGGGGGATTGTGCTTGTGACTCATTAGGAAACCTTTTTTAAGAGGGCTATAAAACGCCTCCTCATGGATGCAGTTTATGAAGTTTTGCAGAGTTGTTTGTGCTGCTTGTGTCGACTTGTGTTTAGCTTTAGTTGATTTGAATGCAATTATAGCTCCAACTTTACTGTTCTGCACTAAAATAAAGCACAATGCTACAGTTTTTGCACAGTTTTGATGTAAATTTACTCTAATTGTTCAATGTTCAAGGCCTGCTGGGTTAATGAAAGTAAAACACATTCACTCTTATTAAAGAAAAACCATAAAATTCTAATGGAATCAGGGGAAATTTTTTTCAAATTATTTCAAACAAAAAAGTAATGGGAACTGAATATTTGCGTGCTTAAATAAAACAACACAATGTTTTATTTAAATTAACTGGAATCGCTGATTAAAACAATATTCTTTATTTAGACAGGAAGTGTGACCAGTACTCGGAAGAAGCAGGGTCCATTACCAAGAACCAGGACAACCAGATCTCAGATGAACGGCTAATCTGGATATCTCAAGATGTGGTGTGTTACCTTGCAAATCTCTGTGTTTCTCTCTCTCTCTCTCTCTCTCTCTCTCTCTCTCTCTCTCTCTCTCTCTCTCTCTCTCTCTACATTACATATCAAACATTTCACTGAGCAAAGCTGCTTTAAACACATTTCCAGACACAAGATCAAAGACTCAACATTGATTCACAGTAAATTATGATCAATGAGCAATTTCATAGCTTTGACGAGTTCAGAGTGTGACGAGAAAGAGCAAAGAGGATCAAACCCAGGTCGCTGGAGAATTCAAAAACATAATCACATAAAAAAGCAAATAAAGTGATGTCAACCTTGTGATTTGATCACCTTGTGATTTTGAAAGTGCACGGGGGCTTTTATGATGGCTCCCGACCTCAAACAGGTCGAGTGCAACTGGGTTATTTAAATTCACAGCTCTTTGATCATTTACAATATGATTTTTTTTCAGATGGAAATGCACCTTTTCTGAAAATTCTAGAGTAGGAGAACTTTCAAAATCACAGGATGATCAAAGATGCTGACTGAGTTCAGTCAATAAATGCTCATTTAACCAGGTCTGTTCTGGTCTGGCTTTAACTGTGGATGATGTTTTATTTAATCTAATCTGTAGTGTAAACTGGTCGCAGGAAGGGGCAGCATAATTACCAAATGCAAACTCGTCGCTTTTGCAGTGAACCTGTGTTATTTCATTTTGTTTGATTCCTGGGATATGGGAACGCTGGTTTGTATTCAGAAAATCTGGTTTAGAGGAAGGTTTGGTGAGATTCGTAAGGGTTTTGTGCTTTCCGTCTATGCTAATGTGCACTTTTTTGTCATCAGACAAAAACCCAATGAAACTGCACTTCCTTGTTTTTATTTTAGTGTACAGAGTATTTTTAATGTTTTGTTTGACGGGGCATGTGACAAGAATCCAATGGAAACACATTTCGTTTTCAGAACAAAACGTTTTGCTAGAACCCAAATGTCCTTTATGTAACGTTTGAAGTGACCATGAAGTAACCTAAAGAACCATCTCCATATCGTCAAGGCTAGGTTTAGCTAGGTTCCTTGGGTCTGGAATGCTTTTAAAGAAAGGTTGTCAGAATGTTTGAATGATTTGTAGACATTTAAAGTCAGTCTAGAGATTGAAGACTGTACCAGCTCTTATAGAACTGCTCACCATCACACATGGTAAAAGATAGAATGCTTAGATCGTGCAATCCAGCTCCAAAAATCTGTTTCATTCAGGAAGACCGCTGGGCGCTCTGACATATAGTGGAAAGATCCACTATAAACACATACTTGAGAGGAACTGCTGTATACATATTACAGTCCACGGTTTATTTGCTCAGAGAAATGAATCAAAACGATGATCTTAAAAAGTGCTCGCTGCTGTAATCCCTGGGAATTTAAGTTCACACAACATTAGGCTTCAGAGACGCAGTAGAAATTTGCTGTTTAGACTGCTTGGGTTTAAATATCCCGTTTTGTTTTAAAGACGATGGCAGCTGAAAGATGAAAAGCTCTTCAAAGTGGCTGTAAAGAATCTTGAGAACTGGTGGCTGAGTGGTGGTTGGTTCAGAACAGCTGGCTGTTGGTTGGTATTCACAATTTAAACATAGAGATCATTATCTTATGTAATTTATGTAAATTTATAACTAGAGTACCATATGCAACAGCTTGATAAAGAGTTTCTAATCACATCACATCAAAGCAATAAGAGAGTTCCAAGAATTCCAAGCTTTTCAAATAAATCACATATAGGGCTCTGCTGCTTTTTACCAACTTTAGCATTTTTCTCAATGGTACGGTGAAAACATGTGCACACAAAACAAAAGTAAACAAAGTATCGGAAAAGGCTTGTCACAAGGTCCCACTTTACTTCAAATTTACTTTGAAAAAAGGGCTGGTGATAAACTGTCAAAGAAGTTTGTACACAACTAGTTTCAGTTGTGTTTTGCTTTGTCTACAAACATGTAGTCAATTAACTCAAGGTTGGTCACAGGTATTTGTTTTTTGCCAAGTTTACCGTAATTTCTAGAAAAGTGGATTTCTAAAAACAGATTTTTTTGACTGCATTTTTGTACTGTTCATATGTTGTGGATAAATTTGCATTTTTGCAAAGGTGTAAATGTCCCATCAGATCCAAATCTTGGTTTCTTGGCCCCATATTTTTATTACTATGGAGATATATTATTATTAATTCCTCCTCATGACAGTTTTTTTTTATTTTTGTTCTGTATGCAACTAGAATAAAATATAACTGCTTTCCACATCTTGGATTAGATCAATCCTCAATCGTTTGGGAGGACCGGGTTCATGCATTATCTCCGGTTGCCTCATTTGTGCAACAGTTTTCTCAGAATCCCAGCTCCACCTTTAAAATTAGGAGGAGTGAGCACATGGAGCTTTAAGAAAACTCTCAATGGATCAAAAGGACACAGAACCAGGGTTTATCCACTCAGGTTGGCATCACTTTAACAGGAAATGAATATTATTCCTTTTCTGGATTTGTTTTTATTGGCTGACTTGAGCTTGTCTCTGGAAATCATTAAAGCTCATGTAGAAAAAAAAATCTTGGCTGTTTCACTCTGGCAGAATTCGAGGCGAGGATAAAGCAGGAAATTTTTGTTAGTCACGTTTAAAAACGGCAGACACTTCCTGCAATCAACAGTGGATTGTTTTAACCTCAAAAACAATAGTTTTTTTATGCTAATTGTAGTTTCACGGGCCACTCATAATGCAAACTAATTAACCCGTTAAGCAGACCTTGCCTGGATTGCTAACGATCGCTATGCCACAGAATGGAAATCAATAGTATTTATTTAAAATCAACCATGCTAGACATTTCCTCAATATCTGAAAATAAACATCAACTGAAAACGTAAGAGTTTCTTCGTCATCAAAGAATACAAAAGAAGGCAATACAGATGTTATCTGTTGTTAATTAGGAGCAGATGTGCTTTTCCGTCAGACTGTTTATGTTCGTTCTGGGCAGAATTAGGAAATCTGCTTAGCTGGCAGACGGGACTGGAATGCTGATGTCATTCACATAATGTCTTTCTGTCAAACACGCCTAAAGATAAAATACAAACAAATCCCATTAGCCGAGAGGCTTGTTTTTCCGTTCATAGCTCCACATCTGTGGCAGTGGAACGCTAAAGGACCAGTTGAGCATAGGGGAAGACAGGCGGGGGCTAGCTGTCACACGGGAAAATGCATTTTCAACAAACATTGAGTGCAAGAGTTACTTCTGGCAGGCCTTGGAGTCAAAAGCTGCCATCATCTGCTTAGGAAATTATTATTGAACCGATGTCAGCTGATCACATTTCCATGTATCCATAATCTTTCTATTAGATGGGTGTTGATAAGAAGCATTACGCTACTCATGCTACAGCCACCAAGCTACATCAAAACATCCAGTGGGCTGTTATGTGTTTGCAGACTGGTACCACTAAAGGAATTCTGGGAAATCTCTGAGAATGCTGGGAAATTTTCCATTGACTTCACATGGGGTCACACTTTGTAAAGCTGTAACTCAAACGGAGAACCATATTAAAACTTCAAACAGAGTTGTAAAGATAAAAATACAAGAAAATGCCAAGCATTGTCTAAAATATTTGAACCCTAGGCTGTAGGGGGTCTCTAGGTTATCATTGGCTTCCTTTCATTCCTATATTGCCATTGAAATCCCAAACGCTTCCGATGTAAACTTTGGATCTGGAGTGTCAAGCAGCCGTTGGGGTTGGATCAAATGACTCGTCCAACCAATCGATGCTTGTACATTCGCTTATGTATTGCTTAAGCCACGCCCACCCCAGAATGAAACGGGTGGAGCTTACTTTATATTAATCTATGAAAAAGGGGGATTTTCTCGTCATCACTGACTCCTTCTTAAATATGTTAAGCCACGCCCACGTAGCAACAGAAAAGTCAAAATTTGATTTCTTGTAATCGAAACATTGTATAGACCTCAGTATTTTTATCTTGCTGGAAACTTGATTTTACAGTTTCACAAAATGTCCCATTCACCTCCATAGCAACTAGATTGTTTACACTAGCAACCAATTAAGCACATCTACAGCTTATCGTCAGAAAATGCTAGAGACGTGGGGCCTGGGTTATATCACTCATGATGACAAGGATGTTGTTATGATGTCACTATCATCTCCATAGCAACCAAATGGCTTACCGTAACAATCAAATCAGCAGAAATATAGATATGCACTTTCCCATTAGTTTTCCAGGGCTTTAAATCAGCTGTGTAAATCCTTAGCAGTGGAAATGGATGCCACTACATGTGAGGCAGACCTACACGTGCTTTAATTTTGGGATGCTTTAAGGAACATGTCTCTGAATTGTTGCTGTTTTTGCAAAATGATAGAGTACTGATGAGAATGTAGTTATGGCGTACTCTTTCGGTTGAAGTCTCTGAATCCTGTCATGACTTACGGCCTCATGCCCGGTTTCTTGCGTATATTCTTGTGGTTTCGTGGGCTGATCTGGACTGTGTTAAACTGACTGGCAGGTAGCCCTCTGCTTGAGGTAGAGATGATGGAGTTTCTTAAATAAATACTAACTTTTCTGTCTTTAAATAGACCCATTTCTCTGAATGGAACACATCTTTCAGAGTCACTTGGCTCATGTTAGTGGTTTTCTGCTGGAGGGTCACAGGTCTGTTCCCACGGGATCAACATGACAAAACTTTACATTACAACGCTGAGGGTCTGTGGGGTCCACTCGAAATTGAAACTTTTTTTTTTTTCAAATTATTTGAAAGTTCTCCAGTTTAGAGATGTTTGAAGAAGGAGGATTAGGTGTTCAGCTTGAAATCTGGTCAAGATGTCCAGATCTTTGGCTCTAAATGAGATATCAACGTAAAAACAATGTGACTTTAGTCTGAGGATATCCTTTCTATGAACAAAATTTATAGAAGAATGAAGAAAAATCACATGCGTTCACTTGTGGATCTGCACTTTTCCGTATTATCTTGTTTTGTTACTCAGTTTCAGGGAAGGAGGTTTATTATCATTTATTACTTTAACAATGTGTAGATTTAAGGATTGAAGAAACATTACTTAATTTTTTTCTGGTTTTCCATTTTTTCATCTGTTTTTTTTGAGAGCTGTTGCACGGATTAGGCATTTTACACGTACATGTCGAGATACGTATTGTTCGAGATGCTAACGTCACCCTGGAACAGATTAGTTTCGTATCTACTGTATTTACATAGTGCATTTATGGATTTAACAGACGTTTTTATCCAAAGCAACTTACATTTAAAGGAATAAACACAGCTCTTGCTTTCTCTGGGGTGCTATATCGCATATATAATCCAAAAACACAAAGAGTGAGGTCATCTGATGCAGTGTCTGTTGTTTACAGCACATCCAGATGACATAGCTTTAATGTGAAACTGTATAATTATCCCAAGATGTCCCCCCACACCCTGTGACATCACTACACTGTGCCAGAGAAGCTGAATCACCTGGAAACACACAGCACAGGTGTAGCAGGTGAGCTCAGATGTGAAATGTGTCACATACGTGAAAGACCGCGTGGATGAGCTTGTGCCTCCTTCTCACCTTCAGTTCACGCAGAGGAAACAAGCCTCACTGTTCACGAGTCAACAAATGTGACTGAAGCTTAGTTTACAGATGGGATTCAATGGCTGGCTCTGCACAGAATCAGAAAATACATTAATCACCATAGTTTTTGTATTGTATTTGTCACAGGACTATTCCCTTACTTTTGAAACATGTAGTTGCATTTGCAGATGAACATTTATTTGTTTTGCTGGTCGTGTCGAAACTCTTGTGTGGTTTCAGGGTGGAGTAGCTGTGACTTTCATGCACAGAAAGGATCTTCTTGATATTCTTTGGGATGAACTGAAAAAATGTGCCAATCAGCATTTGAGAAGCTAGGGGTCAGATGCTATCAGCGTGCGTCCTGATAACACATACAGTGAGGTTCTCCATGCACCTCTTGTTACTAAGAGCATCCTGTTATTTCTCATTTCCTTTTTTATCTGCTACTGATTATGTTTTGACCCCTTGTTTAGACTTCTGAGCATGCAAGACCATTTCCTGAGGACTCATTGGCCCGTAAACCCTGGGGATGCTTTGCTGATGCTGTCAGATTTGGTTGGATGTCGGGATTGTATCAAATGACTCCTCCAGACTACTCCAGTCATTCTTGAAATGATCTCTTGAAACAGTTTTGGAAATGTTTCCAAGAACCCAGAGGAATGCTTTCACGCGTGCAAAAAAAAACATTTCCTGGGCTGCGTGTTCCTGGAAACGGATCAAGTCCAGTGTTGAAGGGCTCATAGTCGCCAGCAAACTTTACATGTATGAGAATCCAACCAGCCGCACCCATACATCAAATTACGTCTTTAGTTTTGGGCACTTTTGAAATAACCATTGATTCAATGGGGGAGGGAGTGCGGACGGAGAAGCGAGAGCTACCCCCAGCAACCAATGGAGGAACACTGTCGTATCGAATCTACCAAGCTTCCTACAGCGCTTCTTCTGGGGGCTTTAAGGCAGCATTAAATGTGCATTTAAATCTCAAGTGAATTGTACTCTCAAGTGCAAACCCACTTGATTCTCATTTACAGGAAAGTCTTCACAGTGTCATAACCACATTCGTTTATTCTCACTTTGACTCGACCCTTGTTCACACTTCTACAAAGATGCTCCTTTTTTTTTGTAAATGTGACGCCTGTTTCAGGGAGTGAACCTTTGTTCACACTCAACGATAATCGCTAAATTACTGTGAGAAACAGTTCATTTCCTCTCTGTGTTATTCTGGCATTAACCTCCATGCATGCCGTCACAAGGCCGTGAGATCTACCAGAGGTTCATCTCTGTCTTTAATGCAGCAATTTCCCAACGCTCACCACCTTTAACATGCTTCTCACCCTTCTTTTGTTCTCCCATTTCTCAGTCTCTTGCGCTCTCCTCCTTGGCCTTGGGTCTGCTCTGTTGGTTTTGGGGGTTGGAGGCCTGTCAATGCACCATCCCCAATGGTCTGCAGGAAACCAATCCCTGCTGTGTGTCTGTGAAGCTTTTTGACGGTCTGGAGGAGGGACAGGAAGAGCTTTTGAAAATATGTAAAGAAATATTGCTTTGACGTCTGGGATGTTCTTTTATCACTTGAAACGTTTGCTTGGCTGCACATCACATATTGCGGCGTCAGTGGGTTTGCTTATTTCCAGGGTCTCAACCTCAAGGGGCTAAGATTATTTACGTTAACTTTTACAAAAGATTCCTTTTCATTATGTAAATGAAAACCATTGAATTCACAATCTTTTAGAGAATAAAGAAGGGCAATGGCACCTTTTGAACGAAGACGCTAAAAAAACTCCATGTTCCAAATGCAAAAAATGTTCCGGATTACATGAGCAAAATTGTATTATTAAAGAATTATGGATTCTTTTGTTAAAATAGTTTATCTGGAGTTAAAGCAACGCATCTTAAGAGGACAGATCAGCCAATCACAATAGTATTTTCCAGCACACAGACAGAGCAGGTTACCTGATACCTGAGTTTCCAAAATAAAAATAAGATGCAGCTGAATGTCTGCTTTGTCTATTTTACCACCAATAGATCAACTTTTCTTCTGTTGGTGTGTGCTAGAACATTTCAGTCCTTGTAAACACTTCAAGAAGTGTCTGAAGTATGTTTTGTTAAAATATTTACATTGTAAAAGTAAATCAATTTAAACTGATCCTGTTTGAATATTTGGATTCTGGATGTTGTTGGGGTTTGGAATTCTGAGGGATTCAAAATTGACTGGTTTGGTGGCAAATTAAGATGATTAAAATATGAATCACACAATTTTTAGGAAATTATCACTTTGTTAGGCACTTTTACGGTTATGCGCTTCAGTGTGAATGCGCATCTGAACTAAAAGTTCAAGAGACTGTCTTAAAGTGTTTAAACTGCTTTGACACATTTCTGTTTTCGCAGGCGGTCGCTAAATCTGCTGTTGAAAGTCTGGGCAAATCGAGGTCTGTCGCGGACAAACAAGTAACATAGCACAACATGTTCTTCAATCTTTATTACATAAAAAAACCAAGAAAGCCAAGATACAACTCCATGTTTCTGTTGAATGTGAATGTCCCTCGTGTCTCACAGTCCATTTCCATTAAAAGCCATTACACACAGAATTTTCGGTCTGAAGTTTTGTGCAACAACGTGCCTTGATTTTAAACCACCAATGGGACATCATACAAGTGGTGCCAACGATAAAGAGTTTTGGAATGCCTTGACGGATCCGGTTTTCGCTAAGCCAAAAAATGTCCACCAGGGATGCAACGGTACGCAAATCTCACGGTTTGGCACATAGTTCAGTTCAGTTATTAAATCACTCTTGATTAAGATTGCATGAATAGATAAATAATGGGCAAATAATTTATCAGCAAAGTCGACGCCGTCTCCTCATATCGCTGACAATTCCTCCACTCGCTGAGTGAAACACGAGAAGTTCCGCCCACCTCTAACTTTAGCGCTCACTGATTGGATATTTACACAGAGGAGCAGTTCATTGATTGGATATTTCCTCACACATGCCTTTTATTCCCTGACATCTGCTTTTTCACATACGTAAACTAATAATAATACATACAGGAGTTATTCAAATGAGAAAGCGAAAACTGACTGGATTTATGATGTTTTTTAACCTTAGCGACATCCACTCGCTTTCACTGAATGGAAAACCTTAACCCTCCTCCTTCAAAGACCAGAGTCTTCCTTGTTCCTTTTTTAACAGAGACATTGTAAATAACAAAAGCCAGACTCTCTTATCTAAATTGCTCCTTATCCTCCATTGACAAAGCAGGAATCCAAAGCACATTGTGATGGACAGAGGAGTTTGTAGACTGATGAAATTCTTGTTCAGAAACCATCCTGACTCTAGATAGTCATCACAAGGATGGTTCTATTTTTGGGCTGTTTTCCAAATTATGCTGCGTATATCTTTTAAAACCTGTAGTAGCAACTTAACTGTGCACTACTTGAGGAATATCCTCTGTTCTAATGCTTTTTCATGCTTTATGATCTTGTCTGGACAGCTCTCCCATCAGCAATCATGACTATCAATCTCAAGCTTGTCACGACACGAGTGATGGAGGCTTCCAGATCTGAGCAATGTCAACCAAACCCTTTGACATCCAGCAGATGTTATCTTTGCTTGTAATCAAACTCTCGTATCCTCATATTGTCCCTTGAAGCGAAGGTGAAAGCAAACGAAAGGCTTTGTTTTCGTTCCCTCCCTCACAGTTGTTTTCTGTTTGTACACACACCAAAGTTCACTGGTCCTGACCCTCCAGGCAAACTCCAACGTGACTGGAGATGTCAAACTCAACTTTTAACGGAGGCACAACATGCAAATTTCTGTTTATTTATTTAGTTTCTTATTGCAAATCTGAATTTGTTTCTTACAACATCTGGATCCTTCTGTTTCATTTGTGTTAAATTCAAATGATCAGAGAGTGCCGTTGTCATTTAAAGAGAAAGCTCAAATGCTTGACAGTAGAGGTCTTTTCTTAAGAGCCATTTCACCAAATGGGAGCCATTTTCTTGGTGGAACTTATCAAAAGCTCTTTTTTATTTCAAAACAGATTCCAATAACATACTTCAGTATTCCAAATGGGTATTCGTCCATCTAAAGTAACGTATCTAAACATTTTATTAGATTGATTATCAAAAGATGGGTGTCGATTTTTAGAATGAGCAAATATATGCTAAATAGCCAAATGATGCACATGATTTTATAACCAGGAAATTCTAGAAATTCAGTTATTTTACCAAATATGTGCATTTTTACACTAAACTAGATTGATGCTATAAAATATTTTCAGTAACAGTATTTTTTAAATGACTCTCCAAGATATCATCACAAAACCATCAAAAATTTAAATAAGAAATTGTGAGAACTTACCTTTGCTCTTCCCATAGCCTTATAAACATGCAAGTGATGCAACTCCCTGCTGAAAAACGGATTTGTATGGAAAGTCCCCAGTTTTTCAGCAGGGGAATGGGTAAAAAGCTCAGTCAATGACCAAAATCTTGCCTTTTTTAATCTAAGAAAGTAAAGAGATTTGTGTACTTGAAACAAACATAAATGGATTTACACATCAATGCAAAAAAAAGTTGTTTCTAAAAGATCTTAATCGTTATATTTAATGATGAAGGGTACCAACAGAGATTGGGGACAAGCAATAAATGTGGATTTTAATCAGTATTTTAAATGTTTCAATAAGAATAGTACGTAGTACACTTTGCTTAGTAATTAAATGTATTTATGGAGTACTTTTAATGCTTATTTTTTACAGATAAAGTCCCAGGGACAGAAATGTCACCCATTCGGTGGAATGAATCTTAAAGTGACTTTACCGCTAGAATTTAGTGTTGAAATGGAAGCAATATCAGCAGAGTTTGGGAGGGATTTTATACTCAATCTAAATCTATTGATTGTTGCTTTGTTATTACTTTATATTAGAGCAGCACGTGTCTGGAGAGCTCTGGGAGGAGGATTATAAAAAGAAACCCTCTATTCTGCATTTTACTCAATCTGTGGGAAGCAGCTGTGAGGAGGACAGTGCTGTGGAGGTGCAGGGTCAGGGGTGGAGGGCTCAGGCCGGCCTAGCGTGGGCTGTTTTTGGGTGACCGATGTGCACTGTTATGTGTCGGAGAGCATGTGTGTGGAGCGTCAGGATCTGACACAGCTGCTGCTCAAGGGAAGAGTTTCACCACAAACACTGAGCAAATGTTTCTAGGGTATCCTAAAAGTGAGCTAAGATGAGGTGGAAATGGTTAAATTACAATATACACCGATATCTCTTTATCTAGACAGACACATAGAGTTTAACCAAATTACAGTTTAAAACTAGAGCAAATCTGATCCAACATTGTTTATTTAACACCTGCGGGATACATGACTCAGCACGGTCGATAAAAATACAAATATTTTTGCCATTAGTTTGAGATGTACAGAAACACCAACTAAGAACAAGGACCTGATGAGTGTCCGTCTTGAGCAGTGGTGCCATCGCACTAGGATGCTATCCACCACTCACTGCACCTTTATCTAACGCGAATAAGACTTCGTGTAGGAAAAGCATGAAAAAAACACATGTATACAGTTGTGCTCATAGGTTTGCTACATTTTTTGCGCCTTTTTGAAAAAAATCTGAATGGTGAAATCCCAGCTTAATATTCTGTTTTGTAAAGCAGCCCATTCTTCTTGGCATAAAGCCTCTAGCTCTTGTAAATTCTTGCATGAACGGCACGTTTGAGTTCTCCCCAAAGTGATTCAATGATTAGACTGAGACCGCTCCAGAACCTTCACTTTATTCTGGTGGAACCAATGACGAGTGCACGAGTGACGAGAGTATCCTTGTGGTTTATCCAGTAACATCCCATGCGCAGTTTCTGGGCTGTGGATGCACTTCCTCCAGGATCCTTTGATAACACGCTGCATTCATCTTCTATCAATTTTAACCAAGTTCTCTGTGCCTTTGGAGCTCATTCATTCATTTTCAAACCTGCTTATTCACTTTTTTTAGGGAATCTCCAGCGCACATTGGGTGAGAGGACACCCTGTCGCCAGTCCATCACAGGGCCCTTTGGAGCTCATGCATCCCGAAACATCAGTGACCTGCCTCCGTGCTTCACAGTGGGGATGGTGGTCCACATTTAAACAGATAAATTTTCTTTTTAAGCATCAAACTGTACCGCCTGCTTTTTCTCAATGCAGAGTTCTATGCTTTGCTACAATATGCGTATAATGTGTTCTTTGGAACATCAGGTGTAGAATAGTCTGGAGAAGTGTCTGGTGACGTCCCTGGCCATGATTTCCCACCTCTGGTATAAAATGTAGTGGTAAAGCCTCTGAGCACGCTGTACCATTAAAAGCAAACATGGGGTCGTCTCATTTTCACCCAGTAACATGGAGAAAGGGTCCACAAAGAGTCTGTTCCCTTAGTTAATAAATGGATGGAGAAAATGTCACATCTTTTGGTCAAGTATTTGGGGAAAATGTAGCTCCAGAAAAACATTTGTGGAAGCTCTTTCATCATCTCACGCGAATAACTTTCAGTTTAAAGCAAAAGTGAATTGTTTATTGTTTTTAAACTCCTTGGGTTGGCTCTTTGACCCCCAGGACAGCAGATTGAGGTTCTAGTCATGTTCATGTAAAGCCAGCTTTCTTTTCAGCTGTCGCCCTCAGGGTTTGTGGAGAGCTGAAGGGAAGCAGGATTTAAGCAAGTGTGGTTACAAGGAATGTGAGCGCCTGGCCTGGGAATGCTGATGGCTTGGAAGGACACTTATAGAATAACTGTGGGAAAAACTCTCTGTGATGTTGCTATGAAAAGCTGCTCCGTTCGCTTTTGTTAAAAGATGCGGATGTTTAAAACACTCAATAAAACCAATATTTAATTTTTAATGGCCGTTTTTTGTCCGTCTAACATCTTTTCGATGTCTATTTGAAATACATATTCTGATCCTTTAGGGGTGACAGCAAATGTTTCCTGTTTTCCTGTGTTTTCAGATTTTTTGAAGAGTAAATGAGACTCTTCAACACACAGCAGGTTATACACAGCTAATTTTGTAGCATGAACGAGAATTTGTTAACGACATCATTTAATTTGTTAGTGTGCGAGCATAAATGACCATAATCGCTTTCTCACGACGTGATTACAGCGGACGGCCAGCTCAGTTCAGGGCAGCTGTCAATCAATAAATAACAGAATTTATGAGTAAAAATATAACGTATTATTTTTTTAAAGTTTTGCTCAATTCTATATAGTTTGTTAGGCTGAACTATTACCGTAAATCATTCTTTTGCCATCCGCAGGGGGTCGCTTTTTGGATAGTTGTTTTGTTTTGGTCGTGTTAGCAAAACAAATTTGTGTTATGGTCATAGCCTTCACAGTGCAGGACACATCAACAGATTTATTTTACGGAACAACTCAATTCTTTTATCTCGGGCCAATGATTGAAGACAACATGTAAGTGGAAGCTTTCCGTGAGTCAGTTTAAATGGTAAATTGTTAGCGCTTCCCACTGTAATTTCAATGTAAAAATCACTACTTTCACTAAATTATGGATATTGTATTCACTTTCTCCTCACCTGTTGAGATATTTCCTGGTAAATTTCGACTCATTGACCAGTTTTTGGCAAGTAAAAGAGTAAAAATTATAAGCAAACAGCCTTTGTTTGTGTTTTACACAGGGAAGTTTCTCTGAATAGCTTGGAGCTAAGGGTGAGAACATCCCTGTGTAAACCTTTGCTGCAAATTCACATTCAGCATTTTTCTCAGCATTCAAAACTGACAAAGTAAGCCAAGCCCCGGAGCTCTGCTATCACTTCAGTAACTGGACCACCATCATTGTGTACCTCCGGTCACCCCCTTGAGCCGTCTTTCAAAGATTTTTGCAGCTCCTTCAGCAAAACGGTCCTGAACCTCAGACACCCAACACAATAGTCAAGTGTTTGTGTATCCGTCATCTGTCATTTTTCTAGAAACATGATTCTTGTCAGGCAAAACAGGCCCAGGCTGTTAGTTCTGCTGCGGTTGCTTTTCTGGCAAGGTCTGGGATGGATGCGTGGGTGGATGCAGAGACAAGAAAAAAAGAGGGAATAAAATAAAAGAGAGAGTGAGGGTGCCAAGGAAAGCTTTCAGACTTGCTGGTCATTTATTTGAGAAGCTTTGATGCAGTTCCTCCCTGTTTTGGGGCTTTAGGACAGACGCCTATGTCCACATGAATCAGACTCGGCTGTGGAGAATAATCCAATGACCATTTATCAACACAGATCAGTGATTTCAAAGACGAATCAGCAGCAAGAGTGATGAAAAGAGTTAAACAAGCACCACTCAAAAGAGCTGATCTTCAAATCATTTCCATGTTATTGGGTAGTGAGATGTAAACACTGGCTCAATGTTGATATTTCACAGGTTTAGAGAATAGTAGGATCACGAAAGGAATCAACGACACAGAAAAGGTTTCTCACACAGGGTAACACAAACTGTATAGCTCATTCCAATTTTCGACTGGTTCCACGTAGCACGAAACTGTGACCATGACTCTTTAATGTTTCTCGAAGTACTGGAAAAGGAACCACTTTGGTCAACTAGGTGTTTTTATTTCTCAGACTTTTGCACCAACTTTTGTGGTAGACTGTCGACAGCTGCTTTCAAACTGGGTAGATTATACAGTGGAACATTCCTTTAGTTTTCATGTGGATATCACAATCAAAAATAGAGATATGTACATTTGGCTCATTTGGTGGAACAGTTGTCTTTAAGTTTCAAGTAGTTTAATGACAATGAAATTTTTACCAAAAAATTTAAAAAACACCTAGTGTTTGGCTTTTTTGGTCAAAATTGGTAATTTTTCAAATGTGTTCAAATTTTACCCATAGAGAGGGTGTGTGTACACTTGAACATTACAGTAGTTTTTATTAATATCTCAAATAAAAATGGAGATATGTAGATTTGGCTCATTTGGTGGAACAGTTGTGAGAACTTCATCGGTTGAGGACGTCGATCTCACATTCTGGACCAGAATTGAAGCTAAAAACTACATACACCATATTCTTTTTGTACCATCTTTAAGTTCTTTAAGTTAAAAGTACTTTAACGACATTGAAATTTTTACCAAAAAATTTAAAAAACACCAAGTGGTTAGTATGGCTTTTTTGGTCAAAATTGGTAATTTTTCAAATGTGTTCAAATTTTACCCATAGAGAGGGTGTGTGTACACTTGAACATTACAGTAGTTTTTATGTTAATATCTCAAATAAAAATGGAGATATGTAGATTTGGCTCATTTGGTGGAACAGTTGTGAGACCTTCATCGGTTGAGGACGTTGATCTCAAGTTCTGGACCAGAATTGAAGCTAAAAACTACATACACCATATTCTTTTTGTACCATCTTTCAGTTCTTTAAGTTAAAAGCAATTTAACGACATTGAAATTTTTACCAAAAATTGAAAAAACACCAAGTGGTTAGTATGGCTTTTTTGGTCAAAATTTGTAATTTTTCAAATGTGTTCAAATTTTACCCATAGAGAGGGTGTGTGTACACATTACAGTAGTTTTTATGTTAATATCTCAAATAAAAATGTAGGTACATTTGCTGGAAAAGTAGCGAGACCTCCATCGGTTGAGGACGTCGATCTCAAGTTCTGGACCAGAATTGAAGCTAAAAACTGCATACAACTTCTTGTTGGAACATTGTCTTTCAACACTTGTCAGTTTCAAGTTGTTTAAAGATATTGACGTTTTTTGCAGGCAGGATGCGTTTAGGTTATCTATGAAAACATTTTTTCAGTATAGAATCAAGCCTGATGTATAACAGGTGTTCAGCTGGTTATTATCTCATCAGAGTTAGAAAAGGCAATAAAATTTATTTTCTCCTCACTCTGAGGCATGAATGGGGAGTAGATCTATGGTGAGACAACAACTTTAAGGAGCTTCTGAGGTCTTCTTGAGATGTTTCTTTCCCAATGAATACAAAGTACAGGGTTTGTCCTACACCGGTTTCTTTTCAAACCTGTTTTTACTTGAGGGAAGCACAAGCTGCTGCCAAGAGGAGGATGGAACACTCTCTTGTGATAGTTCTCTTGAAACAAAGTTGTCTGACAGGTTGATTAAAAAGCCTTCTGGTTGAGAGGGATTTTGGCTTGTTCTGACCTGTCCCTGAGTCGCTGAATGAAGAGTGTACTGGTGTAGATTTGTTCTGAAGGTGCAAGACTCTAGAGGAAAGGTAAGCAAACGTAGTAGTCATTAGTAAGAAACTTTTGCTCTTCAAATAAGTTACTCCATGTAATATTGCACCCAGTTATTAGTCAAAAATATAAGCTTTGATATATATAAACATATAGAAAAGAACAAAACTGAATAACCGATATTTTCAGCATCAAATGTAGCAGGGTTTTGGATTGTCAAAATCCACCTCTAGAGGACATTCCAAGCATTCTGACGTTTTCTTATTTTTGGTGGATAATATTATCAAAAGTGTTGAGCTTTGATAGCTCTGGAGCCCAAACACGTGAGCTGCGATTCACAATCACAATAGTTAATATGAGCGGTTAGCTCTTAAGAGAGATTTGTGCCAGAAAGACAAATGCAAAAACTAATTTTACTTATTGCGTTCTGTGGAGATTTGTTTACTCACCAATAACATTTGATGTGTGACATTTGAGCACTGGTTTGTACCCCATGGGGAGATTTCCTCTGGGCTCCAGTTTAATATAGATGCAGCGCCACTCCCTACCATTGGATGGCGGTCACGTAACAGAGACACTTGCATATTTTATAATATTTGTGCAGTTATTTTTACTCTGACTCCAATAAATAAGCAGCTCTGCATCCATCATTCCCTTTTGAGGTCATCACAAGAGTGTGTACCGAGTGCCACCAAGCAGTGGATTTATTTCTTAACCAGGGCTGCAACAACTAATCTTCATTAACAGTAATAGCTGATGATGGGAATTTCCTCAACAAAGAATTTCATTATCATTACTTGATGCGTAAACAAAATTTCTTCAGTTTACTTCAACACACAAACTAATGCAGAGCCAAATTTTGTTACACTTTTCTGCCAGAGTTTAATGCTTTTGCTGCATTAATGTTGTTTTTAAATATTTAGCATTTGGAAACATTTCAGGTTCACCACGTCACAATCTTTTAAAACTACGAACATCTTTGCAGGACACTCTGAAACCGCAATTGTTGAAGGAAATCAAACATTTGAATTTCAAAAGCTTAGCTTTTATTCTGTTTCAGATACTGGAACATTCCACCTCATAGAATTTCTGGTTCTATTGAATGCCAAACTCAATTGATTATGAAATGTTTTATTGCGCAGTTATCCTGGGTTTAAAGAGCAACTCATATTCATAGTACAAACAAGTTCAAGTCACATCAAACAGAAGTATTCACAACACTAATAAAAGAGTCCGGAGAATATAAGTAAAGCTACCTACTCTTTTCTATCTGTTGTCGACCACTGTGCTGAATTTTAGCCCAGAACTAAGCCAAACAAGCCCCATGGCACAGTTTCCTCAAAAGGCCTCGACTGACTGGTGCTATATCAAAGAAGATTAAAGATCATTAAAGAAATCTTCCTTCTCTCTCTCTCTGTTGTGGGACACCAGGTGTCTGAATGGGGTTCAGCGGGGAAATGCTGAGCAATTTTCTGTTGGGATGGCAGCAGTTGCAGGGCATTGCGGGATGCAGGTGAGCAGGGAATGTTTGGTTTTAACTGCAGTGTCAGACACTGACCCGTGTGTTCCTGCTCTGCCTGAGGCGTGTGACCTTTGACAGGCTCTGAAAGCAGCTGACTCTCGTCCCTCTACACACTCACAATCACAATGATTGTTCCTCAGACAAAAGAAGATTATAGAGGTTTGTAACGTCATGCTGAGTGATTAAAATGTTGATATACTCCAAAGTGCTTTACAGAGAGCAGAGAAAGTAGAACGATTAAAATGCAATTAAAAACGGAGTTTAGCAAACTCACGCCGTCATGTGTGCTGTTAAAATGATGGAACACCTCATAATCACATTCCTGAAAAATATTTATGATATTATTAGTGTATTATCGTTTAGCAGATCATCCAAAAGCCATGTCCCCAAGATTGAAAAAGGAACGTTTGCATTTATTTTTGGCCTTTTTTTGCCTTTACTTTGACAGTACAGTAGGTTGACCGAAAGAGAGTTGGATAGAGAGTAGGGGAAGGATGGGAAATACATAAAAAATGTACATAAAGATTTATATGCTTACAAATAAATGTTATGTATCGAACCATGGAGAAGTGGGTTTTTTTGTGTAAAAAAATGGTATTCCCTTCAAAAAATAACCTGTTCTCAGATTGCCATGTTTGTGACATCACAAACCTTAGGATCCAGCCCATGACTGCTGATAGAAGATTTTAAAAATGAACCCCAAATGATCAGATATTGACATTTTATTTGAAAAATAATAGTTGAGTACCAAGACCTCAGGAAAGATTTCCACAACGTTCAAAGCTCAGCAGGAAATCAGATATTTTGAGACAAAAAAAACTGTTCTTTAACCTCAAACCTCAAAGATTTGCAATTCTCCTTCAATATTCTATATCTCAGACGGATATATTGATATTGTATTTTTAAAAAACGCATGACTAACTAAATTCAACTTTTTAAAATTACAAATAAATGAATAAAGTTGCTGTAGTTGAGATGTAGAGGAAGTTATTATTACCATATATGTCATTGGGACGACCCATTAGGTCAAAACTTTGAGCATTTGAGAGCCTGCAGTGCTATGAATAAAAAGGGTACAGAGAGTTTACCAGCGTCCATGACCCTCTGATCCTCTGCTTTGAGTAGCACTAATGATCATTGGCTGCATTATGGAGTAAGTGACGTGTGTGTGTGTGCGTGTGTTTTTTTTTTATGCAGGGGGGGGGGGTGGTTTGTGGTGGTGAATTTAAAAACCTAAACTCTGCCTTGAACAGGGAAGGCGGACCCTCAATTACAAGCAGTGCTTAATAAAATAAACCTCAATGTCCAAATCATTAAACATGCTACACATGTAACATTGCAGATCCAGAGTTAAAACAATAATATTGTGTGGTTTATAAAAATGTCTGTTGATCTGAACGCATGAGCAGTAAACGTATTAAAACAACATTTTCTCATGTTTAAATTGTTCTCCACCAATGCTCAAAGCAAAAGATCCCTGCTTCATTTTCCCTTTCACAGACGCCACATGAAGGAGACAGTGGTTTGACCACATTTGTTTTACTGGAACTGGATTTAGATGAAAGATGTGAGCACAACTAGAAAATAAGATGTACTGTAAGAGTCAGCGGCAGCGGTTTCTGAGTTCAAACAGTCAAGAGATGCAGGACGTGAGAGAAAGGACTGAGTGTGCTGCTAATGAACTGGTCTTTTAATAGCCGTATAAAACCCAAAGCATTGAGAAACTCTCCGTCTGTCATTCTGTCAACAGCCGTAATACAAACCTCTAATCATCACCATCACCATCACAGCCTGAACCTTCCATTCAAAACCTTCTCATCCAGAAATATCCCCTCCACCTCCCCCGGTTTTACACCGGCACGCTTTACAAAGTAAGGAAGCGAACTCTTACAAATACAAATCTTTAAAAACGGTGATGGAGCAGGAGGACTTTTAATAGCTGGACATTGTAAAATAGAATAAATAGAATCCCATGGTTTAGTTCATTTCTGTTACAACACAAACAGGAAGTTACGAGTTGCTTAAATAACGCCACACAACGAGTTCCCGCCCTTTTTCTCACCAAACCCTGAGGAAGACCCAGAGCTAGCGACTGGCCCCCCCCTCCACAATTCTTCGTTGTTAAAATGCATTTAGCTGATATCATCTGTAATGTTTAAGCTAAATAAAGTAATATGTTCTGTTAAATATTGTTCAATCCTGCTGTCAGAGTGCCCTGCGATGGATTGGCGACCAGTCCAGGGTGTACCCCTGCCTCTTGCCCAATGTGTGCTGGAGATAGGCACCGGCAGACGCCCGTGACTCCGAAAGGGAAGAAGCGGGTATGAAAATGAATGAATGAATGCTGTCAGAGTCTTCTTTCTTGGGAATGAATTAATGAGATGATGCACTTGCAGCTTGACAGTGAATACGATTTTGAATGCGCCCTCTTCTAGACTTTTCCAGTTAAAGCAGAAAAGCCTTTAGTGTTTAATAGTTCAAGAGAACTGTCAACCTAGCACACTTCCTTTTCACTTGTTAATACAAAAGATGTAGCTGGATACCTATTGACACTAAATTGTCTCAACAAAGCTCTTTTAAGCAGCTCAATTGTTTTGAGTTTCACAGCAATACAAATGCACCACCAACAGCATAACTCATCAACATTAGCATAATCACCAAGCATCACCATTCTCAGAACATTTTTAAATTTGTTGCACAATAGCATCCAGTCCATCTCAGAACATGTTAAAAACAACCTAAAACCCCAATATAACACAGATATCCGCATGTTTCAGGTGGTGGTGATTATGTCATAATGATTCCCTGCAAATCAGAAGCCATTGGGGTGCCTCACATTAAAAAATATATTAAAATACCCACCTCCCTTTGTGTATATCATTGCAGAAACAAGCCAGTTGTACCAAAAGTAATTGAACAAGAAACAGATGTTATAATGAGTTGAAAAGGGTCCAAAATTTTTCTTAAGCATAGATCCCTGAGTGGCTGTTTAGATCTCAAGATCAACAAAACTATTAAAAAATATTAATAACAACACCCTCATGATTGTCAGGAATATCAAAGTTAATGATAGAAATTCAAGAACCCATTTCTTCTCGGTTTTAAACCGGTTTTTCGGCTGTGAAGTTGAGTGTTAATGGAAATCTGCTCAATATTGACATCATCCTCATGTGGCCAGTTGAAGAATTGCAGCGTCAGTCACTGTTGCAAGAGGTTGGGGAACATTTATCAAAATTTTATCAAACTTATCATTTGCAAAACATTGTACTTATGAAGTTTTATTGCCTAAAATATTTAGTTTCAATTTGTGTATTTATTTAAAAGTGACGCTAATGTTATTTATATAAGTATTAGATTAATTTAGTTATTTAGCTGAATTAAGAATTTTTGCCATTTTAAGATTTTTTTGTAGGATACTTGATTTTAGCAGTCATTTCCAGACCCTAATTTGTACACACTATATTATATTTTGCTTTGTTAATCACAAATGCAAGGAATGTCACTACAGGTCTGTGAGGAATGCAGGAAGGATGGGAACACACGTCACAGAGAGCGATGCCTGTGATTAAACAATGGGAGAGAGAGTGAGAGGGAATGAGAGTTTGGGGAGAGGCGTGAGGGTGTGTGGGCTGCTGGCAGTTGTCAGGTGAGGGAAGAAAGCCTGGAGCTGCAAATCAAGCAGTTTAAGGGGAGTCTGGGTTAAAACTGTCACCTGTCAAAAGCTCCGGGTGGGAGCTAGAAAAGGCCAGCTGTGAGGGAGGAAAGTGTGTGAGAAGCAGAGGGCTTGGCCTTCCTCAAGATTAACCTCAAATCGCAGGGGTCACATAATTAATTCCAGTAGAGATCAACAATAAAATCCAACAGGAGTTTCCTCTTGCACATGTTTCCGATGATGAATGACAAATGATTTCTGGACAAATCACCAGAAATTAAGTGAGCAATCGTCAATTTGTCCAAACCTATCGAAGCTGCTTTTTACTGTATAATTGAACCATGACAAATGAGATAACCACATAGAGCTAAATTTAAAATCATGCTGATCACTCACGTTTGGTGTAACACCAAGAGTGTATGTTTTACCGGAGAGTTGCTATCATTTTACTATAATACAACTACTTAATTTCCTGAACTTTTGGATAACCACAACAACAATCAAATGCATGGCATAGTAAAACAAACACAAGTATTTTATGTGTTGCTGACTGACAGGACATCAGGCTGTGGTTCATATTTCCAAGAGCGGTGTTTGGCGACATCTGCTGGTCATAACTTGAACAGCATGAAAAGATTTAATGGAAATAGCAAAGTAAATAAAAACTGTCTATCCCCTATAAACCGAGTAGTTGGAGCATGCTGGTATTTATTGCAAACACAACCACTTGCTCTGCACTCATGATTAAGTGAAATGTCATATAATTTAACATTTTTTCACAGGTTTATTCGATTCCATATATTTTGCCTGGATTGTTTTTATGACTATGGACTGGAATTTAAAAAAAAATACATAAAAAATAACATTTGTGTACCCCGAATTTTTTCAAATTCACCCTTTAACGACCAGTATTTGCGCATCAGTGGAGGCCGGTCAATAGAGGGCGCTGGAGTGCAAACCGCTACTCACCGCTCCTAGATCTAAACATGAACAGATCTTTTTTACAGCAGTTTCGGATTTTTTCTTTACCATACGTGAAATATTTTTGAATCTCACATTTTTTATTTTGTTCTAAGTCATTGTAAATAAAAGTTTGCTGATGATTTTCCACAAATATCCGTCTCTTTTAATGCACACAAGTGACGAGCGCCCCCAAGTGTCCGTTATGTTTGTGCAGGGGGTAACCAGGGTCTGAATATTTACTTTGAAGAATGTTACAGTTACAGATATTTTTCATTACTTTTTTTCTATTCACTTGTTTATCCGTAAAATCTGTCTTTTAGAGGCACTGACTAGCTCATTTTTTTTCCAAATTAAATGGCTAACACTGAGATGTGTTACACCAGAAATGCCAGAAGATGGCGCTGTTTATTTAGCCTGTAGCTATGACCGGATTTTGCTATTCTAGATTTAACTGCCCTTTAAATGTGTTAGACGTGAAAACGATAAAGCAGAGTTGTTGATCATCAAACTCTCTTCAAACTATTTTTTACTTTAGAAATCTTCACCAACTTTTACAAACGTTTTGAAACCACACTTTTTACAATGAACCGTAGGTGGTAACATTTTATAAACTGTTAAATCCATAAGAGTTGGTTTGCGCATGTGCGCAACGGCTTGCTCATGCGCACGATGTACGGGCAGGCAGCAAAATCCGTTAAAACGCCGTTTATTAGTTTTTTTTTGTTAAATGTATTGTTTATTCGGGTAAAAGTAAAATACACCAATAAGCCACAATGGCGTCCTTTCAATTTTAAATGCGTTCAACAAAAGTTTTAATTCTTATTTAAGGAAATGTGAATATATTGTATTATTTATGTAAAAAATCAAACGTCTCAAACACCAAGTTTACCAGAAGATTTGCGAAACGCATTCTATTCATAAATCGGTCAAAATCGATACGTTTTATGCGATTGTTTTGGAACTATAAAAAAACGTTTTTTTTTTATTCTAACCAAAATTGTTAGGGCCTTCGGGCCCTAAAATGTTAAAAAAAAATGTAATTTCAACCACCCCTAACCCATTAACTCATATGAACAAATGCTCTCCAAGCAAAACCAAATCTCAGGTGCATTGTGGGAATTTCTACCACTGACCTTCAGATTTTTCTGAAACTTGATTTGTTTAGCTAAAGTTTAAGTAGTTATAATTTGAGTTATTCGTATGCAGCTGTGAATATCTGTTAATTGCCTTTAAATATGTTAAGAAATGTTTAATTAGATTATATTTACATCATTGTTGCTATAAATACTGGGTTCTGCCTGATTACAGTATTATTATAGCTACAAAATACAAAATGTATGTACATTAAACTGTACTGCTGTGCCATTATGCTGTAAAAATTAATACATGTTTTTCTTACACTTGTGCTGCAAAATGAAATAACAGTGATGCAACTCTACAAAAATCCTATAATTTCAATCAATAAATAAAATGTCCAGTTAAATTAAATTACAGCATTTCCTGCAACCCTGCTGCAAGCATTATGTAAAATGTAGTGACTTTTACAGTGTGTGGACTGGAAATGAAAATAACATTTCTCAACATATAAAGAAAGTAAATTTACTAAAGTTTACACAAATTTTTCTCAAGGATGAAATACCAACGAGGATTCCACATATTTGCGTTTAATTATTGAATGAGTTGTACGTTTGGTAAATGTATTTAAATCTACTGTGATTCCACTTGATCAGAATTTTACAAACCGATGATTTATTAATATTTAGAATGTCTACACGTTTGGACCTGATTAAGCGGAACCGACGTGCATCAAGGAAAAAATGAAAATAATAGCACTTTAAATATAGCACGTTTATTGCACTGGTTTATTTATTTGTTTTTTACTCTTTACCAAACGCGTTATTATTTAATTTGTTGCACTGATTTCTCTCATATGCGCAACGCACAAATAAAATATGTATAATTTTATTTGAAGAGTACACGTTTAAAATACAGACATATCATCGTTTCTTGACTGAGAATAACGAAAATGCAATGGAAACGTTAATGAAATAAATCGAAACGCAGTTAGATAATGGCTTAAATTCTAAAACTAAACCGGTCACAGAGTTTAACTTTCATTTATAGATGGCCTAACTTTGGCCTTATGAGGAAGGTGTCCATGGAGTAGCCGCGGAACTTTAATTAATTTACAATCCGATTTTAACCAAATTCCGACTGTCCGACTTTGCTGACGTCGATCAAACCGTTCGCTCTGTTTTCATTGGCGTGATTTCTTCCTGAGCAGCTCGTCGTGACATCATCGTCATCTGACTCCGAAGCAGCTGCAGGACTCCAGTTGCGCTGGAGAGGACGATGGACATCGCCGCGTGCGCATCTCACTCCAGAGAAGCTCGAGTCTTCTGTGAGCTTTTAGTGAACCCCCTCGAATCCTCATCCTGCGGAGTATGACTCTGGACACCGAGTTCATGGATGACCTCGTTGTCGACGTGGTTGGAGAAGATGGCAAGGAGTTTGAAGACGAGCTTCTGTCGTCCTCGATGCTCCCCGCATCCGACAGGGACCAGGCTTCCACGTGCTCCTCGGGCTCGAGTAAAAGCGCTTCGGTGAAACCGCCGTACTCCTACATCGCCCTCATTACCATGGCCATCCTCCAGAGCCCCAAGAAGCGCCTCACTCTGAGCGAGATCTGCGACTTCATCAGCCACCGGTTCGTCTACTACCGAGAGAAGTTCCCGGCCTGGCAGAACTCCATCCGCCACAACCTCTCCCTAAACGACTGCTTCATCAAGATGCCCCGAGAGCCCGGTAACCCCGGGAAGGGCAACTATTGGACTCTGGATCCCAATTCCTCGGATATGTTCGAGAACGGGAGTTTCCTCAGGAGAAGGAAGCGATTTAAACGGCAGCATTTCAAGTTTGGGCTCTTCAAAGAGCAAAGTTTTCAGCCAGGTGGCTTTGCCAATCTACCGTATGGCGCGTACGGACTCAACGCGTCCTGCGCGCACTTACCGGCTTTGGACGTCTACCCGTTTGGCTTCCACCAACCCATCGGTGTTCCACCCGTGGGCGGCATTTTACCTGCATTGTCCACGCTGTTCTCTAGGAACTCGCTCGAAACTAAAACTCTCCCACAGTCCCAAACTTTAAGCGTGGATCCCGTCGCACCTGGCCTCGCGTGCGCAATGGCCCCGAGCTCTCCGTACGCGTCCTCAGCCTCACTTTTCAATCCGATGGGGATACCTCGGATGCTGAGTTTACAGTACGAGTACCAAAAACTGCAGAATACCCACAGCCACGTGGATTTCTCCTCGAAACACAGACATATAGCGAGCGTCAATGACTAGCTCGTCTCATCTGGGAACCTTCAATTCTTAGGAATCTTTTGAGTTTAAAATCCAACAAAAGTTTGCAGACATTTGAGCGAATTGTTGCGTTTCTGGACTCTGCGGATTATTTACTCGATGCATGTTTTATCAGAACTCAATGTGCCACATAACATCTATTTAAATGACCAGTTTTCTTTTCGCATTTTGACGAAAATAAAATTGTAAAAACGGAAAACCTTTTTCGTAAATGTGTTCCATGTTTCCCCGTTTGCGGTTAAGGAAATTAAATACACACAATATCAAATCTATAATGACATTTGCTTCTTAAATATCTTAGTATGGGGTATTAAACATCATAATTAAAAATGGTGTGCATATTTGGATATATTTTTTACGCATATAATATATGTTTTGCGCGAACAGGAAATTTTTTATAATTAAAATTAAAGTTGAATTTAAATCTTCTGCATCAAATATTATCCAGAAAGCAAAGTCTTGTGTTTAAATGGTTTCAATGAAGTGAAAACAATTAACGGGGATCCATTTATTTAAGAGATTTGTGGTTATACGGGGGTCAAAGCGTGTTAATTGTTCGGTAATCAACCGCTCAATCAGTCTCAAAAGTGCTTCTCAGATAAAAAAAGAGGATCTGGTTTGAGCAAAAGAGGATTTCACTGAGGTAATTCTTGACGTAAATCCGCATAGATGCACTAATGGAAGCGCGAACTGCCGCGCGCAATGACCAGGTGCGTAACATGCGCAATATAATTTTTTTAAATAATGTAACATTAATTTGACTGACGTTTATTTTAACTTGTTGTGTGTGTATATATATATATATATATAATTCTTAATTCAACATTTATTAAAATAATAACGTCAATGTAACACATACACACATAATGTTTAGCAAACAAATAAAATGATTATATATTTTTTTCAAAAATTCAATAATCTTTAAATGTTAACATCCTAAGGGAAATCAGAAATATAAGATCATCTTAATAGGCAGAATGAGAGTTATTTAATTTACCTTTAATTGAGTTTAAACAACAAATACTGATAAACACAGAGTCTCTCAGATCACAAAAAAACCTCTCCTCTCAGCACCTTATTGATTCTGGAAATACTTCTTTTCTGAGCACGTTATGGTACAAATTGTGTTTGTAAATGCACAATTTAAAAGTACAGTGATTTTCACCAACAGCAAACCAATAATTGTATTATTTTTTGTATATTATGAATTAAAGTACAAGTATGTAAAATAATAAGCACATAATCTGCATTAAATAATGTAGGTTTAAAAGAAAAAGGTTGTTTATATTAAAACAAGTAAAAACTGATACACACAATCTTAACATTCCGCTTTTCAGTTTCTCTCGTACAAAAGGCCCCTGCTCACTAAAAAAATAATTTAAACACTTGATCTGTTAGCTCACCAGTGTAAAAAGTTTCCAGTAACTTCCATGGGAACAGGTGTATAAAATAAAACAGCTGCACTCTCAGAAAAAAAGGTACATAATGGTCCAATTAAAGAACCTCAAGAAACAGTTTTGTTCCTTTATTGGTAAATTTAAGGTCTCAGAAGGTACTGTTTAGTACCAGTTAAAGTACAACTGAAATGGGTACAAACATGTTCCTAAGGTGCAGCAACTGAAGGCTGCCTGATTTCATTTAAAATATTATTGAACTAACGGAAAGCTTGCACCAGCCAACCCAAGCTTCACGGCTAGGAGAGTTCAGGTGATGTATTTGTGAAAAAAAACTCTGGATGTGATCAATATTCCAGCAAATGATAAGGAAAAATTGCTGGTACAGAAGCTCTAAAAAGCATTTTTAATGTATGTTTGGTGGGATGCAGCTAAAAGAAAATAAAAAAGTGTAACTAAACAGCCTCACATCAAAACAAATAAATAAAACACTATTAGACCAGCAATTACATCATCCCACTGGTTCCTAGAAAAAAACCTCATAGGCGTGAGCCACATGATCAATTTCTGTTCTGATGGCACCCTTTGTTTTTAAGTCAACTTTTGGAACAGAAAAGTCCTGGACCAGCAGCGTGAACCGGAGACTCCTGCACCTGACACAATAAAAGTAAACAAACTTCAGCTGTTTTATATCAGTGCCACACTTTCCAAAGCAGACCTTTGGCTTTGAATGACCTCCATTTAGTCGAGATGTACTAATATTTATTTCTACAACGAGCAGCCGTCCATCAGCATGTGTAACCCAGCTCCATCGACTAACCCACCGCTACTTATCGTCTTTCCCAGCTGCCAGAATTTATGATTCTCAAAAACAATCTGCGAAATATTGTTTTCAGGAAAAAACCCCATAACTTAAAACAAAATAAGCCATTTTACGTCTGAAGACAGAAATCATAATAAGCCCAACATTTGTGGTCTGAAATTGAAAACGTCATCTGTGAAAACTCCCCTTCACGCTCCATCAGTGTCGCATTAAGCGTGTACATAATATTGTGATTGTGACAAATTGTTATTTATGTGACGCCACCAACAGCGCTGCCAAAGCTAGCATTAGCATGAGCCTGTGCTTTATTAGCAATGACGTGTTCTAATTCAGATTTCACCAATTGACACCGTTTGCTTTTACAAGAAGGATCAGGACTGCTTGTAGATGAAACCGAAAGGCTCTTTTCCTTGTTTCCTCCTGACAAACGAAACATGTCTCGCTCGCCAGGCCTCCTCTTAGTCACAACAGACACTCGGTAGACTAGCTAATGTGCATTGTGGGAAATCTGACCATCTCCCAAATTGTAAAATTCAGTTTCTGAGGAGTGGTTTGTTTACTGTTGAACTAATAACTTTATTAATCCGCAACAAAATACATGTTTCTTCAGCTGGAGACTGCTTTTGTGAAATAATGGACCGTTGTCAGTGAGTTCCAGCATGGGCCTATGGTAGAATACCACATGTGCAAGACCAGTCGTGAGGTTTCTTTAACAAACAATCCCCCGTCAACTAACAGGAATAGTATAATAATTGGAACGAATGTCCCTAATGCCACTTTTCCACCAAATGTTGCTTGGTGACATCATATCGAATGAGACAGGAAACCTAGCTTTAGTCCAAAAGCTGGAATGCATAACACAAAGCTCAAACGACAATGAAGACCTTTGTTTTCTGGCCAATCAGTGAGCTCAACAACTAACCAGTCAGTGATCAACAGGAAGTTGTGTCATTTTGGCCCAATGTGGTCTGCAAACTTCATCCAATTGGGCATGAAAAAAGTAACACTAAAGGGTTTCACATTCTCCAACAACGTAAGCCTAAAATGCATAACTGGCGTATATAAAAACATTTTAGGTGACCTGTCCAGGAAAGGGCCTCGGAACCTTGAGCATCTGAGCGTCTAGACCTGGGTGTGGCTAAAACAAATGCCCGAAGCCACACTTGGAGGAGATTAGCTAATTATGACAATGTTTCTGTGAAATCGACCCATAACAGTCGAGTCGTGGTGTAACTAAACAGGTCAAAGGAAAAGCAGCATTTGTGGTAGGACTCCTAAACGTCCATGGTCAAGCAACCAAGGCATTTCTTAACAAGTGCAATGAAAAGCAGTGGTGCAAAGCCACTGGAGGAATCACACTTCTTCCCCTGATCTGACCAGATTTAAATTTTGCAGTTGCCAGAAGAACTGTAGGGGGCTTTTGATGTGGGGTTGTTTTTCAAGAGCTGGGGTTGGCTCATTCGGTTCAGTGAAAGGAAATTGAATGTTTCAGCACATACCAAGAGATTTGTTAAGGTCCATAAGGACATGGAAGAGCAAGGTTGGTGTGGAAGAACGAGACCCAGTATAGACCACCTCTGCTATGAATTAGAAGGCCAGACCTTCTCGTTCCGCAGCAGTGATTGACCTCATTAATGCATCTTAAGACAAATTGTGCGACATTTTTGACTCTGAACCTATTGCAAAGCCTTCTCTCAAAAGTTTGATTGCAGAGTCTGTGGGTGGTTGTCATATCAAACTCTGTGTTTATAACGAGGCATGGCTTCATTTCCTTTAAATACATTTAGCAATATAGTTTGACCAAGTTGGTGCATGCACTTCTGTGCACAGTGCATTTCTATAAGTATGTGGAAAATGTGTGCACCCCCCTTCTCAATCCCCCTATTCAGCTGGTTTCTTTGCCAGAATCAATTTGCCAGTAGATGAGAGTGAAATACTGCAGGAAAGCCACCCAGAAGGGGAATGAGCTAACACCTCAGTCATGCTCCTCCACCAATGGGCAAAGCAGATGAATGAACTGCAATGATGGAGCAATGGAGAGAGAAAAAAGGAAGTCTAACTGGCCCACAGGGACAGAAAATGAGAAATGTAATTATGATCGTTTAATGTGTCCGTGTTAAGAAGTGCTCTATCGTTGTCTGCTAATCTCTGAGGCCCCTTTCTGCTGCCACACAGATGGAGCTCTGATGCTTAGTGCAGAAAATGGATAAAACGTTAGGACCTAGGAACCGGGTTTCTTATGATCTAAATATAATGATATATTCAAAACATATGTATTGAACCTAATGTGGATGTCTTCCTGGCACATACCAAGTTTTCACAAAATGCTCATTGGTGAGGGATTGTTGCTTAATAAACAAAATAACAGTAGAACAGTGCAAGGGTTAATTGTAAAATTACAAAGACGTCTGTTGTTTGCCGTAAAGAAAATTAATTCTTGGTCTCGGCTTAGCATGCCATGGTCTTTTCTTAGTCTCAGTACCTTCTGATCTCAGCTGGGTCTTGGTCAAGGCTGTCTTGACTACAAGACTATTGAATACAGTGTTGTCAGGATACTTTGTTTATTCAAAGAAAAGGTCAATCAATTATAACTAAGTCTTTATCTTAGTTATATCTTTATCTTAGTTTCTTAATTTATAACTAAGTCATATCCAGTGCTTAATTTGTAAATTTGAAGTTACTGGAACACAACAGGACTGGGGTGACGGAGAGGGGGGCTGGCCCAAAACAGTTGCTGGAACACAAACAGAACGCAATGGTTCAGTGTCTAACATGCCTACTTTTAAGCAGCAGGACTTACATACATCATTTACAACATAATTTAAGACATATACACACAAAAAACCTTTAGATTACTTTCAACACAATTTATCTTAATCTTCAATATCATCTAACCCTCTCCCTGCTGAAAAGCCCCAAATTAGCTGCTAGTTCACCCATAATCTGTTTTTCCGGTGTAAAATACCGTCTTAGAAGGTCCGGTCGCTGAAGCCTCGAACTCCCGCTGTTGAAGTCTCGCCGGGATAGCTGTCGTTGTAGTGGCCGCCTCTGCCTCACCCTCCACTGTGTGAACCCGGTTAGCATTGTGGTCATCTGCACTGGTACTACCAGAAGCAGCCCGCACTGCAGTTCTGGCTTGCTTTGGAGCTACATGACTTGAGTCTTCGTTTCTTTTAAAAAACGAAAGCAAACTTGATTGTCTTTTAGACATGTTAGCACGAAGGAGTCAGGACACTTTTTGTTTTGGCCAAATGCCGCCTAAAAATAAGTTACGTACAGGACGTAAATTACCCAGCAGCAGCCTTTTCAGACTTGCTAGTAGTGCATTTTATTTATTATTATTATTATTATTATTATTATTATTATCTACATTATACAATGCACAATAAAGAAAACACACTAACACAATAATTATTAATTAATTTATTTTATAATATTTTTATCTAATCGCTAATTTCCACATAATACGGGCCGGCCTGCCGACTGCAGGGGACAGCACCAGCCTACAACGAAGGCAGCCTGGCACACCACAGGCGAGTGCTCTGTATATTCTTGAGTCGGGGGAATGCATTGTAGTACAGTAGAGTGAAAAAGGTGGGCAGGAATTGGGCAGATAAAGACAAATGGTGTCAGATAATTACCAGATCCCAGAATAAAATTTTCCGGATCCTTGGAAGCCAGAAATTGAGAGAAAACGGATTGCGTTCCGGCAAACGGCGGAACAAATTAAGCACTGGTCATATCCATCGAGCTCTATTTCCCAAAATAACTCCCAGAGTCACTCTTGATGTGGAGGAGTAGTGGTTCTACCACCCGATCGCCAAAGCTCCTCACACTATCTCTATATAGTACCCTACCGATAAAACTCAAGACCCAAAGCCAGGGGCTGTTCAAGCCTATTTGGTGCTCTGAGCAAACATCCCCAAAGTATTTTGGGTATGGCACTTTGCAGACGGTCCCTAAGCAATCCCATCTCAGTCAGTCAAATTCGAAGGGAGATATGTTTTGATAAAAATCTGTAGCTTGCATTTGGGTCTCGAGTTACTGAGCAGAGAAAACCGAGTTTGTGCATCTGCAGCCAACTTTACTCAACTGTGAGACTCCAGGTGCGCCCATCCTTTCGTGGAACCTTGGAAATCCATTCATGGCCGTTGACTGTGAATGCGACAGGCTCACCCTTTGGTGGAAACCTATGCACGGTCGGTGACCCACCCTTTTCTAAAACGTGGGTGCAATAGATGGTCAGTCGCTCCAACAGAAAGTAGAGCCACAGCTGCACCTCTCTCTCCTGCTGCACAGTAAGAAGCAACAGACGCCTCACGGTGGCACACTCCAACAGATGGAGGGCGCTTTACTCCCCTATGGTCCTTAATCCCCAAATGAGAATAATAAACTAAACTGGTCCCTATGCAATACCAAAATTCACCAACATGATGTGTCACAAAGAAAGAAATCCAATGCCTGAGGATGGGAATTCGCCCATAGCTAAAACCGCCCCTGCCCAAAGCTCATGACTTTTGAGCATGAACATAAATTGTGTTGTAAATTTGCCACAATTTGCTTCACCCCGGCAGACTTACAAATGGAACCACTTGTCAATTTGACACTGCATCATTCTCTCACGGATACTGAACCTCTTGACTTGTGGCAAGGTCTCTTCTTCAACCTGGAGAAGGCATGCCGCCCTTTTGCAGTCAAGCTCATAGCATATTTTAACTATGCCCTTGTGGGCACACTCATAATGTTCGCATAAGCATAAAAATGCAGCCGTCAAAGGCTATGCTTCAGTTGTTAAACTGGAAGTGTTTTTCTGGAGCAACCATGCTTTAACAGAAAAGTTGCTCAGATAAAATTACATTTAAATCAACTGCAACCTCTCTGTGAGCTGATTCCCATGCAAAGAGCTAAAAATCCACCGTGGTGTAGTAAGGAAGAGAACAGGAAGTGTACAATTAACATTTGGGTCAGATGCTAGAGCTGGATTACTCTGCCTCCGTGGCTCTGGTTACTGTTGCTGTGTTTTTTTTTTGTTGTTTCAACCAGCCAAACCAGTAGGGTGATGTGACAGTCCTACAGTCTCCAGTCGGGAGTGTGTTTCTTCTTCTTTATGTTAGGTGTTACCAAAGGGAGTTTGTTAAGAGAGTCTGCGGGCACCAGCAGCGAGCAGGGGCAGTTAACCTCACCAAATCCCCTGCCCTTGGTTTGGGTTTCCGCTCTTCTCTGCTGATGACTGGAGAACAGTTGGATGTAGACTTGAAAGAGTTGTCGTACGGGGAAAATCATGAGTTGATTTAGGTAGTGAACACTTTTTAAAAAAAAAAAGTTTCCAAATCCCTCTTTTGGTCCCAATAAATGGCGTTAAAACATGAGCTCACTTCGTTGATGCTTTCCCCATGTTTACCATCAGGAAACTATACAGAACTGCAAGAACATGAGATGCTGAACAGCTCTCTGCCACCCAAACCGTAACCAGGGTGAGAAGGCACTTCATTTCTCCATGGTCTGCCTTGGTGGTCCCTAGTGTAAGCTATATTTTACCCTCGCCTTTCTTTTTCCCATTTTTTTATAGCAAACAGAAAATTGTTCCTAATTCGCTGTTGCTAGAGGGGGGTAATTTGTGGCTTTTGGCAGTGTCACAAGAACTAAATTTGAAAAAGCTGTTGTGGGGAATCTGTGGAAGGCATCAAGAGGGCCACACTTTTATACATCAGGGAAACTACAGAATTAAGGAAAGGAAGCATCGCAATTAAATGGAAATATAACACTGTATTCCATTAAGGAAGTAGCAGGGTTTTCTCCTGGTTTGTCCAGTGGAGGAAGGATTCTGTGCTCTCCGCTCTCGAGAGACAAAGTTCTGAGATCTCAGGGTGACAAGGAAAGAGACACGACATGGGTATCATGCATCAGTCACGGTTGTTGTCAGTTTCTTCAGGGTATTTATACATGACAGGTCTGGGTGTGTGAACAAAGTTACGCTTTTACAAGAGGAAAAATGCTGAGTCAAGAATCAGAGTGGTGGGAGTGATTGAGTCTCTTTCACTCAGGTCAGCCTGACTTTGGGTCTGTACACTCTTAAATGCAACGGAAAAGACTGAAATAAAATAAAAAAATGGGTTTTTCTATAATTAATTTTCTGTCATGATTCTGGGATTTCTATCACAGTCCACACTAGGAATAGATTCAAATATTCTCGGACACAACCAGCTGCATTTCAAAGCTCGAACACTGAGCAAATGTTGGGATCATATTGTCATACTGGGAAAGAAGCAAGGAGCAGGATGTGCACAAAATACAACGTTCCTTTACTTTGGTTGCAAAATACAACTCAGAACCACATACCTGACCCAGGATGGCAGAACAGATAGGTTTTCTAGAAGATATATGAGAATCTGGAGTGAGTCACATGTCGTGTGCTATCCAATATTCCGAGAGTACCATTCGAAAAAATTTACGCCTGATTGGGTTCGAAAAATGACTCTGTATCGCCACCTAATGTATTTCAGCTCAAGGTGTGCTTACAGTTAATCATATGCTAATTAAATTGGACATCCATGTGTAGAGTACCAAGACCTACTATTACACATTTTGTTTTTAATTTCGACAGGAATTCGGTTTAGCAAAAACCTCTAAAAAGGCCAGTTTTGCAGATTTACACAAATCAGTTCTTTTCCAAAACCCCATCAATCTTTTCCTAAGGTATATGGGATGTTAAATTGCAAAGCTTTTATGACCATTAAATGACCAAAAGAAGCCATTAAAGGTGAATTATAACATCATTCTAAATTATATGAGGAAGTAGTTCTAACTGGAAGAGTTATCAGCTGGAAGATGCTCCATTGAATCCCTTTGAGCCTATATGACTTGGCTGGCAAAGACAAACATCAAGAGATTTATATTTCTGTTTATATTAATAACGACAAGTGCATGTACAACACACAAACATGATTACAGGGATATCAGGAAGTAGGTTTGCACTTACAGGGAATTTGTCTTGGCAACCAGCTGCACATTTCTAAGTGAAAATAAGTAAAAGACAAATATAAAAGTTGTCATTTAAAAAAACTAGAAAATGAAACAAAGAATTTAATGTGGAATGTGATGAACGCGCCGGAAGAACTCTCTGGTGCAGGACTGTTCTGTGTGGAGCTTGAAAGTCTGACCAGGTGGAAGGATATTGAAGGAGTGGTTACTCCAGAGAGATTTTTGGAGCTCTCTTTGGATGTGTGCAGGTTATGGCGTGTGGGCAAGTCTCAAAGGCAGTGATGGAGGTGCACACAAGCGATTCGGAGAACTGAGTAGGACAACCACTATTGGGTTACGTTTGGTTCTCTGGAAATGTGATCATGGATTCTGTATATTTTTGTGGTTTAACTAATTTAATTTCCATGCATCCCATCTTCTGGGATTACTGAAGCATTTCGATATAGCTCCAGTACTTTTTTCCGCTTTCACAAATGCAATGTTGGTGTTAAAGCCCTTTAAGAAAGTTAAAAAAAAAGAAAGCACAGATAGCTACTCAAACCTACAACTTGAGTGAAATGTGAATAAATAAAAACTGTGTCTAAAGAGTGGATGCAAATATTCTGTGGAGCAACTAGAAAGTGTCTGCTGTTGGCTTCGAGACCAGTTGTTGTGTGCCAATAACTAATGACATTGGGCACGCTGCCCATCGAGCCAAAAGTAGCAAAGCGTCGGAGTCTTAATAACTCATTTTGTTGAATGACATGCTGCAGTTGCCTTTCAAAGCCTCCCAAGAAGTGGAGGTGCTACAGCTGTGAGGAACTTTCAAGAGTTAAGTCTATATTAATCAACATCGACTGATTCTATGACGTCTTGTTTATTCATGACACATTCTCTGAAATACTTTAGCTAATCCCTCACTTCACTTAATGGTCATTGCACTGCCAAAACAAAAGCAACTGTTTGCGGCCCTCAAACATCTGGTTTCTGGTGGGAAACTTGTAATACATTCCAAAATCAACTTGGAGCAACCAATTCCGCATATCTTTTATTTACAAATAAAGCAGTCGTCGACATCGGGGCAGTTCTATTCACATAGTTAGTCTCTGTTGATGGATGGAGGCGCAGGAGGACACCGCAGGTGTTGCGTGGGATACATCCATCACATGCCACATTTAGTCAGAGTCGTTCCTCTTTGATTGAAATGGATGGAAAACAGCATTCCACAAGTCTCCATGAAAGAGAGGAGGAGAGGTGGGGTGCACTTGACAAGCTTTTCTAGCAAGAAGGGTGAAGGTTTGATCTTAATTAACTATGATTTAGCAGAGGACACTAGAACATGTGGAAATATGCCCTAAACGTTTCACCTTTCAGTTATGTGGGAAGCTTTTATGAACTATTCTCTAAAATAATGTTTACACTGCTATGTTAAAAGAGTCATCACATTAGACAACAAATGCTCGATATTTTGAATTATAGGAGCAATAATGACAAAATGACCCTGGTTCTAGATCTACATCACTTGCAGTGTCACTCGCCCTGTAGTGATGTGCTATACACACAGCTCCCTTTTCACTCTTGCCAGTTTTAGTGGGAAAGGGAAAATGAAGCAAGTTGCACAATACACCTTAACCCTTAGAATTCCGGAGCAGTTTCGAGCAGTTTTTGCTCTGTACAATAAATTACTTATCAAACAGTTCAACTTTGTTAATATTTAGCATTATATTACACAAGCCTGAAATTATACAAAAAAATATATATAATTCTGAGTAGAACATTTGATAATTTTTTTACAGGAAATTTTTCAAAAATTGGGAAAGGACAGTTTTTTTTCAGATGTTTTCTGACAAGAATCAAAAGTGTTAAGACAAAATAAAAATTCACAAATCCCCCAAAAAGCAAAGAGGACAACTTGTAAAACTTGTGTAAAAAACTGGTGAAACTAAACCAGCTTTTATGACAAAACTTTAAAAAACACAGGCCAAACCACAGGTCTTGTACTTCCTTGTATTATCCCTTGTTTACACCACTAGATGGCACCGAGTTTGGCACAGAAGCTCACAAACAATTGCAGATTTCTCCTTCCATAAATATCCAATACAATATTAATCCTTCAACTTAATCCATGTTCTGAGGTGGTTTAATAAACTAGCTTGAGTCTCACTGCTGGATTTGTCTGAAGGGTGAGGTGTTCCACAAGGTTCCACAAGGTTCAGTTCTGGGTCCTCCTTTCTTGACCAACACCTAGGTCCCATCATCCACAGTTCGCAATTCTGGTAGGAGAAACCATGACACTCCTTTAGGTGATGAGCTACACCCTTAGCTGCCCTGGGGCAGTCTGATGGAACGTGGCTGCCATTTCTGCTGCCCACCACCAAATATACCCCCCAGTCACATTTTGATACGAGGCATTGTGGGTGAAGTGGATTGCCCAAAAACCGCAATGGCAGAACGGACCAAGCGAGGAGCGAATACCCTTCGGTTATAGAACAACACAAACTCCACCTCAACCTGTCTTTCCATTCTGATTACAGTCACAACCTGCAGAACAGTCTGAATAAATGACATTTCAGCATGGAAATCGAAGGAAATCTGTGATTTGGTTTGATTCTCCTATATTTTGCACATTTAATTCCACCTACTGAGACTATACGGTGCAGAAAATGTGGGTAAACCTCTACCTCTAGTGGAGCCCAACACTATTCTGTTTATACACAAACCACAATTGGGTAAAGACTTGAGGAAGCGTGCATTTTGAGGTCCCCTTTATACTAAAAGGCTTATAAAGAGAAGTAAATTCTCTAAATGCCCTCAACCAGGTACATTTGAGGATGCCCCTAGAGAGCATCAACCCACCCCTAATGTCTCCTGCGTTGGTAAAATAGAGATCTATAAATATATATACAAAAACATTTCCTCTAAATATTAAAAAGGAGTTGAAAATACAGTGGATAACTTTATTTTCGGGACGAATTGCAACTACTTAGCATTACAGGGTTTATGCCTCAAGGGCAGTCTTAATCTGTCCTCACACGTGTCTGGCATTAGATATCCCAGAAAGCCCCTTCATGCCTCACCTCCACACTTTCTTTCAGCCTTTTCCTCCCTATAACCCCCCCTCGGGGAGGTAAAACCCAGACCTGAACCACACTTCTCTCTTATTTAAGGGGGTCAGGTCGAGCTCATCAGTCTCCAGTGAGCTATAAAGCGTCCAGGCTCGTGTTTTCTCTGCGCACCTCTGGATGAGTTGCAGGGCGTGAAAGGCTTGCGCTCTGGACACGCGAAGGTCTTGTGTGCAGTTAAAATGAAACAGTGGCTGTGGAAAGAAAATATAAAGAGCATTCAACTTCTGTGAACTTGTGAAGTTCCTGGAGGACATGCTCCGTAAATTTCCCTTATTTTCACAGCTTTCTCATTGAAAACTCGCGGATAATCCCGTGAGATCCTGAGCGTGCTCGTGTAAACACCGGAATGACAGGTGTTGAGCTAGAGAAGGTGCAGGGAAAATGTATGATGGACTGGATTCTGTCCTTGCATAAACTTGTAAAGATGCAATGAAGCAAAAGGTTCCTGCTCTTTTGACTTTTATAAGGCACATCCCTGCTTGACACACTGCTTGAATTAAGTTATTGATTCAATATCGTATCGCGGGGTACCACTGTATTTTGTAAAGACACTATTGCAGAGGTTTTCACGGCAACCTAGATGTTGGGGCATTTATCCACAAGTTTTTCAGGCAGTGAGGTTGGGATCCTCGTCATGCTGATGGACACAGCCACAACCCATCTACAATTCTCTTACTGATAAAATGAAGTAATCAAAAATCTAGTGATCCTTACCTCCATCTATCCCTCCTAGCATCCCAAAACATGATTTTTCCTCTGCCATGCTTAACATTTGAGATGGGGAACTGTATTCATTTTCGATCTCCTTCCAAATGCAGCGAATGGAGTTTAATATCATCTTCGCTAAATCTAATCATGAGACTTTTGGAAATTCCACAAGGGAGATTACATTTAATACCATGAATACTATTTATTTCTATGTTTAAACACAAACTTGAATCAGCACAGACCCCACCGAAAGAGAGAAATCGCCTGCTGGACCACAGTGGAGCGTGCTGCTAGGGAGTGTAGACATTAGCTGTGAAGAGAGTAAATTTATGTGGTGAAGAAAGGGAGGGTGGTCATGGAACCAGAGAATGGGGAGGAAAATGAGTGTGGGGGGGTGGGCTTGTGATGGCACCGTTTGGGAGGAGAATGTTTGGATAGACGAGGGAAAAGTCACGCTAATTTATACCCGGCTAATTGGAAACAGGGCAAGCCTTGCACCTGAGATGCATTCCATGGAGTGCACCTCGGGAGAGTCTCCATGTGTGTTTGAAAGCAAGCATCTCGGGCAGTTTGTGTAAAGTCAGAGGTCAGGAGGTTTTAAACATGGAGCGTAAGGTCAGCATCAATGGTGTCTTTGTGATCAAGCGCCTAACAGCAGTCGGCCGGTGTCGTTCCGACATGACGGTCGTACACAGCCGGACCACCCTGGTTCCTGCACACTCGTAAAGTTTCTCCAATCAGTTAGAAAAATCTGGAGCGCCATCACTATTATGATCCAACAAGTGAACCTTTATAGTGGCAGATGGACATCATCGTGTTCAAATTCTCACTCAAACATGGTTAAGTTATAAAGCAGATTGCCAGATGTTATATCAGCTGGTACGAAGTCAGTACCAGATTTCATTTATGTAGCCATCAACAGAAAGCCCCTTTAAACCGCCGCGGATGGGGAGCGTTGCTCATTTTTCTGTCATTTCTGAGCAACGCAACCCATCGATAACCTCAGCTGTGAACGGATGGCCCAGCACATGCTGGCTGAGTACACGGATCAATCTCCAGGGTATAAACGCTAGATAAATAGACAAGAGGAAGACGATCCAAATTCCATTAAGTAGAAAAACATGAAAGACAGTGCTTCAGTCAAGACATATGCGGAACATCTCCCTTTTTTGGGAGGAAAAGAGCTGTAAGAGAGAATCAGATGTGGTTGAAAGTGTTTTGTTTGCCTTCGAGAGGAGCTGCATCACTCTGGAAGTTCATGCTCTTTTGAAGCTATTCTTCCCACTTTCATAGGCCATGACGGACAGCTTGATAGCTAGCACACATTAATGACGGAATCTCCGGAGATTGAAGGAGGGTTATACTATAGGTTCATTAGCATTTGCCTCTGAAAGTCTATTCTGGGCGCTGCACTCAAATAGCATCAAAAAGGCAGCAGAACATCTGCTTTTATTGCATTTTGCCCACATTTTACGTGATGAAAGCACCTAAGTAGAACATAGTGATGGAGTTGCAAAGACACAAACCGATGATGATGCCATAGAATGAAAAAAAATTAACAAATCAGTGAGAAGTAAGAATTTCCTTATAAACATAATATCCCCAAGTTTGGTCGTGTGACGTGATCTGACATGGGCGTGGCTTCTACGTCATGACCTTTTTGAGAAGAAAGCCTCTCAAGACGTCTTTCAGTCTAAAGTTTAGACGTACCAGATTAAGTTTGAGAATCTTTGCTTTCCAACCACTTTATGTACAAATGGCATACAAATGATAAAATACCAAAAATGTAAACAAGAAAATATACAATAACTATACAGATAAAGACACTTACGAAAACATAAACAACAGCGAATACATACTGGGCAGTTGTGGCTCAGTAGATAAGGAGATTGACTGGTGATCATTACATTTATGTATTCAGCAGACACTTTTATCCAAAGCGACGACAGTTTGGGAGTAAACAGATGGATTTTTTTTTACAAGGTCCGATATGATTGGAAGATTGGCTGTCAAAGGTGGCTTGTCCAAATATTCTTTAGCATACCTCAAGCGACACTCATCCATGCAACATCTTCTTGTCTAAAGTGCGCTGAATAGTTGAATGAAGCACAGTGATGCCATCACCAGCAAGATGATGTAGGTCTTTACAGCTGGTCTGTGGGTTGTCCGTGACTGTTCTCACCATCCTCCACCTCTGTTTATCAGAGGTTTTTCTTGGTCTAACACAATAACTGTGATTCTGGTCTTCCAATTCCTCACATTGTTTCTCTCAGTTGAAAGTGAGATTTTCTTTCTGTAACATGAAACCGGTGCCTAAATGTTTGCACATGCCTAAAAAAAGTGTGAATAGATATTGCACACTTTCCACAAATAACAAATCAGAGCAGAGCACTGAGAGAGAACGCCCATAAAAGGCGGGACAATGAAGAGGAACACAGAGCCAATGAGACCGAGACAATATTGGAACAGGACAACAAAAAAACCCACTACAATACACAGAACTAAACACAAAAGATGTTTTATTTGTTAAAAATGAACTGATTCTGTATGAAGATATAAAACTTTGTAGTTCAACAGTCAAATATTGAGGTTATGTACACACCGACAACTGAAGAATCTCTCATTGTACCTGTAATGTGATGTGTACCTGTGAAAATGGCTTCGGTTTTTCATTAAGAGTCAATTCAAAGGAACCAACCATCGCTCTCGTTTGGCGGAAGTCTCCGCTTTCAACTACAAAAAGAACAAGATTGTGCTCTGGCTGGTGGTGGGAAAGCAAATGAATGTGTAGAACTAAAACGTCGTTTAAAAAACAAGAATTGTTTAGTAGCATTGATATTTATAAAATAAACTAAATTCCCTTGAAACATACAACAGATCAGTCCTTACTTAAACAAATGAAAAACTGAATCAACAAAATTTCCCCAAATTGTGCTACTCCTCTAAGACAAACTCCAGACATCTCTGTTTTCTATTTTACCCTCAGTCTTCTGCTCAATGCAAGCTTTCAAAAAGACCACAGTGAAAATCAGAGGTCTAGCCTTTCTTTGCCCAACACACCGACTTTCTTTTCAGATTTCAGACCAAATGCATTATTTCCCCTCTTTCCGTCTGCTTCTCATCATTTTCTGTCTCACTTTTATTGAGTGATGCGAAATTTTAAGCTCTTTTATGATTCAAACTCACCTCCAAGCCCTCCAACTGCAGCCACCGGTGGAAATTATTTAAACATTCGCAAGACGATTTGTATCCCATCACAGCACCATACTCGGACTTCCATTTCCAAAACAAATGGGTACTGTTGTTTTACCATTGCTTTTTCCAGTGGTACAAGATAAAAGATGTGCATGGGTCAACGGGAACGATAGATGCAATCAAAGCTAGATCTTTCAATGTCGATTTAGTGGGTACATGCTTTATATTTCAACCACCACAAGAAAATTGATCTAAAAATCATAGGATCAAAGATAATATGTTCCATATCCGTAATGTTTCTCGTCACTTCTAAATAATGTAATCCTTAAGCAACACATCACCAAGTGGCGTGTTACTAGCCTCCAGATCAAAGACATCCCTGAATGACGGACTGCTTCTTTAGAATTTCATCTTTTTTTTTTGACACTGGGTTACAAACCTACACAAGGGTATCCAAACAGAACTGACTCTTCCATTACGCACAAGTGCGGTCAGGGGATTATAGCCCTGATCTGCTTTATTGGACAGGAGCAACACTGGTCAGATCTGCAATATATTAATTCATCCTCGAAGCGGTCTCCAGATCTCTTGCTGCGTCTGGTAATGACTCGAACAGCATGCTTGCTTTGGCTTGACCTCAGGCCGCCATCAGACCGCAGACTGGTGTCCATTACAAAGAGCAGCCATCTTTCTGTGGTGTGTTCAAACACATCCCGCAGACCTTGCTTCAAACGATGGGTGTACCAACAGCCGCAGTTAGTGGGGCCTACACAATTAATCAATTAGGGCTTGTGCAGAGTGCAATGAGGTCCCCTTCCTATGGTGCTTTAGGGATTAAAACATTAGCAATCACAATGGAGGGCATCTTAAGATTTCTTAAAGGGGACCTTAGTCATAAAATATCCTGAACAGAACATTAGCCCACAAGACAATATCACTCTTTCAACAATTTCTTTAAAAGGAAAGAGCTCACACCTCCTGTGCTAGAGGCTTCAGCTGTGTTCACAAATGTACGAAATAAACACCATTTTTTATATACTGAAACAATGCCAGTGCCTCATTAACATTAACTGTTTGATTGTCTGCACATAAAGAGTGCCATTATGAAAGCTGACTTTAGTTATTGAGGACTTTAGCCAGGCCTATTATCTGTGCTTATTATTGCCTGAAAGCCACACACAAAGTTACACACTCAAACAAGATAATCACAGGCACTCATGGAGGAAAATGAAAATAGCACAACAGTAATAGGAAAAAGATGAGGGAACTTCAGCTGGGTGGAGCGCTCATCTCTACACATCATGCGTTTCGGAAGATTCTTCTTTCCAGTCAATCAGCAGTCGAGAGCTGTGGCTTAGTGGAGCTTTAATCATCCGCAGCATCGCTTTGATATTGTGTACATTATATGGAGCACATTTTATGTCTTTAAAGTTCACAAAAAATGTTTAAAATGCTCAATGAGTATTTCTGTGACAAATATGTGGTTTATTTGTTGTAATCCATCTAAATGCTATCTCAAACATAATGGATACCAGTCAACCATCATGCCCTTAAAATCAAGTCCAAACTATTTGTGATTCACACACAACATGGCAGGTCTCTGTAAACAATTTCAGTCCAAAATTGCATATACATGGTAAATGAGTGACAAATTACAAGATTTGAGTCCAAAATTTATGGACCCCCTTCCATTTGAGATTTAGTTTGTCCCTAATAATTTACTATTTGAAGTTTTTATTTGAAAGTGTGCGGATTTGTTTTCTGTGTAAATTTTTTGGCCTCATTTTGATACTAAAGACAAGTTGGAAATAGTGCTTGGATGTTTATTCACAAAATTAAAGCAAAAGCTAACAATTATATTTATTGTGCAATTATATTTAACAAAGGTATGTTTGTACTTCTGCTTGTTCATTTGTACATATTAAGAAAAAGGACATTCGGCTTGCAATCAAATAAACATCACCCTGCGTTTTTGCTTATTTTGGAGCTTTTATCATCATGATTAGCATAGCAGGTAAACATTAAAGTTAAAATCACCACACGTAGAAATTGCGTTTGCCTGGGGCCGGCCGTTTGTTTACTTGAGGAAAGGGTTTAACTTATAACTTAGCAATAGTTTTAGAAATGTAAATAATATTTCGCTTAACAATCTTAGTTAAATTAGATAAAGGTTCACCTACTTTTGCAGTAAATTTAGCGGCTTCTCAGCTATAGACGTTTACACGTAGATGCCTAATCGTCGGAGCGGCAGCCATCTTAGTACATGACGTCTACTTACTGATGAGATTAAAATCCACTAATTTAACTGTCAAGCATAAATATTTGTATCTAACTTAATACAAACTCCCACATGTATATATAAACCTGTTTGTTTTCTTGTCCTTACATCACATTCAAATGTTTTTTAGGAACAAAAGCGAGACTCTTGTTGGACGAATCCCGAAGTAGAGGTACGCAACAATGGCATTTTTAACGAACCTGAATCTGCTGCCAAGATATTTAATCATTTATGTTGAAAGTAGGCAAATAGACCCTGCTGTACTTTGTCTTTACTAGTCCTAACGTACAGAGCCCCTAAAGTACCATGATGGTAAGTGAATAAAATCAGGAAAGAGAAAAAATATGGGTGGGATAAAAAATATTGAGGATTTTTCAAGATTGTGTTCCCTCAAAACAAACATACCTGCATTCTCTAAAAAAACAGATCTTTGCGAGAGAACACATATTCTAAGTGAGGGAACGCAATCTTGGCAATAGAATGCAAAAAAAAAAAAATGCTAAATATTTTTTATTTAATATTTTTTATCTCACCATTATTGACATTTTTTTTTTCATTCCACCCAATTTTTTCCCCCCAAACATAATGGTCATTTCGGGGCTCTGTATGAGAGCATAAGCCACATCACTCATTGCGTAAACATGAGAGCGTTCAACCGAATGTCAATGTTTGGACAACCTTTGTGAGAGAATGCAAATGTGTTTTGCAAGCAAATGCAAAAAAATTAAATGAAAATATTTTTCCCACCCTGCTTTTTCCCTCTACCTATATGGCTCCATACTAACAACATCCTAGTACTAATGAACATCGACTTGTCTTGTTATCTTGACATTTGATGAATACATCATAAACTAATATCTGCAATTTTCCATTAAATGTTGTTTGCAACTATATTTTATGTGCCATTTTTCCACCTTGTTTATTTTTCTTGAATTAATCCACAGCCTCCACCTCATTCATTTGCTTTCTTTTAGACATTTTCTCATCCCCCTCTCTCCATCCTCATCCAGATGCATGTCCAATAGGACAGAATAATATTTGGACAGGTGTTCCTTTTTAAACACGTTATCCACAAGTCCAAGTACACATGAGACTTAACTACATCATTCCTCCAAGAAGATGAAATGGAGGTTAAAATATACAATTCTGGCTGAGTCATACTCTCAACCCGCGTACAGTAATCTACAGAGCACTACATCCGTAATCCCTGACAATGAAAATCTGTTTAGCACCAATTTTCCTTTATTTTTTAGACATTCTCCCCTTTCAAACAACTGTAGCAAGCCACATCTGGAAGACAGATGTCCATCCCACAGCATGCTCTCTCTCTTTCTGTGCTTAGAAACATGAGAGCAGTGTTTCTCCCTCTTCTCTCTCTCTGGCCGGACCACACACATTAGGAAACGCCTTGCTGTACCGACGGCAGAAATACAGGGATGGCTGTTTTTGATGGATGGGTTTAGCAGACTATCACTTATGTCAATGTCAAACCCATAAACCTTTTTTAGCAGAAAGAGATGTCTTTGCATGTGTCCATCTGACGTCTTTCAGCAGTGGCACGAAAGCCATTTGTGGCTTCTGAAGATGTTAAAAGACTAAACTAAAAGATCTTTCCTTTTATATTTCTGAGTCATAGACACATGCTTTCTGTTTACACAGAACAATTCTATACAGATTTGTGATGTGTATCAAGATGTGTATGTAGTTATTTGTCACATGCCCTATTACATGCAGTGAAATAAGACCCCACTGGCCACAAACATAGACAAGATGAGGACAGGCAAGTGTTGAGAGGTAGCATTTGAGAAAGAAACAGAGAAATGTTTATACATTGGTATACATTTTACGCACTGTCCTTTAGAGGGCAGTGTGGAGCAGGTAAAAAAAACCCATAGCAACCAAGCACATATAGACAATACAGGAAAAACATTGCAGGAGGGGGTGGGGTCAGGGAAAGTGGTGGGACCGCTGCATTCAACAGCCGACATTTTCCTGCTGCCATTAATGGCACTGTACTCATGGCCCGTTCAGATAACAGCAGTTGGGAGAAGCTAGTGGAGGTGTTGTCCTTATGGAGGGACACTGAGGAGAGAGGGAGGAATGCGTTATCTCTGTCTCTCAAATTTTGACTCCTTGGTGACCTTCAAGGCCAGAGGAGATGAAGATAAGTTAATTTGGGTCAAAAGCTGTAAATTTCCACAGATTTTTACTGTCTTCTGTGGTCTTCTGCAACTGTAGCTAGTCAATGTTAAGGTTCGATGTGTTGTGCGTTCAGAGATGCTCTTCCATGGACCTCGTTCTCTGTTTCTGGAACATTCTTTGTAGACCCTATAGATGGTTGTGAGTGAAAATCTCAGTAGAGCAGCGGTTCAAAACTCAGACCACCCCGTCTGGCACCAACAACCATACCATGTTCAAAGTCACGTAAATCACCTTTCTTCCGCATTCTGTTGCTCGGTTTGAAATGCTGCCATGTGATTGGTTGACTAGAAATTAGCATTAACCCAGCATTTGTACAAGTGCACCTAATAAAGTGACCATGTAAGTTTTAAAATCCATTTGCATTGTGTGGTGGTTGTAAAGTGTTGAATATCAAGAAAACATTTTGACACTTTAATGTCTATATTTTGGAATTGCGTATATACAATATTGTAACATTTCTAATATATCGGCAAGTAACCAGGAATTTCCACTTGTACAAACAGTGGTGACAAAAAAAAAGGTGTGAATTAATATTGGATGTAATTGTGCACAAATTAATCCATTTACAGTAAAGAACAGGTTTTGGGGCAAGAAAATACACCAAACAAGGATCAATATTAGCTTTCGTAAATGCTCTGTAAACTCCTTTGAAAACAGGATTCAGATAAACGAATGCAACTTAGTTAATTATTGTTAAAAGCTATGTTCATTTGCAGAAGAATATTAATAAAAATACTACAGTTTTACAGTCCATTCTTGTGACGCAGCGTCAAAACTAACCAAGTTTAAACGAGGTCAGTTCAAACTTTGAGATAAAAGCTTTTAGTAAACAAATGCCCCACATTTTACATACTGTAAAATAGCTATAAAATTATTTAAATAAAAAGAAACAAAGTTGATCAATGTCTCAGCAAGTATCTCCTTAAAAATATGTAAGATTCTTCTTTTTGTGGAATAAAAAAAAACATTTACTGCCACTTCTTTCCAGTTAATGACAACCATTTTCTCAGAAGATAGACGTTAAGAAACCTTTTGGTCCACACCTCCATGAGGTTTTATATTTGTTCAGCATTAAAACATTTCTTTTGATAGTCATTCTTTTACAGAAAGTCTATTTACGTTCACAAATCGGCAACAGAAACCCAGCGATTGAAAGGATGGAGTAAAACATGGAATTTAGTCAAAGCATCACTGATTGTTTCCACTGCGTGTCTTTATTTTCATGCTTCAGAACAGCTGCGGAAACGACTCTCCAGAAGAAAACTCCTAAAATCAGCAATGCCTCTGATCTATCCGTGCAATCTCTGCATGCATTTGTTCGAATACATTGATCCAGATATGGCAAGTAGACCCACACAGACTACATTCATCGAGATCTGGAGATGTTTACAATCTTAATCCCCACTTTTCAGGACTCATGGAGCTGGAATCTTTGTTTAGCTTGTGTATGAAGTATTCCGGTGACAGTGCTGTGACTGTAATCCTAACTTCTTTGCTGCTGAAGTAATCGACAGAAGCTTCTCAATATAATATAAACAAAGTAAAGAATTAGTGTAACAAATATCGACAAAAAACAGCAAAACTTGTCTTCTCAACTTTCTGCATCATTTTTGGTTAAACTTGGTTTTGGACTTTAAGCTTTAGATACTGTTTAAGCTCTCAGGTTTAGTAACATATTAAGTAATAATATTGTACAAATTCATGCAAAACTTAAAAATTTATTTGGTTCTGCAATTTAAAGCAAAAAAATTAAAATAAAAATAAATTAAAAAATCGAATGAAAACAGAATCATTTTAATATTCTTAAGTTGTGCTAAAGTTTTTAAAATAAATTTTCTAGACCGAAATAGAGATTATTTTGAATGGTCAAAAAGGGAAAATGAGTTTATTTAATACAGGGATTTAAATTGCGTCTAGATATTTTCATATTAATATGAATATAATATATACATTTAGAATTGTGTGTTTAGGATTTAAATCTTTTTATTTTGCAACCAGACACTAAAAAAAATTACATTTGAATTTTTTTTTTATTTTGCCAATTGTAAAAAATTGCAATAATCATTATTTCTTTTCAGACAGTTGTTAGTGATGTGTTTATAGTGATATATTCCTCTTGCCCCTTGAGACGTTTTAGAATTACGAAAAGAAAAAAATAATTACTTTGAAAGTTCACATGTAAATGAGAAATTGATATAAACTTTTTAAAGTTTTGGATATTTTAATTGCATTATGCTTTTTTTGTATTTATTGTATATATTTTTTATTCATACATTTTAAATTAATATTATCTATGGTTTATTTTTTTATGTTAAAATGGAAACTTCAATCCCAAAACCTATGGAACCATTTAGATGTACTTAAATTATCTTATATTATTTAAAATGAGAAATAATTATTTGTTTCACTGGATGCAGATCAATGTTCATTATGCTTCTGAAAAATGCTTCTTATATGATATAAAAATACCCTTAACTTTTTTTTTAATCTGATATCTTTCTAGCTTTTCATAAATAAACAAATTTTGTCAATCAAAGTTTGTATCCAACCGTAAAACTCTTCTAGCTCCACCATTTCCTGAAAGCTTGAAAACCTGAACCAAAATTGCTCATTTCTTTTTCCGTCTTTCCACCTCCGTGGCCACAGATCCCACCGTGGCCCCCATGGCTCCACCGAAAGAACCTCCTACAAACAGCCCCACAATGGATCCCAGCAGAGTGCTGCCCCGTACCATCTTGGGGATCCAGAGGAGCCAGGAGAGCACACCGTTCCACAGCCAGCGGAAGAATGAGGATTCAGGGATGGAAACACAGAGATCTGAGATCCCCTCCACCATCAAATCATCCACAAGCCTCTCTGCTTGAGCTCGAGTGTCCTCCACCCCCTCCGTCTTCATCTGCTGTTCTCTCACTTTCACCTGTCTCTCAGCCTCCAGTAAGAGAGGGCAAGAATAAAACTCTCTCTCACTCTCTTCCACCATCTTCTCCACCTTCACCAGAAGCTCCTCTAGATCACCCTCCTCTTCTGGACGCAGCGGGTGAAACCTGTCTCCACACTTTTGGACGACCTCTAGTAAATCAACTCGCTGTGTGCTGAGGAAGTCGTCCAGTGGGACGTCCGCTGGCAGACGCTCCATGCGGGTGAAGACCACCATGCCATGTTTGTGAACAGCGTCAGGGCCGAAAACTTTCTCTATGGTCTCCAGGATCTGGAGCTCCAAGTCAATGGGCCGGTGAACGGGGACGGAGAGAAGGAAAGCATGAGGGCCTGGAGCAGAGAGAGCAGCGCAGAGGGAAAACTGACGCCGGACATCCTGATGAGGGCGCTCCACACACAGTCGCTCCGGGGTGTCCACCACTGCCACCTGTGAAGGGACACTCATTACTAAATAAAACACAACTAATTCAACTGCTCCTTCACATTGTCACAGTGCAACCCAAAATAAAAGCAAATAAAAGGTTAGCCTCTACTTTTACATGCGAGAATCTACAGGAAGTGAATCTATTGAACCGTGGAATGTATGAGAGAGAACACACTCGTCGTGCTGCCAGCTCCCGATGTCTCTTCTGACAGTCAATGAGGGATGGCTCTGTACACGATGTCTCAACGCCCAGGACGGCATCCACCACAGAGCTTTTCCCAGATCCCACTGCGCCCAGGAGTACCAGCCGCAACTCTATACAAACAAAAATGTTTTCTTTAAAGGTTACAGCATTTCAGCTACTGGGAATGTAATATATAAATCATCCAAACTACATTTAACCACACTAACTACATTTTTACACATTTAACAAATTGGATTATCTGTTGAAATATTAAATCTAAACCTACAAGGGAAAGTATTTTAATTACACGGATAAAACCACTATATTATTTATTTGATCAACTGATTAATTTACCCCCGGAAAGCCAATGGTAAAATCTGAGCCATTACCTTTTATGCAATTACGCCACCTAGAGTTCAATAATAAAACAAACATTTCAAAATATATATATATTTTAAACTTCATTTTGGAATAAACTGCAAACAAGTCCGTACTCCATGACACATCTAAAAAAGAATTTCAAGTCCAAAAGTCTCCTTGTGTAATCAACATGGTGAAGTATTGCATTAAGTATTTTATCGGCCCATCGAATCAACTTTACGTGAAATGGATTGAAATAAAGTTAATACCATGTTAAACAAAGGGTAGAATTCTGAGATTCAAGTCGAACCGAAAGTCCTCAACATTGAGAGAAAAAAGGTGTTCTTACATTAGTCCAAGATATAAGTTAAAACAAGTTTAGAATTCTGTTACAAAAGTCAGACTTCCCCGGATTAGTCCCAATTCTGAGATTGATTCAGAATTCTGAAAAAAAAAAACTTACACTCTTAGATTAATTAAAGTCACGAAAAAACAAAAAGAAACATTTTGAAGTTAAAAATAAAATGCTGAGAAATAAAGTTAGGTTCTGAGATTTAAAGTCCGAATTGTTGAAAAAATTCTGAAATTAAATTCGAAGTTCTGAGAAATAATATCGTAATTCTGTCGGAATTGGGAAAAGAGGAAAAAAAATTTAATTTAAAAAAAAATAAAAAAAAAATCAAACTGCTAAGAAATAAAGTTGAACTTCTGAGATTAAAATCAAACTTCAGAGAAAAGGTTGAAATTTCTAAGACTACAGTCAAAATTGTGTTGAAAAATTTGGAAATTAAAGTCAAACTTCTGAGAAATAAGGTTGACATTCAGAATCAGAAAGTTTGGAGAAATAAAGTCTGGGATTTGATCTTAGAATTCTCAGAGGGAAAAAAAGCCAGTTGTGTCTAACAGAACTTCTTACAATTGCCCTCAACCCCTTCCAAACTAAAGATTGGTAGGCCCCAAAATACAACATCAGACTGATATGTTTAGGTCCAAATATGAAACAAGTTCATAAAAACTTTGTTTGTGTTTTTTTTTTTTTGCTTTAATTTTAAAGTGGCCTTAAAGAAGCATCAAACCTTTCCTCTCTGGATCTTTCAGCCCTTCTTCATAGCTTCCCAATCTCTCCTCCTCCTGATGAATCCCTTCTGCTGCTGAACTTGCCTCCATGGTTAGCGCCTTTTCAAAGAACAAAACACTAGCACACTCCGGGTGTCTTTAATGGGGAAAATTAAGATTTAATGAAGGTTGTTCGTTAGTTTCATTCAGATGAGTAAGCAAACTCCCAACTGACAGTTCAAAAACAAGCTAGCACCCAATGTTAGCATTAGCTAGCTGAGTTGTGTAGCAGTCTAGCTAACATATTGATAAATAACACGAATTACAGAGATTTGAAGGGACTTACTTCGAAATGAGATCCTGAAGTGTCTGAAGGAATTGCTGTTTATCTGCACTTCCTGTTTCCCCGCTTCTGTCGCTAGGGTGTTTTCTAAAGCCCTGCCCAAAACTTGTGATGCCGCAGGGCTTTTCTGAATCACTCCTGATTTACAGGTACTTTTAAAGAAACCCCAACAATAAAATTGTGCCAATATTTCCTAAAGAAATTTGTTTCGAAGAACGCAGTGACATTCATTAGCTGTAGTCAGTCCCGTTAAACTGAACCAGCTTCCTTCAAAATAAACTGAAACTCATAAAATATAGATTCGTAAAATAAGAATTTACAGAATTAACATGACATTCATGATGAATAGCTGACCTAACTTTTTAATGTTAATCGTGGAAAAGTGTACCATAAATCCATTTCATTATAAAAAAGAAGACATAAGTACTTCTTTAAAAACACTTTATACATGCTTGTAATGCACATGTGCTAGAAGTTGAAAACTATAATAATATTACATCATTTACAATACAAAAATACAGTATACAATACATAACATGAATGATGACAGTCCTTTTGGGCTGCCATTTGTATAAATTAACTTGATGTTAAATTATAAAAATAGTATTTGGCCCTAATTGACGCTGCACGATGAGTACTTTTATGAAACATTGTAAAATATAAAGAATTGAATTAGATTCCACTCACAATCAATCACATAAACATAGCAACTCACACAAACACAACTGAGACAAAAAGATTTTTACAATAAAGCAATTGCTAACATTTTAAAATACTGTTTTAAAAAAACGTTAAAGTTAAAAAAGCAACCAGGTGGTAGGTTGTGTGGTTGATGCTTCTTGCAACCCAGACTCTTAAAAGTGCCTTCAAAGATAATCAAAGTCCTGGCATTATGTAGGCGATGTTGTCCAATGTTTTTGACTGCAAAAACAAACAAAAATCATTACAACTGCATGTAGAACTTTCCGACGCTTTATTAAAAACAGGGTGCATCTGGGTCGGGCAATCTTACCAGGACGGTTCGTGGACAGCCATTTAGGGCAGGAACTTGTGCCGTGAGGCAGGTTAATGGACCAAGTGCACACAAAATAGAGTCTAGCAGAACAGAAAGACTGCCAGACACCGCAACCATTCCCTAAAAGAACATCATAGACATTCATTAATTAAAACAGATTTTTTGTTTCAAGTACTCCGTGTCAACACAAGATGCTATGTCATCAAGGCATCGTATGTTACTGTAGGGAATACTCCGTCAAACATTTCGCATTCCACTGTGCATAACCTACATACGTGCGTAATTAAAACCATTTTTAGTTGCAATAGTTCATGCTAAAAGTGATATTTCTGGGACCTAACCTCTGTCTCCTGGAGGCGATGTCCAATAAGAGACAGCGACTCTCCCAGCAGCTGCAGGTGTGCAGCAGCATCGATGGGATCCACATCCGGGACCCGTGCCGGAGACACAGATAAACCCAGAGAGGGGCGACTTAGAGCGTTAAAACTTGCCACCATGCTAGGAGATTTACTGGAGCCTGAGAAAACACAGCCGCATGTGAAAAACACAGCCATACAGTGCGCTGATGCAGAGGGGAAAAGTCTCGATTGGCTCAGGTCTCACCTTTACTCTTGGTGTCGTGGGTCGCTGGGGTTTTCCTCTTCACCGTCATGGCTTCAGCTTTATTCTGCTTGTGCTGGAGATACTGAGCTTTCTGTCTCCAAACCTACAAATAAAGTTTTTATTTGTTAGAAAGGCTGTTTTACATTAGCGTGGATAGTATAGAAAGTAAGCTAAAATAAAACATACACTCTTAACTCGTTAAAATCACGTATTGCTTTATAAATGGAAAGAAACAGGAATCAAATGGTCTGTGTCTTCATTTGCAATCCTGAAGCTTCAGGAAAACTTTGTTTCAAGGCGGATGTAATAGAAAACGTCTAATAGTATTGTGGGGTTGATTAGAGATAGAACAGGAAATTCAACACAAACAGGAAGTTCTTTAAATAAAATAATTAAGGGACATTTGTTCTTTTATGTTGTGTATTCATTTCTTTCATACCAGTGCTGGATTTAGCTGACTGATGTTTAAGCTAAATAAAGCTGTGTTTTCTGTTACATCTTCTTAAACCTTGCTTTCAGAGTCTTCTTACTTGGTGTAAAACTAGTATTTTATAACAAGGAACACAGATTTGTTTTTACACATGAAGTCCTTCACCATCACAGTTGTGCTTTTTTTATTTACAGCATTTTAAGATTATAGCAACACACAGAGGGCCAAAATGCTGCAGCTCAGCTTTTAACTAGACTAAAAAAAAGCATAGTCACTTTAAAGGAATTTTATCGATCATTCAATGGAAATACCAAAACCTATTTTTTAATATCTCCTACTATGATATTTTTTGAGTGCTGTTATGTAGTTAAAAAATGTTATTTTCAGAAGTCTACTCAATATTTGCAGAATATACTCAATATTGTTAAACACAATTTTAAAATCAAAGTAACTTTTCACAGAACCGTTGCCTGGGACCACGGAATGTAACATTTTAATCAAATAAAATTATTTAAATGGAGGAATTAAGGGTTTAATGCAATGTGCACTATTACAAAATAAAAGTCCTCACCAGTTTGTCCTTTTCAGGCAGTTGTTTCCAAACCTCTGCCAGTTTCTTGCTAAGCTCCCCAAAAACTAAGGCAGAACAACAGCAACAATTCAACCAATCATGACACACCACAGATGATTGACAGCTGTAAAGAAAGAGTGGCTCTCACCTAATCCCGGCTGCTCAGCGTTGATATTTACTCTATACTCTTTACAGAAGACCTGATAGGCTGTTGTGTTCTTCTTCTTGGGCTGAAACGAACAGAATATTCTGATTATAGAAATTAAAACACATATTTGCCTATTATTAAAAAACACATAATAGGAATTTACCTTCTCCTGCTTGTCTCTATCTCGTTCCTCCCTTTTCTTCTTCTTCTCAACCATTACTTCGATGTTCTGATGGTGATGGGTTGAAGTGGGTGAAGTCATGGAGTAAACAACACCAGACGAGCTGTGATTGGATGAGCTATGAGAATGGGTGTGGCTTCTGGGCTGGTCACCTGATTCCAAGAGAGAGAAATAATGTATTTAATGTATGTTCATTTAGAATGGGACTCTGATCAGAGAAACGTATGAGAATCTCACCCGAACAACTCTTTTTGCCGCCACTTCCTCCTTTGCTGTGCTTGCTCCTCTCCCGCGATCCTTTTTCCCGCTCACGCTCTTTATCTTTTTTCTTCTTGCTTTTCTTGCTCTTCTTCTTCTTCTTTGAAAGATGCGCATAGGAGTCGTCAATCACAAGCTCTCCAGCCTCTAGTTCTCCTCCTGAAGATGAGCTATCTCCTCCCAAGCTTCCGAAGGGTCCACTGTAATGACCTGAAAGACACTCAAACAGTGTTAAACGATAGACATTAAAGATGCTACATGCAAAACCACCCACACTCACCCACAACCTCCACCTCTTTTCCCACGACAGGCAACTGCTCTCGACTGTGCTCCTTGAATTTCTTTTGTGGCTTCGACATCATCTTCTCTTTTTCCTTCTTTATCCCTCCTTTCTTGGAGCTTGAGGAGATATGATGGCCTGTGACATTAGCAGAAGAATGAAGCTGGAGGCTCTCATTCCCTGCAACCCCTTCGCTCTTCTCCTTAGACCCGAGGATAAGTTTCATCCTCAGGCCTTCAGCATCACAGAGTGTGAGTGGCTCCCCTTTACCAGCTCCTCCATGAAAGAGGAGAGACTTCGAGGAGGAGTGTTTTTTTGAAGAGGACGAACTGGGCGGACGCGAGCCCCCATCTCGTTTTCGATCTCTGGAGCAGTGTAAGGAGGCCTGTGGGGGGTAGGATGGTTTTTTGTGGAGATGAGGGCTGGGTTCGGAGCCTGTGGCAAGTGGGGATGTAATGGCCTCAAGGAGACCCATGGCTGTATCTGTGGAGCGGGATGGGTGCAAGGAGGAGGAGAGCGAAGGGGAACGCTCTGAAGACTTGCGCTTCTTCTTGTGAGGTGGCTGACCGGAGCTGTGATGGTCTGTGGGGAGATTTAAAAACTAATGCTTAAGAGTATTTGCCATCTTTTTAAAAACAACATGCACAATAAGGAAATTCTATAGTATACAATGTATTTGATTGAACGCTTGGATTGTTAGGTTGCAGATGTGGTATTTCAACTATTGAAGGAACGGATCGGTATGACCGAGAGACAGAAAATTGAATTCATAGACATATCTTTGGCATCAGACTAGTCACTATAACCACCCATAAAGCTCAATTTTAGAGAACCGACTTGAAAGATTGGTTTGATACCAATAGTATGTTGAGTGGACTGTTTTGAAAACTGTTTAAAAAGAATATGGGTTGATTGGATGTAGGGTTGGTCTGTCCAAGAAAATATTCTCTCGGTCCAACCAAAGATTTTATGATTTGAGAAAAGACTCAGCTGTCTGTTGGGTTGATGGTTTGTGAAAACACCGAAGACATTCGCTATGGGTTAAAAAGTTAAACGTTCAGAAGATGAGAATCAGACTTGGGTAATTGGGCAATGCAAATGTAGAGTTGGACAGTCGGTTTAGCCGAAAATTGGATGGATATGGAGACAGTGTCTTGAACAGACAGATAAAAGATTAGACAAACAAGTTTGCTGTATTGATGAACTGTTGGGTTCATGGTTGGCAAACAAACTGCACTGACAGTTGGTTAGACACAAATGGTTTGTTGGTTTAAAAAAAGTGACAACCAGATAGAGGGATGACGGATTGATTTGTTGAAAAGATGTAGAGTTGGGCAGTTAGTTAAGCTGAAAATTGGTCTACAGATAGTTTCTTGCAAAGACAGTTGAAAGATTTGACAAAGGTTTGCTACCCAGATTAATTGTTGGGGTTGATAGCAAGTAAACCGCACTGATTGTTTTTTTTGCCAACAACGATTTATTGGATGAACTGTTGGAGTTCAGATGGGGGGGTGACTTCTGTAATTTGATGAAAAGACCCAGGGTTGGAAAGTTGTTAGGGTTGGTTGAACAAAAAGGATTTAATTAACAGACAATGGTTTGCAGCCCACATGGACGGTTGGGTTGATGGTTGGTAAAGAAACACAGAGGTTGATGGGAGCACTGATGGCTTGTTGGATGGACTATTAGTTAAAAAAATTCAGATGGAGTAATTGGGTAATTGGACAAACAGGTGTAAGTTTGGACAGTGGATTGGGGATACAGTTTTTTGGACAAACAAATAAAAGATTTGATGAACAGACAAAGGTTTGCTGCCAGGTTGAACTTTTGGGTTAATGGTTTGGATAGAAACTGCCCTAAAGATTGGTTAAATTTATTTTTTATAAAGGTTAGAAAGGATGTCGCCATACCTTGAAGAACAAGTTGTAAGGGATGGCAGTTAGTTGGACAGTTTCTTAAACACCACCAGTTGGGGAAGTAACTTGGGTAATTGGACAAACATATGTAGAGTTGGACGGTTGATTAAGCGGACAATGGGTTGGATATACAGACAGTTTCTTGGACAAACAGATGAAACATTTGACCAACAGACAATGTTTTGTTATCCAGATGGACGGTTGGGTTGATTGGTTAGATAACAATGGTTTGTTGGATTGATTTTACCCTAAAAGACTGGTTCATTGGACAGCTTTGGAAACCTTTTTGACAAAGAACTGCCTTTAAAGCCAGACACAGCTGCTTACCTCTATGATGATGATCATCACTCGAGTGCTTTTTCTTTTTCTTGTGAGAATCCCCTCCTAACAGAAAAAGGTCTGAATCCTAAAACGACAAAAACACTTACGGAAACAACAGTCTGATACCGTACAATGTATTTGTGACGATAAAGTTCACATGTGTTTATTAAACTACAGCTTGGGCTAGAATGGATGGAAAAGTAATGCTCCGATCAGGGTTTTCTCAGGAAGTCTGCAGCAATCCTTATCTAATCGAGAGCTACCAAATTAGTGAATAGATCAAAACAAGTGTGTTAACATAAAACTTTGAATGTTTATTATTTGCATTTGAATGGCACATGCTCAGTTGTGCTAGTGGTATATTGAGTGTAAAATTTCAGATTCAGACTCTGACGGCAAAAGTGTGGAAGGTTACAGTAATTTTCTGTAAAATACTACCGGTAATTAAAATTATTTAGATCTTCAAGGCATAATAGGTTTTTTAAATTAGGACTCCACCATCAGGTGCTTCAACGAAGTTCTGTTTTTATTGTAGTATTGAATCCATGCGACACCTAGTGGTGAAAAAGTTTCATATCGCTTTAATCAACAACTGACTAGTCATGGATCAACAGGAAGTTGCCTCACGCAATAAAAGTATTACCTAGTTTTGCTTTTAGAAGCCTGATCCAAGCATCTCTAAACATCTCTAATCCATTGACAATTGAAGGAACAACAGTCCAACTCCTTCTCTGTTCACGTCAGACCTATCCGGTAACATCGCATCAAGTTGCTTTTCAGTAGTTTAACTCAAATCAAATTGTATTTCAGGTACCATTTCTCAAACAATCTCAAAGAGTTAGTATCTGATGCAGCTTGATGTTGAATGTTACGAAAGGCCCTGCTGTTACCTTATGGTGTTTCTTGGAGGTTTTGCAAACCTGCGCTGCGATTTCTTCCTCCTCTCGCAACAGATCTTTGTACGAGCGCTTCTTCTCTCTCTGGCTGCGCCCCGCTACGAGACCAACCTCTCCTTCCATCCCAGAAATATCTACAAGTGAAAAACATTTTAGCATGTTGTGTTTTTAATAGTCATGTTTGAGAGTCTTCTGTGATAAACTTTACCCATCATTCCGTACTCCTTTGTCTCCTCAAAGATCAAATCCAATCCTGCTCTCACAGTCGAGGGATCATCTACGGGAGGGAGAAAACACTGGATGTGTTGACGGAAACTGTGTGAGATTGCACTGGCAAGAAGGGCTTGAATGCTGCCATAGAATAAAAGGCGGAACATTGAGAAGGAGATCTACAAGTCTTATTGAACTTTTGGTTTCCATTCAGCTCCATCATTTTGTAAATTCCGCTCCTTTCATCTTTAATCTCTTGAGTAGAATTCAAAAGAATGATTTTACTTGGAGAAATGTCTGTCCATGAGTGGCGTGACAATGAGAAATTAGGGTGTGATCACCCACACTTTTGCTGGTATCAAAGTTTAATCCCCCAGGGTCACGTTCACATACACATATGTGGATTTCTTATATACATATGTGGAAGGTACGTTCAAAAAATTGTTCTTTCCAATACGCAGGTTGCGTGAACATGAGCACACTTACAAAAGTAGATCACCTTACTCCTTCTCCATCTCGTTTACATACATTTAAATATATCTACAAGCACAATTGAATGAGAAACTCAAAATCAAGCGGTTGCCTCATTTTTTCAAAAACTGTATTTAGAGTAGGGCTGGGCATTTTACCTCGAAATTAGATTTTAGGGTCGATTATGATTATTGAACTATTATTTTACTATAATAGTATTTTTGCCCTCGTAGTTCACTGAGATCTACAGTAAAAATGCTCACGGTTTACAAGTAAGAATTATAGAATGAAGTGTATGTTACTTGATTATTAAAATAATTGAAGGTAGCACATGCACTACTATCTATGACTATTTATTGAACATCAATAAATGAAAAATCGACCTGGAAAATTTTGAACGATTATAGCTTCTGAATCGCTATTACGATTACTTTTAGATTAATTGCCGAGCCCTAATTTAGGGTCCTTTTACAGTGGTTTAGAAAGAAACTTTGTCTTTTGTTGCTAATATTAAACAAGAAAATTTGAGTTTGTCAGCTACGGTCAATGTTACGGTTCTGACTGGTCAACTTTTTAAATAATAATGAGATCCATCATGTACGTTTAACATTCTGTGCCAGAACAAGGACAATAGAGCAAAAACATTTTGCTGGCTGTAGCTGGATTGATCATCATCTTATGTTAAAATCTCTTGTCAAAATATCCAACACATTTTGAATTCTCAGTTCAGGAATCCGTTCACAATCAGATGGCAAAAAAGCCAGATTAACTTTTATCTGCACGTACAAATAACTCTTCTAAAAATGTTAATATTTGATGCAAAGTGATGCATTGAGAAGTTTTTTAACTCCTAAATTCACTCGGACAGATCACTCTCCCAGGCACATCTTACTTAAATTGAATACAATAAACAGGATAATCTATAAAGTAACATCTCAGTCACTCTTTAATGTCTGTGGTGATTCCATCAGTGATGCAGAAGGGTTTAAAGCACCCACGGATTCAGACCAGTGACCGTTCAGTTCCTGCAACACATCTGCTCTACAAAAGCTTCCAATGATCCTTCATCAAAACAAGCGACAAGATCAGCCATGTCGCATATCGTTTTACATTTCCCGCCTCCCGTCGAGTAAAAGCACGCTCGCACACCCCCTTCCCATCTCTCCGAGACGATCAGGTGCTTTGTGTTTATGACGGGAGAAGCTACGATCTCTCAACCAGGTCCAGGGGCTCTTCTTCCCGCGGCTCCAGAGCTCGCAGGCCGGCATCGGGTAACAACGAAAACAACGTAGCATTTCCTGCCATGCAATTTTGGGGGTTTCTACATTTCTGCAAAACTGGCATGGAATGCATGTCGCCTGCAGTCACATTTTAGAAGTTTTGAGCAATAATCAGTGAAATATTACCTCAGGTTTTGCTGTGGGGTCAGTTGGCGCGCGCCGCCATCTTTGATGGGAGTCAACAACAAAAGCTGCGGTGGAGGAGGAGGAGGAACATATCACAACAATGAGACATTTACTCTAAACTATTGCTTGTTACAAGTTAATTACAGGTTATAGTCACTTTAACAAAAACAATTGATCACAGTTTTAGTTGGACATTATTATACGTGACAAGAAATTTCTCCAATGTTACATAACCGTAATATTTTTGTAATATTTGGATCTATCCATATCTAAATCTGCACACACGAACGCAAGTTTTAGACAGACAGGGGGAAATGTTGTTGTAAGTTTCTAAGTAAACACATTTCTAAATCGAATCAATAGTTGGTAATCCGCATCTATTTTGTAACTACACTTGAAGAATGTCTGGGATGTTACAGGGTTATAGTCAGGTGTATAATCAAAGAATTAATTATCATCAATTTTACACATAGACCGAAAGCCGGTCATGAATTGAAACTGAAATAGGTGTGTAGGAGGCTTTAAAGCTCAGAGTGTAGAAACTAATGGGATCCAAGGGTACCCGTGTATTGTCATTATGACAATTGTCATTACAGTTCCAATTTATCCAATTCTCTTGAATAAACCTCCAAAATGGAGTAAGAAAATGATGTCTTTAGAAAAAAAACAAACCTTTGAACAGATAATACCAGGAAATATTGATTAATTGCTGCGTGATTCCAACAAACACTGCTTAATATGCAACCTGCTCTCTAATGAGACATATACGATCATCCACGGTGTAAAAGAAGTTGGGGATCACTGATGTAAATACTCCAGGTAGAATTCAACAAGACGAAGTGGTTCATGAGCTAGACACAAAGGCATTAAAAGATTTATTTGGCAGTCTTTGAGTCATTCACAAAAACACTTAACAGTGGCACAGTAGGCAACAATGAAGGCATAAAAGAAAGGAATTCCTATGTTTCTTCAGGAATTAAAGGTCATCCATCATTTTAAAACTGAATTAAAATCAAATAATTGTGTTACATCATAAATACATATTTTTCCCAACCAGAGCACCCGTTGTTCAGTCTGTTCTTCTGTCCAGCTCTACCCATCTCCCATCTTCTGCATCTGAATACTGAGAGAGGTGAAGCTCGCCAGTAAATCTGTCACTTCATCCACCTGAAAGAACCACACCGATTGAGGTTTTTCAGATAAACTTTCTAATGGAAAAAAAATATTCAGCACTCTTTTTGTGGTAGCATTAATCATCTTTAAACCGTGATAGTAGCTTCAGAGAAGGAGTTTTGATTACGCTCTCTGCATTTTCGATTTCCCTTTCGAAGTTTTCCATTGCATAAGTTACAATTGTCATTCTTTTTTTTTATTATCAATTTCTTTTTCTTTGTTTTAGCTGAAACTGGCCAATGTTTATTGCTTCATCTTTCAAGGACCCCATTTAGTAGTTGTAAAATTTCAAGAATTTTCCAGGACTTACCGGTATTCTGAAATCGTAACAAGTTAAGGCCAAAATACACAGACCCAAACTTTCAGTGAAAATCAAGTGCACCAATGGAAATGAACATTGAAAGCAGGCCCTTTTGATGACGTGAGTATGACGTTCGGTGGCGCTCATCCCACATATCATACTTTGTACAGGAAACAGGAAAAAATAGTGCGACACAAATCCACTTTTCTCTACATTTTTGTCATAATATAAACCACAGTACATCCATGCATTTTCTCTGTGTTTAATTTCTTCTCTGCTGTCGTCTATTTCCTTTCTGTTTCCCCCCATGTGGCGCCAAGTACTGCCTGTTCTATCTACAGGCAGGGAGAGTCATTGCAACAATATTTCCTTGACCCAGACAAAGAGCACCCTGCAGAGAAGCCATCTGAAGATTCCTGCAAATCTCAATTTAGACCAGTGTGTATTGGCCTTCTTGTGTATTTAAAGTTGCATGTAAAAGAATCTGAAATGCTTACTGACATTTTACTCCATTTCGGTAACCCTCCAACACATTGTGTGCAACTGGTCCCCCCCCTCCAAAAAATGATTCTCATTTCGCAAGTGTTACCTGTCGTCTGGTGCGAGTATTCTGCAGTTGGTTCGAGATGTGCTCAAGTTTCTCTCTCTCCTCACTCTGCCCCATAATATTCAGATACTCCCGCAGCATCTGAATGATCTGCAGACACAAAAACAACAAATAAATGTTATGTGAGAAAATTTGCATTGTTTTATGCACACCTCTTTTTATGTAAATCCACTTCCTGTCATTGCCATTAATTCATGGCTGACCACACCCCCTTTTCCTTGGGCTTTTCCCAAATGTCTCAGGGGTGTTGTGACTTTAGCTTAAGGTTGAGAAATTTCTCCACAGTATCTGCAATTTTACACGATTTCATCATACAATCACAGCATGCACAGGTGTAAGATTACCTGGGTCACCTCTCCTCTGAGGGTCTCTAAGCTCCGGGAGTCTCCCTCCTGCAGAATGTTGAGCTTGGAGCGGGCAAGATGCAGAGGAGTCCTTCCAGCACGGTCCAAAGCATCAACTCGAGCCCCTGAAGAGACATATTTTGAACCACGGTTAACACAAGAAACATCTGATTATTCAATAATCTGTTGTTTTTAAATAATTTAATAATAACGAACTGATCTAAATTCCATTGATCCTACCTCCTCGCAGTAAGGTTGTGATGACAGGGACATGGTTGGTACAGGCGGCTGCAAAAAAAGCATTAATTTGTCTATTGAGAGAAGTATTCTCAGTGTTTGAAGAACTTTAATCAGTTTAAGATCAATATCATACCCAGATGCAGCGGGGTGTTCCCCAGGCTGTCCCTTTGGTTAGGGTCAGCTCCGTAACTCAACAGCAACTGAACTAAAATTGATAGATTAAAACAGAAATAGATGTTAACCCATGAATCATTTGTTCAATAAATAAATAAATAAATAAATAAATATATATATATATATATATATATATATATATATAAACCAGTATTTTTCAATATTATGTTTGTGCCCCGACAAAAAGCACGAATTGATTTCAGTTTTTGATTCTTCTGGTTTTCAATCCGTTTTTCGCAAACACTGTTCCGCATATTCAAATGTGAATATTATGGCAAGTTTTTGTTTTAAACAATTTTTCATATTGTTTGTTGGGAAGCTTAAGACAGTGGACTACAAGCCACTCAGAGTTGAGAGTGAACAGCTCTCTGGGGCTAAAGTGCCACCCTCATCTGCTTCTAATTGGCTGGAGCCTGAGTTTCTTCCAATAATCAGTGTGACACATGAGACTAATAAAGATGCCTCTTTCTGCAGACTGGATAAGTCTCACCAACTGAAAATGGAGTTCGTTTTAATCGCAAAACAGTATTTTGAAAAACCACCCTAAGTTGTAATTATTTCTACTTGGAGAATCTGACCTTACCAATAGCCTGGTTTCCATTGCAGGAGGAGAAGTGTAAGGCCGTCCTGCCTTTGTCGTCAGCAGCACAGGGGTCAGTATCATCCTCTAGTAGCCTTCGAACTGAACCCACAATTATAAGCAAATCTTCCTTCATAAAACTGTCCAATTCACGTTTTGTGAGCCTCACCTGTATCAATATCATTTGCGTTGGAAGCTTCACGAAGTCTTTTCATAGCTGAGTAAGAGAAACACAAAGACACGGTTAACAATTTTGGGTCATGGCAAGTATGATGCCTATTTAGCTGAAGAGTACACATTGTTCGGAACATTAGGGACCACTGGCCCAGATGGAAATCGTTATTGATGTATGGTCGCAGTACAGTCTCAACAGATTGCAATGTTCCTCACATAATTTGCTTTCAATCACTCCATGGTTACATTTAGCAAGCTATGGGAACCACGACTTCATCGCAGTGGTGCCATCCTTGTGGAATGCCCTTTGTTTGGACTTTGTTGAGACTTTTATGGTCTTCAAGGCCTTTGAGAACAAATTAACAAATGAGACTACTAAATTTACATTCATGTTTTGTTCTGTTATTTTTTGGAGTACTTGTATTTTCGGCAGATTTCATGTTGAATTCAAGTCTTTGGGTTTCATGCTTTTAAGTTTTTTTTTCATTCTATAAGGCAAGTTGTTACCCAAACCAAGTTTTCTTGCACACTGTCAGAACTTGTCTTTTATAAGCATGTCATGGTATTTTATCCCCATGTTTTCTTCATCCTTAGGGGGTATAAAACGGTCATAAACGTCCCCACAGCATTACACTCCCACCACCATGTTTCACCAAGGGAAAGGTGTTTTTGTTAGTTAATATTATTATGTATTTAGTGGGGGGGGGGGGGGGGGGTGAATAAAATTACAACTAGTAATAGAGAAGTTACATATTGCATACAAAAAGAAGCTACATATTACATAACGATTTCCATAACTATAATCTTTATAAGTTTATTAATAACAATTATGTTTAGTCAGAGCACAAACACACCGTGCATGTCTTTTCCAATGGGCCCCATGCTCCTCCGGGCTCTCGCCAGGCGCCTCACACGGCTGGAGCAGATCTTTCCTGGGGAGCTCCGCCCGGCCTGCAGCAGTTCACCTGGCCGCCACAGCAGATGGAGGTAACGGAGCTCTGTGTCAGCTCCAGGCCCCGTCCGACTCAGCTTCAGGGCGCTTAGGGTGTCCAGGCGAGAAATGCCAAACCCAAACGCCCCTGCTGTCGCCTCCATGGGCGACTCACTAGATGTTTTCTCCGTGGTTTCCCCGGTGGATTCATTGAGCAGGGTGAACTCACCTTCGGAGCTGGACCTATCGCCTTCCGAACCGGAAGTAGCTAGTGGGCTGACTGGGCTCGAACTGTCCAAGTTCATTTTTATTGGTGTTCGCTGAACCTAGATAGCGAAGAAGCAACATCTGTTCCACTAACCTAAATCATTTTCTTTGACAGAAAGGGTTATATTTATGACTGTTGCACTCCAGTCGATTTACAATAAAATAAACGGCTGTGGGTTTTGTAGTAGTTTAATAATGTGGCGTCTTAACTGTGTCTCATCGTGTTGTTATGAAACGAGAGGCTGACAGAGCAAACATGGAGGCAATTCAATGTTTTGAGCTTGGTTTCAGTAAAACACAATCGGATTGGTTGGTGTAAGGGCATGCTCACATTAACAGCCAATCGTCATCGATTTTGCTGAAGCACTCCAAACAGAGTTGTGACAGTAACGGAACAAATATGTATAATATATTTTAAACGTACACACATGCGCACACACAGAAACCATAAAATAAATACACAATCTTACCAATCAGTGCTTTTATGAAAAATATAAGTTATATAGAGAAATATAGTTATATTTCATTTTATAGTTACTTAACATATTTTTTGACAAGAGAATTAGAACATTCTTACAATGTTTGTTAAAAAAACATTTCCACCTATTCAGAATGTGTATCTGTTTTATTACACATTCTGATAAGTTTACTTTTTAGTTATGGTCATTGCTTTAAAAACTTTAAGAAACCAATACAACTAGATGCACACAAACTTTGATGTTGGCCTGTAAAAGTGCATTTTTTAAGTGTTTGTGCTCCATTAATTAACGATTTTCCTGAGCTGATCTGCAGTTTTTTAATAGGTTGCTGGAGTAAACACTGGTTTGCTAGGGAGGAGTTAATGGCATCAAGAAAAAGTTCCCTTGCCACTATGAATTATATAAACCAAGTCCTATGCTCCTAGCATTTTTAAAGCTGAGATTTCATAGGTAAAAAAAGTGTAGTTGCAATGGTGGAGTCAGTGACATTATGTTATATTAGTCATAATGTTCTAAAATAAATCAATTCTCATGCCTCTTAAGTTTCTATAACAGAGAGAGAGAAATGCCAAATTGTTTGCTATGGTAAAAAGCCTAGTTGCTATTGAGGGGTCTTGGGTTACCTTAACATTCTGAATGTCACTGTAACACAAAACAACCTATTTATATCATTTACCTAAGCTGAGATATGTTTCAGAAAAATGTTGGTTGCTAGAGTAAAGAGTTTGTTGCTAGGGAGCTGTCAGTGATGTCATAAAACTTAAGCTGTAGCTATTATTATCAAAAACAAACATCCATTTCTCTACTGAACTCCTTCTATGGCCTGTGGTTGACATACTTCTGCAGTGATTGATATGCTCTTGCTTAGTCCCGAATGAACGTCATTTACCATCATTCTCCCTACTGTCCTATCTATTCAAACTAAAGGTTAAAAAAAGGGCAAAAATAAATCTTACAAAAAAAATTAGGTGATTGTAGCACCCAACATTCTAAGAGGTATATTTGAAATTTTTTGTTGGAAGCAAAAGACGAATAACTGTATGCTTGCTTTGATAAGCCAACATAAATATTGTTTAAATGTCTTTATTGTATAAACATAAATATATGTCAATATGTCATAGAATAGTATCAAAAAATAAGTTAACCACTATATTAAAACTCAAACGGTTGAAAAAAAAACAAATGCTATAGTTGGTTTGGCATCAAACATGGTAACAATACGCATTATTCAATCTTTGCTCGTTAATCAGCATGCTGGATCTGTAAGAAAGGCGCTTCTTGTAATTGAGGCATACAGGAAAAAGGTATAAAAACTATTTTCTGAGTGGGTGAGGTCTAGGTTTTTGGTTCCATTAAGTTCTGAGTCAGATCAAAAAGTTCATAGTTCATCATTGACATGACGACACCACCAGTTTGTTTGAGGAATTTGGGAAGTGATGCGTCGTCACCAGGTTCTGAATCTCCCTGATGATCCTCCATGAGACCTGCATCTCGAGCGTGTTTCCATAAGTGATGGTTTCCCACAATACCTTGCTTCCTTAGATAACCTTGGCGACAAAAGATGGGTGGAGCACGGCTGGTGAGGGACAGAAGAAAGCAGGATTCTAAGAAAGATTGAGAAAAGAAACATGGTTAGTGAGACTTTTCTCTTAATTCAGTTTCTTGCACAATAGAAAAGTTATACTGAGTCACGAAGGAACTGACCAGCATAGAAGGCTCTGAGATCTGCTCCGAGACAGTGCTCTAGGAAGCGTCGCAGAGGCTGTGTGTGAGATATTGGCTGATCCCATTCAGTCAGAAAGTCTTCAACCATGTGATGAAGGGCGTCAGGTCGAGGGAGTGGCCAACCAACCGGACGCTGTCTCATGTTCTTCTCTGCGGAACATAAATGTGCTCTTTAAATACTTCCCTAAACAGCCGTTTATGACATCAACAGGAAATGCTAATTTGAGGGTTCTTTACTCCAGTGTAAACTTCACCTGTAGGTACCGTGTTGTAGTAGTACAAGACCGGATGAAGAAATTTAGACTTCCAGGCTTTGGTCCATTCTGACTCGGCTCGTCCAGGGCCAAGCGTGTCCGTCTGGTTAAGCCCATATTGCATGATCAGCACCAGGAGACCCTGATCTGAGATGGGGAGTCCAGAGAGAACATGCAGCTGAGGCAGGGCCTGCAGAGGAAACTCCTCCAGATACTCGCAGTGAGATCTGTAAGATGAAGGGGTGTGTCGATTATAAGGATCGTTACGAGCTGTTCGGGAGTTATCCACAAGGAATATTTAAAATTTCCTTCCTGAGCTATGTCTTTCGATCTCAAGCTCCTTCTTTCCAGAGCCTTTTCCTTTTTTCCAGAGCAACTTCTTTCCTGAGTTCCTTCCTTCATGAGTTCTTCCTTCCTTCTTGAACTTCCTTCCTAAACCCCTTCCGTCCTTCCTGAGCTCCTTCCTTCCAAAGCCCCTTCTTTACTTCCTGAGTTCCCTCCTTCCAGGGTTCCTTTCTGTCTGCGCTCAGTGCTTTTTCCTTAATAAGTTCTTTCCTTCCAGAGTTACTTTCTTTCTGAGATTCTTCTTTCCTGTGCTCCTTCCTTCCTTCCTTACTCCTCCAAACTCCTTCCTTCCAGAGTTCCTTTCTTTCTGAGCTCCTTCCTTCCAGAGTTCCTTTCTTCCATGAGCTCCTTCCTACTTTTTCGAGCTCCTTCCTTCCTGAGCTCCATTATTCCCAAACTCCTTCCTACCTGATATACTTCCTTCCTCCTTGAGCTTCTTCCTTCCTTCCCAAGCCACTGCTTTCCTGAGTTAAAGCATCCCAGTTTCAAATTACCATAAAATATTGTCAGAATCTGATCGGTTCATTGGTCTCTTACCCTCGGAGTAAAATAACATCCCCAAGAACACCGAACATCTGGTAGGTTCCTGAGGCTTCATTGACCCTCCTGAGGATCCAGGGCAGCAGCTGGGTGACGGGAAACTTTGTAGCAGGCCAAGCAATATTATGATAACGCTGCTCCAGGATTTTATGAACAGCCCGAACTGTAGAAGCAAAACAGAGATCCTTTATGAGCCCCAGCATCTTTGTGATCAATGAGCCCCAGTACAGCAAATTGTAAAGCCTAAAAATGGCGATCAGATTTCAAAAGTCGACAATATTTTCTTTAATTGGTCCAAAAGTAAAACAAAAAACAAAACAAAACAGATGGTTACATTGTTTTTGCCCACATTATTTGGCTCTAGTTTGCTTTGAAAGTGTAAATAATTACTAGATTCATTATTTTGTTGTCCTATATTAGCTTGATTGGGTTTCTGTTTCTTCAAATAATTTGCTGTGATTAAAACACGTGTGTCATGCTCAATGCATTGATGTGAGGTGCAGAGCTAACCAGTGTAACGAAATCCATGAACAAAACCTCCTGCAGAGATCCGATAGTCTCTGGAGTGTGCGGCTGTGCCCAGGACAAACATATTCGGCGTTCCTCTACCCTCGTACCATGCTGTTACTGCAGGCAAACGCCCACGAGCACCGGTGCTTTGAGGAGGCCGCGCAGACCTGTAAAACAGACGTCAAGTAGTATTGCATTTTATAAAAAGTGTATATAACTAATCATACCCATCAAAAATGGAGAAGTTGAAGCTGAAACCCAGGCAGCGAATCACCCGGTCGTACGGCTGTCTGAGCGAGAAGTTATCCGTGTGGTAACTCGGCAGATTTTGTCCTGAGATGTTTTTCCCGCTCTGTTCTTCCAGGAGTTCCGAGAGAGTTAAATACAGTGGCTCATTTCCCTTTAATGCTGCTTGATGTCCTTTCTTTGCTCTTCTTTGCTTCCCTTCTTCTCTTGCTCTATGGACAATAGCAATGTCCTCCAGTCTTCCCTCTACGAGGCCATCAAGAGATTTCAGCTGGTACGTGTCTAACAACTCATTGTTCACAGCCCTAAAAACAATCGCATTATAATCAAATTAAATTACACATGTGAGTTTAACAGCAATACAAATGAACCACCAACAGCATAACCTATCGACATTATTTTAATAGCTTAGCACTCAGAATTTTATTTGAGCTGATTGAAATGTTCTCTGTTCACACACCTTCTCGTATTACAAGATCTGCTTCTGTTTTGTTCCTTGAACAAGTATTTGTAATGATTGTAGCTGAAAAATCGATGATACCTGAGATCCCCGACATAGTGCGTCTGCCATGCAAGCCGTACTGGGCTTGGACTGTACAAGTGAATCCGACTCGCTCTTCCCAAGATGCTTTGCGCAGTCTCGAACGCAGAGTTCCCTTTGCCAAGGATTAATACAGACTGGTCCCTAAACACTTCTGGATCGGTAGGAATAGACTCGTAACCCTCCACCAGGTCAGAACCTTGAAAGTTGACCTGCTGAGGAACCCACAGGCCGGTGGACACCAACAGAACACTAAAGAGAGGAAGCAACTTATATATTAAGTTGCACCTGCAAAACTTTTACGTTGATTAAATTAAAACTAACCAATGGAAGATGCAACCACAAATGAACTGTCCCTTTAAATATGCAAATGAATACCTGCACTGATAACTAACTCCAGTCTGGTCAGTCAGAACATAGCCTTGGTTTCCGTTAATGTCTGCTGCTGTAATTCTCCCGACATCAGTTCCATATTTAACCTTCAGCCCCAGCTCCTTCACAAACATCGAGAGGTAACGAGGAAAGTCATCAGCACTGGGGTAAAGTTCTCGGGTCATTCGCTGAAAAAGGAGATCTGGCCTGTCACTCAACAGTGAGTTCCAATCATGACGCAGGTTGAACTCCCGGTTCCGCCTCCCAGTGTAGATTTTGTTAATGCTGATGAGTTTTCTGTGCCGGGGATATCTGTAAAGAATACATTTGTATCGTATGTGTTCAGCGTGAGTAAGGAAAAAGTCTAAACTAGATTTTCCACTATAGGCTAAAGGTGGCAAAGGTTATAAGCAATTTGCAACAATTAATTATATCTTTAACTAAAAGGTGGCGCTGCTATACAATTTTAAATTCTATTTAAATTAGGACCAATGTGCATCACAAGTTTTGTAAAGATACAAAAGTCCAAACGTACATTTTTAGTCCAAACTGAGTTAGAAGCTAAAATAAATTGTTTATGTATCCTGACCAATAGGGGGCATCATATTGAAATTGTACTGGCAATCTCAGAACATGTTTCTCGTGACATATACCAAGTTTCGTTCCAATACCATACGGTCTAGTGGAACTAATTTTGTAGAAACTGGACAATTTTTTTTTGTGTGAGTTAACTGTTGGTGAATTTGCATAGTGAAAAATTCTTATATAGCATCCATTCAAGTTTTCAAGTTGGCATGAGGAATTGTGTTTATAACCCCATAATTCAATATTTATTAGCATAAACATGAGTGACAATTGTGGTGGCGCTAGAGAGTTAGTGGGTCCGAGACTCCAAACTGGGTCAGGTGACCCAAATTGTATCAGCGGACACCAAATATTCTGCAGACACTTGGGCAAAGTTACTTACCGGTAATTAACAACATTTTCACCAGCATATTATGAACGATATATGTGCAAGCGTTTCAATAAATGTGAATTATCAAAATGTTGTATTATTGGAATCATATGCATCTCTTCATTCAAGAGCTTCCTAACATTTAAACAAAAAATGTGTTGATGTGGATCTAAATTTTACATACATGTCAAAGAAACTCCCAGGTCCATCATTTCTCTCCAGAATGATGTAATCTCTCTGACTCTTGGACAGAAAGTAGCCCATCTGAAGACCCGCAGGTCCGGCTCCCAGCACACAGTACTCATGGCTCACAGTGTAATTACTAGCAGGAAAACCAGAGCCCAGCAGGACCAGCAGACACAGGAACCTGAAGGCAGCCTCAATCAGACTCATGGGACCTGGGGATGGAAATAACATCAAAACACTCCTCAAGGAGCCTCACCATCAGGGATCTTCAGTACATGCACTGAAAACAAAACTTGTTAAATACAGAATTTAAGCTATTCAGATAATTAATTGTTAATGCATTTTGTTAAAACATTCCATAGCTCAAAATAATAAAACACAAGATTGAAAAAAGATGAGATTTTTAAGTCAATGATGGCTCCCCTGTTCACCCCTGGTGATGTGCGAGACCAGAAGAAAAAGTCTCATGTTTTTCGTAAGGATCAAAGAGTTAAAACAACATACCGGCTACTAAAGTTACCCCTGAAGTCCCTTAGAGAGAGAAAACATGAAAATAATAAGCAAACGTGTTAGAACTACATCTTTGCTAAGGCACGGTTTTCATAACAGCTTCCACGGCAGTAGGCGGAGCTTTACGTTCTGACGTAACGGAGAGACGCAGGTTGTACGTCTGACAAGCCAATGAGCGACAAAATGGGAGTGGCTTACACGGATGTTTACTTTCTATATTTGCTTTTTTTTAGCAAAAAAAGTTAACAGCGGGAACCACGTTTTTCGCCTAAAATCACCCCCCCACACACACAACACATTCAACAGAAAAAACGTTAGAAAGACATTTTCTTTAAATATTACACATTTATTAAAATTAAATTATTATAACAACGTTTATAATCCTAACGGCGAAAAACAACTGTTTAAAAAAAACTTTTTTATATTCGCTCATTTGGAAAATTTTTACTTTTAATACTTCCATGAGATTTAGTGTTATTAAAGTTTCCCCATCGATTTTAAACAGTACACGTTTACTTACTTTGTTAACCCAAATGTTACGTGTCAATGCTTTGATTAATTAAAAAAGCTTTCTAGATAATAATTGATAAAAGTAATGTAATATTTAACAATTAAAGCAGTGTTTTGATTTAGATCTGGTAAACTAGCTCCTAAACGATTTAGTTTTGACATGAAACGGCTACATGTGCAAAATTGGGACGTACAACACCAAATGATTTGAAAGGAATCAGCAAGTTTCAAAATAAATCGCATTACTGCAGTAATCCGCGCTGTCATGTTTCGTGAGGGGTCACTGCAGTTATTTCTGCTGCGTCACGTTTAGTGGACCGCCAACGCAGCATCAGCACAAACATAAAATCCAATTTTTATGAGAATGACGGCCCCACAATAAACCTGCAACATGGTAATAAACCTATGCTAGCACATTGTAAGAATTTAAAACAAAAAAGAGGAGAATTTAAGGCTAAACGGGGCCGTCCTGAGAAACTGCTGAGATTTGTCCGTGGACGGAAACTGCTGCGTCACGGTTAGCGCAAAGCAAGCCTGTTGATCTGGCTCAACATTTTTCACTTCCTCCTCCAGAACTCGTGAGTCAGAATGGAAGGAGGGTATATAAAATGAAGTAGGGACGAGGGAGAGCTCAGAGACACGGAGAACACAGAGAAAGCAACACAAAGAAAGAACTGCAAAAAACTACATACAGAACAAGTAAGAAATCTTAAATGAGCTTTATTCCACTTTAAATCTGTGCAAATGGAGATTCCCTTACAAATATCTGATTGCTTAGGAATGGATTCCATCAAAAGCATCGAAAAAGAGCTCCTTGGAAGGTAAGAACAAAGCTTTTTTTAATTATAATAGTGATTTGGGGATGTGTTCTGCACTTTAACTTTTACATAATAAACACATAAGTTTGGATTTGTAGTTTCACATTATATATATTTTTTAAATATAAAATTTATGTCGCAAATGAACCAATATGGGCTTATAGTGTGCATATACACATTAAACACACTACAACTTATTCAGATTTTAAAGAAATGTAACTTCCCGGGGGTTCACGGGGTTGTTGTCATTTGTTATGAGGCAAAATCTAAATTGAAATCAAACTTTGATTTAGAGACAAATATCTCTTGTTGGTTTATTAAAGATTTCCAGCAGTTGCATCTGGAGTAATTCTGAAGTTCAAGTGCAACGGTTTTATGCAGGTGTTCATAAAGAATACAATAAAAAAATGAAAGTTAATCATTTACTTTTTTGTAAATTAATGAACAAACGCGGTGAATTTGGCTGGTAGTTGAGGAACTAACCCCAGATCATCAGTAGATGTAGCTTTCTCACATCTTTCTGTCTCTTCATGCAGTCCTAGACACTCTTGATGATGATGTTGAGATCAGAGCTCTGTGGTGGCCATGCCGTTTGTTCTTGATATTTACTGTGTTGGTTGTACATTTGAGGGCATTATCTTCCTGAAGAATATGTTTAGGGTAACCATGCTTCACTGTTGCCCTACATTGTGTCGATCGCCAGTAGACAAATGGCCTTCTGCTACATCCAAATATTTCCCATGTTGACTCATCAGTCCAGAGCACCTTTGGACATTTTACCTAGTTTCCTACAAAATTGACCTTGTTCCCACATTAAAGGTGTTTTTTGGCTATTCTTTCATGATTTGGAAGACCAGAGCCCAGAATTGGACAGACTTCTCAGCACAGTAGATTGTTGCACATAAGTTCCTTGGATTTTTCCTGTTTTGAGCTGATTGCACTGCTAGACATCTTCCATTTTCAAGGGGTGATTAGTTTGACGTAGAGTTTACTTGGCTGATGACTGCGTCTACGATTCTCAACGTTGCTTGTTTTCTTTGTGCTTCTTTAAAAGAGCTTGAACAGCTCATCTCGAAATTCCAGTCTGCTTTGAACTCTTTAGAATCGAGCTCACTGGGCTAAAGAAATTTCTCAATCAGAAGATATCAAACCGACATGATCCGGGTGTGTTTTTGTTGTTGCATGTTTATGACGAGTAACTGAAAGATTCCAAAGTCTGCAGCTATAAGACGACCTAGATTGGTAAAATACTTCTGCTTCCTCCACAGCGACCTGTCTGAGCTTATCAAAGCAGCCACCAAAGAGGTTCACGTCCTTGCTGAGAACACACAACTGATGCTCAGCTACCAGAAAGGCCAGGTCACCCTCACACAGTACAAGGTATCAGCACACAACATTTCAATCCTTTAGATATTCAAAAACTCCACTCAAAATCCTTTAAAACAACGTAAATGACACTTTTTATCCATGCGCTTTCAGCTTCTGCTGTGCTCGCTGTTTGAGATCTACCAAGTGCTGGAGGAGGAGCTGGATAGGAACGCAGAGCACCCAGCCGTTCAGCCCATCTATTTCCCCCAGGAGCTGGCACGCCTAGAGCCTCTACAGAAGGACCTGGAGCACTTCCTCGGGCCCCAGTGGAGGAAAAAGATCAGCGTCCCCGCCGCTACCCACAACTACACCCAGAGACTCCGAGAGGTGAGTCCAGGAGCAAAGCCACCTCAGAACAATTTCTCGAGTTGGGTTTTAATCGCTACGGGGGTCGTGTTCAGACACTTTTTCCACAGTAAGAAAAGCTGCGAAGGAACAGATTGTTTTCATTTTCTTCTTCCACCGTAGAAGTCAATCCCAGCCCTACGAACCGCTTTCGTTAAGTTATGAAATTTGGCACACTTACTGCTAAGCCTATAGGTAATAGTTTATGAGTTTATGCTAATAACTTTTGAACAGTAAATCGTTTAAACGAAATCCCTTGGCTGAAGCTGAATTGTTAATTTTCCATTAAAAAAAGTCTACTGGCTCATTTTATCGAAATTTGTTCCAGATTTACGAACCATGTCGACTAAAAGTTATTCTCAGAACTTTGAATCATCAAACCATTTTCTAATTAGCGAATGATCCTCACGCACATCCGCCAAAATGGCCATAAGGCTGCAACGCTTTAGCCTGTTTACACCAACCCTGGTCTATGGTGTTAAAACCATGATTTGAGGTTTCGGCGCTGTGCCCCCTTGTGGCCTAGAGATCAAATTGGTATCAATATATTTCAGAGTTGAACCATAATCAATTTTACCACCCCTCCCATTCGGAACTGTCAAAATTTGACATATTTCAGTAATGTTTACCCTTAAATTCAAAGTCATCAAGCATGTTTGGCATCATGCCCTGAAGGGACAACCAATTTTAAGGCAGCACCACATTTTTAAAAATGCTAACAGCTTATTTAGCTTGTCATAAATTGCATACTGTCTTTTTCACTGGGTCTTGCCGAGAACAAAGAAACCAATTTTACCAAAGTTAATCGAACTTCCTGTCCGCAATATTGTATTAGGCCAAAAACCTACTTCTCCCAGACTGTTTGTCCGATTTATCAAATTCAAAATGGAACATCCTTAGACCATGTTGGCAAATACCTCATTCTGTCATGTTGATTGGAGTTTTCAATTAACACCATGGGGATTTCAACCCCGTTGTCGCAAGTGGAGTCCAACACTGTATCTCAGCAACGTTTTGGCACCAAAGTTTGTCATAAGTACCCCACAACACAAGTTGCTAACATCATAAAATCTTAAATAACACTCATATCAATTAGTTTTTTTTTATAGTATGCCTAGAATCGCATCGATACGTATTTGTTTTTCTGTTCGATGGTGAAGCTTGGCCCCCTATCAATGCTTGCTCAAGATTTCCTTTACTGTTTGAATTCCAGTGGCAAAGAATAAAAATCTAATTGCCCTTTTAAAACTATAAAGTGTTTGAGATTTTTTTTTTAAGTTGAAAGTGGGCGGAGTTTGTTTTAACAGTTTGCAAATACACTGAAACACCACAGGATTCATTTGTCACGTTCAAGCAACTACTGGAGACACTGGAGAACAAAATTAGCTCTTCCTGTACTGTGTATATTTCCGAGCAAAGCACCTTTTCAAGGGAACTCTCCTCTTTTAAAGCCATGACCCTTTAGGGAAACAAAAGCACTGCATTCATCACTTCTACACTTCCTCTTCAGATCGGGAAGAACAGTCCGGAGCTGCTGGTGGCGCACGCCTACACCCGCTACCTCGGTGACCTTTCAGGAGGCCAAGTGTTGGGCAAGATTACCCAGAAGTCTTTGGGATTGACCGGAAGCGACGGAGTTGCGTTCTTCTCGTTCCCCGGAGTGACGAGTCCCAACAGATTCAAGCAGCTCTACAGGAGCCGCATGAACAGCATTGAAATGACTGAGGAGCAGAGGAGAGAGGTGCTGGAGGAGGCCATCAGAGCCTTCCAGCTCAACATCGACGTAAGGCTCCTGTTGCCATTCACAAGAGTTGGTCACGTGACGCAAATAATCTGTGAGACAGGAAAGATGACGCAGCTTTGTTGTTTCTAAACAGGTCTTCGACGATCTTCAGAAAATGCTGAGCATCACAGAAGAAGCTTCTGGTGAGTGCCGCACAACACTGAGTGAAATGTAGGACATTGATTTCAGCAAACTGACGGCCGATCTGGTTTTGTTCACATGAAACAGGAAGTGATGCAACATGCAGAATTGAATCCAGGAGCTTCTCCAGCTCTCCTGTGCTCCAGTTCGCTTTGGGAGTGGGGATCACGTTGGCCACCGTTGGAATGGGAGTCTATGCTTTTTAACCCAGATTTAATTTCTATCCGTTACTGTAAATATTAACAAAGTGATGAGGTCAAATCTACGGCTGATCGTAACAAACACTTGCCTTGGACTGTTTTTTATTTACTTTCTTGAGAAATAATTTGCTTTAAAAGCATTTCTACACAGATTATCTTCTATATTTTTTCACAATCTATGTTAAAAACTATTTTTGTACTTTCCATTAATGTATTTCTGTGAAATGCAATATTAAAATCAACTTCATTCAGATTTTAAATGAGTGTCTTTGTTAAAGTACAACTAAATAATCCTAGTTTACCATTTATTTTGTCAATGCCAAAGTGATAATTCTTAGATTGACACTGAAAAACAGAAATAGCAACACTTCATTAGATCAGAATTGTATGGCTGAATAAATGTAACTTTTAAAATACTACAAATTCTGTACTTATTAAAACTTTAACTCTTCAAATTCAACATTTTTCTGAAGGAGAAATGATTGAACCTGGAGTTTAAAAACAGCCTAAAAATGGTATTTGGAAATTAATTCAGTTGCTTTGCTTTTAAAATAACCGCAAATAAAGTATTTCCAAATTTCAGACCCTTTCCAAATGCAGTTGCTCACCCTTTTCTAACAAAAAGAGGGGAAAAAAATGAATTTTCAGAGCATTTAAATGGGGAACATTTCTATTTTGGCTGTAAATGTAGTATTTGCACTCAAATCTTCAGATGAGAAATGCTGAATTGGGAGGGAGTAAAAAAAAAAAAAAAAACTGCAATTTAGAAATTAATTCAGTTGCTTTACTTATGAATTAAGCAAATCTGGTATTGATTGTCTCCACATTTTGAAGATTTTTTTTTTGGAGCACAATTCAGTTTTATACCTTTTAAAAAGCCCAAATTAAATTCCACACATTTCCCCTAAACACAAGAATATGGAACTTTGGGAAACTAATTCTGTGCATCACTTTTTAAACTCCAATTTCTTAAAGTTACACATTTTTTTTACACACAAGAGAAATAGTTTGATTGCAAGCTGCACATTTTATTTTTTGTAAAAGCCAAATTTTCCCCATGTCTACCGAAATGCTAGTGGTGTGTCATCATTACATCTGCCCACTTTAGAAGAAACCTTCTGGTTTCACAACTGCTCTCTTCTGTTAAACGAAGCAAAAAAACAAAGGTGTACATTTATGCAGCGATTAAGTCTCGAGGAAACTATTTGCAAAAGCTCAAGTGTTTAATGAGATTATTAAAGGTTGCAACACACTGAAGAAATTGCATTAAAGGAACAATTTCTCCAAACCCCCACTGCTTTATACACAGTACTAGATGCTAAAGCATCGACACATCGAATCTCTGTGACTCCAATTGTTCAGCTTTAACTTCAGGATGCAACTCAAGTGCTGCTAAACAGAAGTGAAGCTACTATACATAAATATTCTTGGGCAGTTAATGATCATAACTGCTTCAGAACAACAGTTTATCCACTTGAACTGCTTCAATAAATGTCAAAAAACACTAGTTCTGATTCTGAAAGACAGAAGTCAATAAATCAGCATGAAGGGAAGAGCAAATTCATGAACCACTGACACCGGAGGCCTATTTGACCCTGTAGAGCACCTTCCTCTGCATGCGGTGCTGCAGCTCGCCCCTCCTCAGCATCAGGTGGAGCACCTTGTGAATGGCGTGCTCGGGGTATTTCTGTTTGGAGAGAGCACAAGCGTTTCAATCCGATGGAGTTTGTCGTTTTTTTAAAGCGTTCGTCAGAAATCCAGCTGACCTGTTTGGTGAAGTCCTGGATGATGCTGTGCTCGGAGACCTGCGAGCCGATGGCGAAGCGCCTCTTCAGCTGCTTCTCGATGCGAGAGATCATCTCCTGGTCCTCCTGAGTGGTGAAGCCTTCAACACCTGTGTGCAAGGAGGTTCTTAGAGAAGGAAACACCTTTGCATCACCGTGAAAAACAGTACTGTAGAAGACCACGAGAGCTAGGGTGACGCTACTCAAACGTTTCTATTAGAACAGAGTTTTTTCAACACAGATGACGTAAAACACATCTTTTAATAAAGAAGAGCACACTGACCGGAGAGGCTGCCGGAGAGCGCAGCGTCCAGCGTGGAGACCTGGAAAAGCCTCAGAGCCTCATCGACCTCTTCCTCTCCAGCGATCGGCTGCAGCTTCATCTTTGCGAGAGACTCAGCGATGCGGACTACAGCCTCCAGCTGCCTGCTCCGAAATGCAGGGGACCATTAACATTACTCCAGGAGTGTACTCGCGGAAATTACATTCACTCCAGGTTTTAGGAGCGTTTTCCCAGTGAAACAACAACAACGGTCACCTGACAGTGATTGGGATGGACACTCGTTTGTCCGACTCCCTCTCGTGCTCTTTCGCTCCGCTCCTCATCAGCACGTATCGGTTCTTCAGCTTCTCCGCCGCAGCCGCAGACAGACGAGGACCACATTTCCTATTAACGAAGACGAACCGTTATCATTAGCCAGCACAAGCGCTCGCAATCGAGTCAGACTCACGTTCTACAGTAGGCGATGTATTTCTTAAACGTGGCGAGAGGAATCTCTCCTTCGACACCTTCCGTCTGGGTCTGAGCGCTCAGGTGAACATTCATCACGTGTCTCGCCAGAGTCTGAATATAAACACAAACAGGCATTAGCTTGAATAAAAATCAACATGCATAGGTTAAAAGTCGCTCATAATGGCGTTTGAGAATGAAATCCTCAAGATGAATCATGGATAAATGGTGGTTTTGTTATGTTAAGCATAGTAACAACTCCCTAGCAACCAAGCTGTTTACCCTAGCAACCAAATCCTTAAAACTATAGCTCAGCTTTGGAAAATAATTGACACGTGGGAGTGGCTAACTTATTTTAATATAGCTTCGGGTCAAAAAAAAAGAACATTATGTCACTGACTCCTCCATAACAACAATACTGTTTACCATAGCAACCACACACATTTTGGCACATCTCCATTTCATCTTAGGAAAATAAGAGATGCAAGGGTTGGTTTAACTCGTATTGTCATGGGAAACATTATAGTATGTTACAACCCTTCCATAGCAACTAGGCTATTTACCATAGCAACCAAATTGGCACATCTCTAGCTCAGCTTTTGAAAGTCATGGAGACATAAGAGTTTGTTCATTTTACTCACATTGACACAGGGCAGAATATATTACGTCACTGACTGTTTTACCAATTTGGTAACCCTCATCTTACAAAATTCATAGACCTGGAGTTTGATTTATGATATTCGTTCTGACATCATTTACAAATAAAGTTAAACAGCACTAGTACAAGCCAACATCAGAGTGTACGCTCAAACTTTAGCGATCTGATTTCAGTTGCTGTACATCAGTTAAACTGGTACATCCCTATTTAAAAAAAAAGGCCAAAAGTGGAACAAATAAAAGTGTATTTTGAGTGTTTCCATGGCTTTGTTGTTGAAGCCCAAACGAAATACATGCACAACCAACATTTGAAGACAAACTCGTTGATTCTAGGAGTCACTTGAATAGATGGTGCTCTTTTGCGACCATGTGAAGGACAGTGTTTGCTGCTCTCACCATGTCCCGCTGCATATCATGCTGGTCTTTGATGATGAAGATCATGTCGAATCGAGACAGGATGGTGGGCATGAAGTCAATGTTGTCCTCCCCCTTGGTATCATCCCAGCGGCCGAACACGGAGTTGGCGGCGGCCAGCACAGAGCAGCGAGAGTTCAGGGTGGTGGTGATGCCAGCCTTCGGGTGGAAGTCAACACTATATGAATCGACAGCTAAAAGCTTGGACGGGTTTATATCGTAGTGGAACATGGACAAAGATAATTTCTAAAAAGAAACCAGTCCTTAAAATAATATATTTTAAGAGTTATCGGGGGGGGGGGGGGGGGGGGGGGGGGGGGGGGGGGGGGGGGTTGGGGGAGGAAGACAGGAAATACAGATGATTTGAAAGGAAAGATTTTGAAAGATTCCTTCAATTTGGCTTATGTTGAAAATATCAACAATAATCCTAAAACAGAAACGTCTAAATGGTCTGTTTGGAGAAAGAAGTGGATTTATAACAGTTGATACCTTAGCTATAGAGATGGTTTGCTGCTCCATGGCTTCATGGATTGCCACTCGGTCATCCTCTCGCATCTTAAAGACAAATCTTGATTAGTTATTATCGTATCAGCCTGCATTTATTAAGATGAGAAAATGCATAACCTCCTAACCTTATCAAACTCATCGATGCAGACAACTCCCCCATCAGCCAGAACCATCGCTCCTCCTTCCATCACGAAACCACGTGTGCTGGGGTCTCGAAGGACCGATGCGGTCAGCCCAGCTGCACTACTGCCCTTCCCAGAGGTGTAGACCTGAGCAAGACAAATGTGTCTTTCGTGATGTTAAGAAAGAAACTACTGTGAGAACAAAACATGGAGAAGGCTGATGGTTAGTTACTACTAACCCTAACCCAAACCCAATGAGCAAATTCCTAATAAACAAATAACTTGTTGGGTTAAGGAGTCTAAAAATGTCCAAAGCATTGTCAGGTTTTTCCACTGGGGATCTTTTCCGTTTTGGACCCCATGGAACAGGCTACCTTAATTAAAACTAAATTCAAATTTTTTACACTATTTCAAAAAAAAGTCTATTAACTTTGACCCTTAGGTGGTGCTGTTGCAAGCTTTTTATTTAAGAGTAAGCAATAGGTACTGAATGCTCGCACCAAGTTTGGCTCCAATATGTTAAACAGTTGCAAAAATACAGGCACAATATGGTCATATCATTACAAATTCTATCGACACAAAAGCCATAACTGTTTGCTATAGGAAGGTCAATGGATTATACGAAAACTGGTACATTGATGGCAAGACAAAAAGAAACACTTTGTAACATAGGCTACAAATAGCTCACCTTGCTAACATTTTCTTTATATAATTTGATCACAAGGTGCCACTGCCAAAAGTTAGTATGTTCAGAGTATGGTGGATCATACATGCCAAAGTATGTAATTAAAGTGAGCCATTTTGAATGTATTGACCTGGTAAAACTTGACATGCCACTTTGTGTGATGCACCAAATACTTGAGTGCAATCCTTTAATTTTATGGACGAATGACTTGTAATATAGCAGCCTGAAAAGCTATTTTCCCCCATTTCTCCTGACCAGTAGGTGGCACTTCACCAAAACTGTATATGCAACCACAGATCATGGACACAACAACATGCACCAAGTTTTGTGCCAATATGTTAAAGTGTTGCCAAGTTTTAGCTTTACAACCATTTTTGCAAGTGCAACAACTTTGAAATAATCGAAAAGGGTTCGACTTAAAATCCATTACCTTCAGTTGGCACAGTCAGGAAATGATCCGGACCATGTTTGATGCATGTTGATGCAGTATGTTTTTTGAGAACTCCAAACTGTGGAAAATTATGTTTGTGGAAAAAATCTCAGAGGAAACGATAAGTCTTCAGCCAGGAATTGCATTTCTTTGGCTTACGATTCAAAACGTAAATACAAAAGTGGTGGCGCTAGAGAGTTTGAGTTAGAAATGTCACATTTGGTCTGGTGAAATGCCAGATTCTTCTCTGGCAGTGTGCAATATTTCATAAGTTTCTCACAAACTTTAATTCTGGAAATGGAAGCAGCAGAACAAGAAGAAAATGACCGTTTTAGTTCCTAATACACGCAGCAATCTGTCCTACCTCTTAAAAGATAATTTATCACCCATCTGTTCTCAGGTCCCTCTAGTAGGTCTAATATTAGAACCCAATGTGGACCTGGAGTTAAAAGGTTTTTCCACTACATCACTCTCACCCCAATGGGAGAACATCTCTCCACGAACTTCAGTAGTTGAGACTTGGCAGTGCCTGGATCTCCCAGCATCAGCAGGTTGATGTCCCCTCTACGTGTCAAACCATCTGGCAACCTGCAGCCACCAAAAACATGAGAGTTAAACAGACGAAGCTCTCAAAGCGGAAGGCCTTTCTGTGCGATCTTTCACCTTTTCCTAGAACCCCCGAAAAGAAGGCAAGTGATGGCCTTCTTCAGATCATCACTGCCGTAGATGGATGGGGCAAGAGAGCGGGCAAGGGAGTCATAGATGGAGGGAGAGGAAGACAGAGTTCGCAGTTCTTCTTCTTCTTGAGGAGAAACCGAACCTGATGCTCCACGACCTGAAACCAAAGACATAACTTTAGAAACCAAAAACTTCAAGACCAGAAGCTTGGTTGTAGGAGCAATTCAGTATTTCCAAAGAAAAGTAGAAGAAAATTTAATTTGCCCCATTGCCGTCAACCAGAGTGTGCCTTACACAATTTTAGCCAATATTATTTATTAATATAAAAACCACAGTAACTTTTTTTTTAACAAACTGTGATTGGTTTATTCAAATGCCGGTGTGGTGAAAGATGGTACAACCTAAAATATGTGCTATTTGTGTTGAATAAAAGTAACCTGTACTTAAAGTTTGCATTGGCGTTTACTTTTAGTAATAGAAGAAATGTCACCAAAGCTTAATATTGAAAGTTAGATAACCGAACGGAAAGTTTTGCAAGTCTTTTTTGGAAAAAGTTGACATGTTTCAAATAGGTCTAGGAACAAAAAACCACCAGAGGGCATAAACCCAGCAGCAAACCCTCACATTAGAATCTGTGGACCAGCAGATAAGACTCTGAGCAAGAACAAACCACAGAAAACGCTTCTGACTGGGCTTCAAGTAATTGCAATTTCAAAAATGGTTTGTTTTTTAAACCAAACGCCTCAGCCTCCAATTGTTTGCATTATGAACTATGACCAGTCCTTATTAGGAGATGTTTTCAAGACTGAACGGTTAACATTTCAGGGGAAAAATTGGCAAATAAATAATGAAATCACTAAATAAAATATCAAGATCACCAGTTGCTATGAATGAGAATTAATATTGGATGTTATTGTATTGGACATCCTCGCGAATGTCAAAATTGGATGAAGTAACTCAGTGTTTCCTGTGGCCACCTGGTGGCGTTATACCTTATGTACATCGCTATATCACTGTGCATAAGCATGGACTAACACACAAGCCAAGCTTAATCCCAATAAGACATTGTATGGCTAACGACATTTCGACTTTGGTGAAATTTAATTTTTTGACAGCCGCCATGAGCTCATAGTTTAACAAAGTAAAATAAAAAAACGGTAAGACTGATTGAGATTAGAGATGAATAGAGTCTGTTTGTCTATGTACGACCGGAGGGAAAGTGGTCATTTTTAGAAATTTGTGCAAAATTGCAGACTTCCTGTCGAGTTCGGAAATACAATGTACATTACTTATTTTTAAGTCTTAATACACTACACATCTACGCCGAATGTCATTCGCATACAACTAACGGCAAGCACACCATCAGCTGAAATGTGTTAGGTGGTGCTATGGAGTCATTTTCAACACTCACTTTTTGAACCACAATCAGATGTACATTTTTAAAAAGAAAGCCATGAAACAATACTCTGAGCAGTAAAAAAAACGGTCCTATGCCCCTTTAGTGCTCTACAGGGTTGAAGGTGTTGAACAGATGCACCTCAAATTAGGGTAATTAAAATAATTTAAAGGTACACTAAAGGTACGACTGTTTAAATCAAGGGTTTCCGGAGCTTTTAAGTCCTCACTGCCTATGAAGTGATGTCTCCCTCTCTCTCAAATTTAACTTTGGTGCAAAATGATCCTATCGTCATCCGTTCATATCCAGTTAAGCTAAATAACAATTACAATCCCATTCAATTCTGGTGAGATCACGTCAGTCTTTTATCATATCCAATATTCTCGCCAATTCTTCCAAGTGGCTCCCAGGATTTCTTGGCCTTTACCAAGAAAACGGAACCTCCCTTTCTTTATTCTACTGTAAATAAACATACAAACTCCTATAGAACTTTGAGTCTAAAGCCAAAATAAGACTAAAGACTCCAATATATAAAATACGCCCACCATCGATTACTACAGTACGACAAAAAGATGCGATAAGTGAACAAAACGAGTGTTTGTCCATCAATGAAAGGTGAAATCTCACCTGCTCCTTCAGTGTCCACTTCAATGCCCACCACACGCAGGTACGACGACCGGATGCCCACTCCTGCACCCTTATCACGGCCTTTGGCTTTGGTCTGTGCCACCTTTTTGATTGAGTAGATGCCCATGACGGTCACTCGGTTCCCTGGCACCACTCGGTCACACAGATACCTGCAGAGATCCAGTTAAACTTAAGCTTTTTCTTTTTTTTTTCTCTAATATAATTGAAATTTGAATATATCCCCTTGAGATATAGTTCTCGAGATTTGGTGGTGGCACTTGTGGATAAGTGTTTCTCTTTTTAAGAGTCACATTGTGTTGTAATAGTAGTGGAAATTTAAGCTCTGCAAATCTCACAATCATCAGGGAACTTGGTTTGCTGTAAATTCCAGCGACTGGGACTAGTTTTTTTTTTTAATTGAAAGGATTGCTGTAGACTTTTGAACATTTCCCAGGAGGTTTGAGATCTTTCCAGAAGATTCCCAATGAGACTTGGACAAATAAGGTTGAATCACTGAATGCACCAATGCACAGGAACAGTGTCTGGATTAAAATGCAACCATCCTGATTAATGTGGTTAGAATTAATATTTGGAACATTCTCGCATTTTATCATGATTTCAACAATTGTTATTAACTGGATAAATGTCATTATTGTTATTACATCAAGCACTATGTACCTGTCGCAGTAGAGCTGCATGTGCCTTGGCATCTCCCCGTGAGGAACGGCATCTGGTGCCTCCTGCAGACGCTGAGTCTGGAAGTCCACACAAACGCATCGGTCCGGAATGATGAAGTACGGATCCACTGGGCACTTAACACGCCCCGCCTGCTCGCTGTGTGGCAAAGCAAGATGAGTAGATATTGAGAGAGAGAGAGAGAGAGAGAGAGTTAAGTCAATTTGAATGGTAGAAAGTCTTTTCTAAATGCAGAAATGTCCAAGCTGCAACCCTCAAAACTGCCCTAAAATGCCATGTTATATCGGCAATATACTGGTGATTATCAATTACTTCGAATACCATGAAGTTTATTTATTTCAGTAATTCCATTTAAATTAACTGGCAAAAAATTAATTCCAAATAATTAGCCACATTATATCTTTACACCCAATATTTTTTTCCAAGCAATACTAGGTGACGAGTGAAGTCCTCACGTGTTGCACTTGCGTGGCAGAGCATATCCCTGAAGGCCCGGTGGCAGAGGGATGTTGCTTATCACCGCCCGGCATCCACGGCACTGCAGACACACTCGAGTGGCTTTGGCCCTCACCGCGGTGGAGGAGATTATGATCCCAGGTATCTTCACCAGACGAGAAACCTGCTCCGACTACAAACCAATAAACTAAATATTACATTTTTGTAACATGATCTAGATTTAAAATGCAGTGCCCCTTCCTTCGCAAATAAACATCTCCTGGAAGCAATAACAGTTCAAACCTTACCTTCAGGCTACGGATGGATGACGGGTGAGCATCACTCTTCAGCATCACCTGTATGTCCTGCACAGTCTCTTCTCCTACTGGTCGAGGACGAGTGACCTCATCAGCTACTTCCTGTGCTGCCTCCTCCAGCTGTCAATCAAAGAGCAACAACAATGAATGTAACACGAGAATTATAAATAAAACGGGTTCATTTTAAGATGACCCAGGCCAAGCTTTTAGCATACGTGGAAATAGCCTCAGAAAGAAAAACAAAACTACACTCATTAAATTCAAATAATCTGAGCGTATTAAAATGCATATACATTTTGGCCATTAGGTGGCGCTGTCGGCAATGAATGTCTTGGAGTTAGCCTTAGGTGTTCATGATTCACACCAAGTTTAGTGCCAATTTGTCAAATAGTTGCTGAGATACAGCTTCAGAATCAACTTTGCACAGCGCCAACGAATTATTCATGGCTTTAAACCAAAACCGTGACTTTTATTGAGGCGAAATTCATAAAGTTCACACAGAAAGGTCTGGGCATGTCCTGAATTAAATTAGATGAGAATTGAATAAACGGTCTGGGATAGGTTTGAAAAGTAGGTTTTTGATCAATATCGTAGACAGGAAGTTCGGCCAAGCATGTCAATATCGGTTTCTATGTATAGAAGAAAAAAGAATGCATATTTTTTTAACATATGCTAAAGCGAACAAAAGTTTTTACATTTTGACCAAAAACGTGGCAGTGGCACTAAACCTGCTAAGAATAATCAGAATTATCTTGCATGGCATTTATTTATCATGTGCAAACCTCTTAATTTTCCACAATTCTGAACTATTTTCATGCATGTCCTTACCAAAGGCAGGTTCTCGGTTGGCAGTTTGTAGAGACAGTCTGAGAGATCTTCATCAAAACTCGCCAAATCCTCCATTTCCACCTCAATCCAGTACTCCCCCAAAGTGTAGTGCCTCTTGAGCTCATCTCTGAAGATGAAAAACATTGGTAAAAAGTTGTAATTACATAACAAATGTGCCTTGCATATAATTAATACCAAATTACTATTTAATTCTGGTGCATTTCAAGCAAATTTAATAAATTTAATAAAATAAAATTCAATTTATTTTGTGGCGAAAGAGAGCTGGGATTCGTTTCATAAAACAGAATCGATTCTTACAAACACCACTTCGGTGAGCCGAGTCAGTAAGATTCGGTTAAAGAAATAATTAAATTTAACCCGCTTTTTATTCAAATATCAATATTGCCACGCTGTGCAGTAAACTGAACACTAAAACATTCGGGAGTGCAGTTTCTTAAGTATTAACGTCAGTAAAAGACGTATACAATTCACACGATGCAGTGAACCGGTTCAATTGAATCATTCAAGTAAAAAAGCGCTTGTGGTGGGTGAAGTTTAACCAAAACCTTACCAGGTTACCCACAATACACAATATTAGCAGTTTAAAAAGATATGGATGCAATATCGTGACACTTTAAAAACAACAAAATTCGCTAGAAAAGAATATACTGTTTATTCATACGGAATGTAATCCTGAAATAGTAACGAGTAGGTTTCACAATACCTGTATTTGTAGGTGAATCCTGTGCGATCGGTGCCGACTCTGAACTGCCTCAGAAACTCTCGAAACTTCTTTTTGAGCTGACTGCGTTTCACGAGTCCCTCATCCCCGATGCTTTCCCCTCCACCGAAACTGTCGCTGTAATAAACTCCTGGATCATCGAAGCCGGACATTCTGCAGCGGAGTCCTTATTTTTAACGATGAACGGAAAAACTACTTGAAACGTTGCTGTCAATAATAACGGTATATATTGTTATTATTGTTGTAACACTGCAGTCTTTCTGCCGCACGCGCTGGGACTTTCGCGGGAAAACTTCAAGCCCTGCCCAACACTGGACCTGAACCCCGCCCACAAGGACATCTTCTATCCGCCTATTGGACCAGAAGAGGTTGAGACGAGACACGTGACTTTAAAATGGGTGTGTAAGAACTATGTACTGGCGGGAAATACACAAAGCGGATGCGCGACTGTTATACAGTGGATGGGCTTGTCCAAAATAAGCTCAACTCTGGCCTTGTGATCTTCCACGCTTTTATGACTTCATGTAAGGCAGACCATTGGAACACAAGAATGAACTGCTACCGTAGGACAGACTGGATGGCATTCATACAAATTTATACATGGAATTAAAATTATAAAGATAACGCATACGAATGAAAGAAAACAGAGAATGGCTAGCAAGATACATTTTAATAATATCAAGCATAAAATAAACAGCATAAGGGTTAAAATTTGAAACCTACTAAGGATTTAAAGTCAAGGAAGGACATTCATGTCCAGGAATCCTTGAATCAGGTCCACTAGACCCCCGAGAGATTGTACTTTGGGACACTCTTTGTTGGCAGTAAGCCGTTTGTGCGCATGTGCACAGTTTGCAGTCGTTACAATCAAACGTTGTAATTGTAAAAATGCTTAAACTATTCATCCAACGTTTTAATATAAAAATAAAGCGTTCATTATAAAAAGAATAAAATGATATTGAAAAATATCAACATTAATTATTCAAAGACATAAGAAATATAACATTACATGAATACTGTAAATAGATTAGCTTACTCAGTAATTACCGTAAATTGGCAACACTGAACATACAATCGAAATTAGTAAATGTAAAACAATCTTAAAAAATTGTATTTATCTCTGTTACTCTGGCATGACAAACATGGTCACTTTGTCTTGTAAACTTATTTTCAACAGGTTAATTTTTTTACTTATAAAAGAAATAGTCACAGGAATTAAAATGCATCACATTTTTATTAATTTATAAACATTTCCAGCATAATTATATTCTGTACAAACTTTTTAATATATATCAAATGGGATGTCTTAAATTAATAAGAAAATGAAGACACCTTTGGTATAAAGCAGTCACCAAGCAAAGCCTTCATTCTTTCAGTACCCAAAATATACAAATACTGTTTTGACCTTTTTTTTTTTTTTTGCAAATCCACAAATAAAGCATTTGTTCTATGGTAGGTAACTTGTGCCTCATTTGTAATCTCCACATCTCTATCAGTTGACTTCACATCTTTAAGAAATTACACCATGCTTCCGGCCGGTTTGTATGAAGGCATCTACAGTGTGATCGATGTCCTCATCCGTGTGAGCTGCAGAGATCTGAACTCGGATTCGTGCTTTTCCTTTAGGAACCACTGGGTAAGAGAATCCAATCACGTACACTCCTAAAGGAACAAAACAATATGGCTCAGTAATTAACTGTTTAAACAAAAGAATCCTCAAATTTAACAACCCTAACCAGAAAAACTAGTAATAGGGGTTGTTTTCAAGTTTCAAACCTCCTACACAGTTGTGTCTGTTTCAGTTCATGACTAGGTTTCAATCTATGCGTGATATTGAAGATAATTATCACCTGCTTGGTATAAATGGTGGATCATACACTTGACTATTTACCAAAATGCTTACCAAACGCTATATACAGTCATCTCAGTTTCTGTCTGCATCACTGACGTGTGGTCAGAAGGGTAGAGTTAATAGAAGTGCTTTGGCGTATTTAATTAAGAAATAAAAAAACATGAGATCAGGGTCAAACTAGCTATTTCAATCAATCCGGCTCATTAGTCTTGTAAAAAAAAAAAAAAAGCAGAAATATTAAGAGAGGGCTTGCCATAGAGTTAATCTCTGTCCTGTGTTTCAACAGAAAAATATACACAGTATTCTGTGACGATGTGTAAAGTTTTAAAAGAAAGTGAATTGAAAAGTTTCACTCATCAGTGAAAATGTGAAATCCAACATCTTTAGAAACTAAAGAAACAGAATTATTGAACTAATAAACTCATGATTCTAGATCCAAATCTGAAGGAAAAAAAATTGTTATCGGCAAGTTACGCCAACAAAAATCAGATACAAAAAAAAAACAAAAAACAAACAACCAGTGCACCAAGAATGACAAAAGTTATTTCTGACCCAGCTTTAGCATGTCATCAGCCATGAGTGAAGCCAAGCGAGCGTCCCCCAGCATCACGGGGCAGATGGGGTGAGCGGAGCCAGAGATGGTGAAGCCTGCTTGTGTCATATTGTTTCTGAACCTGTGGGAAGGAAGAAAAGACCACATCGTGAGCTTCCTGGACCTAAAACGACGCCTTATTCTTCAGTGCAGTCGTTCTATTATGAGTATGAATCCTCAACTAGCTACCGTCAGCACTTTTCCTATTCACCGCAGCTTCAAAACAAGCGGACTGTTGGTTTAACCTTTCGAAAGGTGGGGGTTACGCTACCTCACCAAAGAGATACAACTCTAGTACCTCATAGTTTTAGCAGCCATTGACTGAGCGATTTCATTGGATGCCATCAGAAGTTCCACAGCTCGGGTGGCACAACCCACCACCGGGGGAGGGAGGGAGTTTGAGAAGAGGTACGGGCGAGACCTCTGTCGCAGAAGCTCAATCAAAGCCTTCGGTCCAACGGTGTACCCACCTGAGGAAAATTTATATTAATGAACCATTATATCGATAAACCATCACCTGATTCACATTAAATAGCCCAACGTGACAATCTTTGGAAACATTCTATTTGTTTTTCTTTCTGTTCTTTAGCCCCGTCTCCTGAAATAATGATAAGGAGGTGCTTTTCTGTTTGGAGTTCTAGTTGGATGCCTGTACGAAGGAGAATCCTCCTTTTCCTCCAATATCAAACATACTTTATATAACTCGACATACAAATTGAAACTCTTATCATTATTATAAGAACGTTGGCGGAAGATAAATCCTCCTAAACTGTAATGAACTGTTAAAAACTCACAGATTGTGCTGCAAAACTCTACTTTAGCCTTGGTAAAACAGGACTAGAAAGATGTCCTCTTTCAGAAGCACTGACTTTCTGTTGAGGTACCATTTTCTGGTTATAACCATTATTTTACACCTTTTTTAAATATTCGATATATTACAGCATTTAAGACCTTAAAACAAATGATGTAAGCCTGTACGCACCAGCCGCTCCTCCCAGTGCTTTTCCCAGAGTAGAGTTCACAATCTGCACCCGGTCCATCACTCCCAGCAGCTCATCGGTCCCTCTGTTAAAAATACAAACTGTTGTTACTTCTTCAAACCATTTAAACAAGGATTAAATCCACAGCCCTCCACCCTTCAGTGTTATTCATGTTAACCTCTTAAGCCCGAGAGTCCCCGGTACCGGGGACTTGCCCCCTTGTGCGTTACATTTTCACTCATAGCTCACTAACCCTGAGAATAATTCACACATATTAAATACTGTTGTGTTCAGCGGAAACTCCTCTAAAAACGTATCTAATTCAATTTCATATCCGTGAACCACAGCTCGAACGCCATGCAAATAAACAACAACATGTCCGGAGTATAATTCATGACCACGTTTTTGTTTATGTGCGATATGTATCCACATTATAAACGGAAACGCCAAAACCATGGCATAAAATGAAAGCTAACAACCAGCTGAATCCAGCGATATGCAACTCATTTACATTGAATGAAGTGTTTCAGAGCAGGGAGCGAAAGTTCCACGAAAAAACGCCAGCGAAAACCAAGCAAGCATGTAAATCTTGTCTTACCTTTGCCGTTTTTTCAACAAAAAGTTATTTCCATAGCGATAAAAGT